>JAJOZX010006844.1:70000-244258 GCA_023014485.1 Bathynomus jamesi
ATATATATATATTATATATATATATATAGAAAGAGAGCGAGAGTTTTGTTCAAATAAAGGAATCCATTGGTGGCAAACCGAAGCGTACCATTTTTAGGTAAAAAAAAATTGTGAAAAATTACTAATAACATGTAAGTAAAAATAAAAACCGGAAACTATAAAAAATCTATTAAACCATTCCTAAAATTAATTGCTTTACTCCATTTATAATGAAAAGGTACGACTTGGGACGTCATTCGACTACTGAGAGTTATTAGCAATGAAGTTCAGTAAAGAATACCGCAGCTAATATGTATCATATTTCTGAGAAAGTCGAAAACCATACCCATATTATGTTATATCAGTCAGGGTGAGTCTTCTGCCACGTCAGGCGTACGCTTTTGGCTATTCAAAGAAAAGTTCTTTGTGAAAAATTCCGTTTTTTCAAAATTTTGAAATGTTTTAATTTCTTTTTACAACATTGAATTGTAATTTTACTTCCATTTTATTACTTGGTAAGTTAATTCACAAATGTTAAATTATCTAAATAAGTTTTACTCATAAAAAAGACATAATATATACACCTAGATTATTACTACATTTGCAGTTAACACAACAGATGGACCATCTTGTAGGCTCAATACTTGGGTCTACCTAAGTAAATCATGTAGAACCGTGTTCTACTGCTCTTTAAGCACTTCCTAGTAATTTAAATTATGCAGTTAGTACAGATAAACTAGCAGTAACCACCATTTTCAGTACAAAACCTTAAATTTAAGTAGCGTATTACTTCCCTTAATACAAGTGTACAGTACTTAGCTATATACAATAATGAATTCCTGAGTTTTTAAGCATGTGAATTAATGGCTATAAGTTCATATTCTTTTTTAATATGTGTTGTTTTATGTAAATTCGTATGTAAACTTATATACAGCTAATAACTCTTATGTTTAGACACTGACTCAGGAATTTATTATTGTACTCAGGCTTTAAGTCTGATTGTCTTCAACACTCCATGGCCTCACAGCCATAAATTGACAATTTATTATTCAGCTTGATACAGGTCTGTAGTTACTTAGGCTTTTTTTAAATACTCCTCAATTTTAGATAAACAATCATTTGATAACTTGTACTGTCTCCCCATTTTCTCAGCAACTGTAGGTGGTTCAATTGAACACAAAACATGTTGGAATGGAATCCAGCAAACGTCCTCTTGTTCAGGCCATTTAAAAGGATTCTTTTTCATGAAATTTACTAATAGGTCCTTCTCAGTATCACACACTTAAACTATGTTTCCAACAAACCAGTCACCTTCATAGAAACAGGCCACATATGTACCAGGTTTATATTGGTAAGCCACATTTTCTTGTGTAACATTGAGGAAGGAAAGTTGTACGTTAAAGAAATTTTCATCACTAGAAATTTTGTACAGTTTAATGCCTGTTGATGAAGGTCTAAATCAGTAATATGAACGGGTTCCTGGGATTGTCTTAATTAAGGAATACCTTTTTTCTAACTCAAATAAATTAGCATTTTTCCTCAATTTTAGCTGAATCAATGTACAGAAATTGTATACCATTAATATTACATTTGTACCAATCGAACATCTCTTTTGCATTGGTGATGTGACCTTTACTTGACCAAGACCAAAAATTAATTACTTTAGATGTCACAAATACAATTTTAAGGTATGTGTATAGTATAAGGGTTTTATCAGCTATCATGTATTTTTATTTTTCTTGCTCTACTTTGTCCCACAACAACAACCTTAAGGGTTTCAAATGTTCAATCAAGACTTAAAGTTACATTTGCAGTTTTAAAACAGGTTTGTAATGGGTTTTTATTGATAAATGATGAAATAGAGAAATCTTCATTTCCTTGTCGGTTCCTTATTCTTTACACTCAAGGCCTATCCTAAGTAAAAACATTGTAAATTTTAATTCAACCTGCATCACAGGTTGAATAAAAAAAAATTATTACAGTAATTTAACTCGCTCAACATCATAAAGTTAAACTCAGAACTTTAACACTAACAACAATTATGGAAGATTTCAACAAAAGGGCAAAAACCCAGACTAAAAAGCAAAAACACAGACCTTGGGGACTAAGGCACCATCTCAAAACTACAAAAATTAACGAGAAAAAAATCAGCACGTAAAGGTACCATCACCAAACTGTATAATGATCACAAACAGAATGAACCTACAAAATATGATCTTGATACAACATTAAATTTGGTTAATATTCGTCTTTTAACCCTCTCACGCGCGGCTAAATCAGTACAATATATGAATTGCCATTGAAAACTGACTAAGAAAATATGTATCTTATGTGCAAATTTGTTGAAATGTACTTTTTTTAATAAAATATATTTCCTGTTTTGGCTATAATGTACTTTTTCATAAAATATTTTCCTGGTTGGGCTATTTTTCACTACTCTGCGATTTAATTAGCTGGTTGGGTTTTGTTCTGGCTATTTTCAAATTGGATTCAGTTTAGTGGTGTATGTGATAGAATTATGACGTGCCACTCGTGTGATTTTGACCTGAGTCGTCATGTGTCCTAGATGAAGACAAAGGATTGGATGTTTTTATCAATTACGGCGTTATTCTCTCATCCTTAACTTGTCCGAAATGTGACAGTGAGTGCCTAACACGAAAAGATCAGAAGATATTTAGGTGAAATAACCAATATCAGCCTGTTAGGTTAATTGAATGTACGGCTAGGCTAATTGAATGCCTGGTTAGGTCAACATTAGAGCTTGATATACCCATCTTATAGGATTTGTTTAATCTACCCTTACATCTTAATAAGCCATCTTTGTCAATGTAAAGATTCAAGTTTATTACCACAGAGGGTACTTTGTTCATTTGTTTACCAATTGTTAGAAAATCTATTTCATTTTTGTATTCTGTTTGTTGTATGTGGTTAACCCAATTAGTTAATCAATTAGGCCTACAAACTCATAAAAATGAACAAGAATTGTGTATAACATCATTTATCAAAGAAAATGAACGGAAAGAAAAATATAGTACAGTCAATTTAGAGCTTGATATACCCACAGAGAATAAAACAACAAACATAGAAGCAGTAGTCATTAAACAAGTTGGTCAACAAAAATTTAAAATACCAAATTTAAAACAAGTAATACAACAGCTTAAAAAGCGATATAAAATTGCAGATAGAAATTTAAATGATGATACAATAGATACGGTAATGTTCAAATGTTAATTGGAGCCGATTATATTCACTTAATTCAGGAGGGCATAGTCAGAATAGGAGATGGGATGGCTCTAGATACTCACTGGGGTATAGCTCCACTGGGACACGTAGATAAATATAAAATAACAATGAAAAATAAAAATATATGACTAACAAACTTGCCCTATTATGACAAGGTCTTACACAACTCAAATAATGACATAAATACTGAAATATTAAATAAATCATCAACAACTGAAGAATTAGATAAAGGTGTACAACAGCTCTGGCTATTAGAGTCAGTGGGGTTGCAAGATGGTGATCATACAGATGAAAGTCAATTAATGGTTGAAAATTTTGAAAATACCATCATGTATGAAAATGGCCATTATTCAATTGAACTACCTTGGAAGATCAATAGTCCAAAATTAAATGATAATCTAAAGGTAGCTAAAGGTCATCTCTATAATTTGATGAAAAGTTTAAAAATGACAATAGAATTAAAATGTATGATGATGATGTTTTCAAGGACCAGTTAGAAAGAGGCTTCATTGAGGAGGTTAAAGATCACCCTTTTAAAAAAGACAACTGCCATTATCTTACTCACACAGGAGTCTATAGAAAGGATGCACCCACAACAAAACTTAGAGTTGTGTATAACTGTAGTCTTAACCCTTTACTGGCCAAATATTTTGTTGGGTTAAGTTATGAATGCATGTATTTTAAAGGTTAGAAATTTGTCCTTTTGGGCAGTAAAGGGTTAAAGATGGCAAAAAGCATAGCTTGAATGACTGTCTCATAGAGGGGCCTAATCTTATTTCAGACCTTGTAAAACTCCTTCTAAGATTTAGATTAGATGACTATGCAGTTCAAAGTGATATAAGCAAAGCTTTTTTGAGAATTCATCTGAAAAATGACAAAGATCAACTAAGATTCTTGTGGTTTAATGATCCATATGATTTAAATAAAGTGTTCAAAACATTTAAATTTAATGTGGTTTTGTTTTTTTCATCAATACTATATATTTGGTCCTTAGTTATAAAGAACACTCATCATTTGATGTTTAAAGACTCCCAAGTTCCAGGAAAATTGAGATGGTCATTTCACTCAAAAATCTGACAAGATAATTGATCACACAGTTTCCAAATTAGTTGACAAATTTATGAAAAAAGTGTGTGGAAACCATTCATGTGCAAAAGTCTTAGTTTGATAAAATATGGTAAATGTGGTACACAGTAGCTCTTTAGTTAATTTCAAGAATGAAAGAGATAGTTTGTAGATTGTATATCGTGTATATCCTTAGTTTCAGTTTTGTAGGCTCTTTTGGTGGAAGTAAATAGTTGTATATTAATTAGCTAGTTTGAGATTGACATTTTACAAAATTTTATTATTATTAAAATGTAGCTGATGACTTGGATTACCTCAATAGGCCCAAGTGCCTTCATGTTTTCCAAATGAAATGTAATGTAACGTAATAACTTAGCTAAGAATACGGCATACACGATTCACATTCAACAAACTATCTCTTTCATTCATGAAGTGTCTAAATTTTTCTTGAAATTAACTAAGAGCTACTGTGTACCACATTTACCATATTTTATCAAACTAAGACTTTTGCACATGAATGGTTTCCACACACTTTTTTCATAAATTTGTCAACTAATTTGGAAACTGTGTGATCAATTATCTTGTCAGATTTTTGAGTGAAATGACCATCTCAATTTTCCTGGAACTTGGGAGTCTTTAAACATCAAATGATGAGTGTTCTTTATAACTAAGGACCAAATATATAGTATTGATGAAAAAAAACAAAACCACATTAAATTTAAATGTTTTAAACCCTTTATTTAAGTCATATGGATCATTAAACCACAAGAATCTTAGTTGATCTTTGTCATTTTTCAGATGAATTCTCAAAAAAGCTTTGCTTATATCACTTTGAACTGCATAGTCATCTAATCTAAATCTTAGAAGGAGTTTTACAAGGTCTGAAATAAGATTAGGCCCCTCTATGAGACAGTCATTCAAGCTATGCTTTTTGCCATCTTTAACCCTTTACTGCCCAAAAGGACAAATTTCTAACCTTTAAAATACATGCATTCATAACTTAACCCAACAAAATATGTGGCCAGTAAAGGGTTAAGACTACAGTTATACACAACTCTAAGTTTTGTTGTGGGTGCATCCTTTCTATAGACTCCTGTGTGAGTAAGATAATGGCAGTTGTCTTTTTTAAAAGGGTGATCTTTAACCTCCTCAATGAAGCCTCTTTCTAACTGGTCCTTGAAAACATCATCATCATACATTTTAATTCTATTGTCATTTTTAAACTTTTCATCAAATTATAGAGATGACCTTTAGCTACCTTTAGATTATCATTTAATTTTGGACTATTGATCTTCCAAGGTAGTTCAATTGAATAATGGCCATTTTCATACATGATGGTATTTTCAAAATTTTCAACCATTAATTGACTTTCATCTGTATGATCACCATCTTGCAACCCCACTGACTCTAATAGCCAGAGCTGTTGTACACCTTTATCTAATTCTTCAGTTGTTGATGATTTATTTAATATTTCAGTATTTATGTCATTATTTGAGTTGTGTAAGACCTTGTCATAATAGGGCAAGTTTGTTAGTCATATATTTTTATTTTTCATTGTTATTTTATATTTATCTATGTGTCCCAGTGGAGCTATACCCCAGTGAGTATCTAGAGCCATCCCATCTCCTATTCTGACTATGCCCTTCTGAATTAAGTGAATATAATCGGCTCCAATTAACATTTGAACATTACCGTATCTATTGTATCATCATTTAAATTTCTATCTGCAATTTTATATCGCTTTTAAGTTGTTGTATTACTTGTTTTAAATTTGGTATTTTAAATTTTTGTTGACCAACTTGTTTAATGACTACTGCTTCTATGTTTGTTGTTTTATTCTCTGTGGGTATATCAAGCTCTAAATTGACTGTACTATATTTTTCTTTCTGTTCATTTTCTTTGATAAATGATGTTATACACAATTCTTGTTCATTTTTATGAGTTTGTAGGCCTAATTGATTAACTAATTGGGTTAACCACATACAACAAACAGAATACAAAAATGAAATAGATTTTCTAACAATTGGTAAACAAATGAACAAAGTACCCTCTGTGGTAATAAACTTGAATCTTTACATTGACAAAGATGGCTTATTAAGATGTAAGGGTAGATTAAACAACTCCTATAAGATGGGTATATCAAGCTCTAATGTTGACCTAACCAGGCATTCAATTAGCCTAGCCGTACATTCAATTAACCTAACAGGCTGATATTGGTTATTTCACCTAAATATCTTCTGATCTTTTCGTGTTAGGCACTCACTGTCACATTTCGGACAAGTTAAGGATGAGAGAATAACGCCGTAATTGATAAAAACATCCAATCCTTTGTCTTCATGTAGGGCACATGACGACTCAGGTCAAAATCACACGAGTGGCACGTCATAATTCTATCACAAACACCACTAAACTGAATCCAATTTGAAAAATAGCCAGAACAAAACCCAACCAGCTAATTAAATCGCAGAGTAGTGAAAAATAGCCCAACCAGGAAAAATATTTATGAAAAAAGTACATTATAGCCAAAACAGGAAATATATTTTATTAAAAAAAGTACATTTCAACAAATTTGCACACATAAGATATATATTTTCTTAGTCAGTTTTCAATGGCAATTCAATATTCGTACTGATTTAGCCGCGCGTGAGAGGGTTAAAAGACGAATATTAACAAATTTAATGTATCAAGATCATATTTTGTAGGTTCATTCTGTTTGTGATCATTATACAGTTTGGTGATGGTACCTTTACGTGCTGATTTTTTCTCGTTAATTTTTGTAGTTTTGAGATGGTGCCATAGTCCCCAAGGTCTGTGTTTTTGCTTTTTAGTCTGGGTTTTTGCCCTTTTGTTGAAATCTTCCATAATTGTTGTTAGTGTTAAAGTTCTGAGTTTAATTTTATGATGTTGAGCGAGTTAAATTACTGTAATAAATTTTTTTTATTCAACCTGTGACGCAGGTTGAATTAAAAATTACAATGTTTTTAGTTAGGATAGGCCTTGAGTGTAAAATAAGGAACCGACAAGGAAATGAAGATTTCTCTATTTCATCATTTATCAATAAAAACCCATTACAACCTGTTTTAAAACTGCAAATGTAACTTTAACTCTTGATTGAACATTTGAAACCCTTAAGGTTGTTGTTGTGGGACAAAGTAGAGCAAGAAAAATAAAAATACATGATAGCTGATAAAACCCTTATACTATACACATACCTTAAAATTGTATTTGTGACATCTAAAGTAATTAATTTTTGGTCTTGGTCAAGTAAAGGTCACATCACCAATGCAAAAGAGATGTTCGATTGGTACAAATGTAATATTAATGGTATACAATTTCTGTACATTGATTCAGCTAAAATTGAGGAAAAATGCTAATTTATTTGAGTTAGAAAAAAGGTATTCCTTAATTAAGACAATCCCAGGAACCCGTTCATATTACTGATTTAGACCTTCATCAACAGGCATTAAACTGTACAAAATTTCTAGTGATGAAAATTTCTTTAACGTACAACTTTCCTTCCTCAATGTTACACAAGAAAATGTGGCTTACCAATATAAACCTGGTACATATGTGGCCTGTTTCTATGAAGGTGACTGGTTTGTTGGAAACATAGTTTAAGTGTGTGATACTGAGAAGGATCTATTAGTAAATTTCATGAAAAAGAATCCTTTTAAATGGCCTGAACAAGAGGACGTTTGCTGGATTCTATTCCAACATGTTTTGTGTTCAATTGAACCACCTACAGTTGCTGAGAAAATGGGGAGACAGTACAAGTTATCAAATGATTGTTTATCTAAAATTGAGAAGTATTTAAAAAAGCCTAAGTAACTACAGACCTGTATCAAGCTGAATAATAAATTGTCAATTTATGGCTGTGAGGCCATGGAGTGTTGAAGACAATCAGACTTAAAGCCTGAGTACAATAATAAATTCATGAGTCAGTGCCTAAACATAAGAGTTATTTGCTGTATATAAGTTTACATACGAATTTACATAAAACAACACATATTAAAAAAGAATATGAACTTATAGCCATTAATTCACATGCTTAAAAACTCAGGAATTCATTATTGTATATAGCTAAGTACTGTACACTTGTATTAAGGGAAGTAATACGCTACTTAAATTTAAGGTTTTGTACTGAAAATGGTGGTTACTGCTAGTTTATCTGTACTAACTGCATAATTTAAATTACTAGGAAGTGCTTAAAGAGCAGTAGAACACGGTTCTACATGATTTACTTAGGTAGACCCAAGTATTGAGCCTACAAGATGGTCCATCTGTTGTGTTAACTACAAATGTAGTAATAATCTAGGTATATATTGTCTTTTTTATGAGTAAAACTTATTTAGATAATTTAACACTTGTGAATTAACTTACCAAGTAATAAAATGGAAGTAAAATTACAATTCAATGTTGTAAAAAAGAAATTAAAACATTTCAAAATTTTGAAAAAACGAAATTTTTCACAAAGTACTTTTCTTTGAATAGCCAAAAGCGTACGCCTGACGTGGCAGAAGACTCACCCTGACAGAATATAACATAATATGGGTATGGTTTTCGACTTTCTCAGAAATATGATACTTATTAGCTGCGGTATTCTTTACTGAACTTCATTGCTAATAACTCTCAGTAGTCGAATGACGTCCCAAGTCGTACCTTTTCATTATAAATAGAGTAAAGCAATTAATTTTAGGAATGGTTAAATAGATTTTTTATAGTTTCCGGTTTTTATTTTTACTTACATGTTATTAGTAATTTTTCACAATTTTTTTTTACCTAAAAATGGTACGCTTCGGTGTGCCACCAATGGATTCCTTTATTTGAACAAAACTCTCGCTCTCTTTCTATATATATATATATATATATATATATATATATATATATATATTAGTGATGTAGCGGATGTCATTTTTTTCACATCCGCGGATGCGGATGCGGATGAGGATGTTTGATTTCAACATCCGCGGATGCGGATGCGGATGTCTACATTTTCGTTATTTTTTAGGATATATTCGAGATTTGTTGTGTTTAACGTATATAATAAGTTATTATATAGATAGAGCTGTAGTTATAATGTAGTATAATTGATTAATTGTACAATAATTGCTGTACTTTTCTCTGAACATATAAAATAATATCAAGCATCTAACTAATATAGAAATCAATTAGTGAATTCGTCTGCAAATAAATTCGTTATATTTTGTTGAGTTTCAGCCACAATTAGAAACCATAATTGTGTTACCAGGATGCGGGACGTGAACCCAACTCAAATGCACCCCACCGACCTCTTTCCCCAACCTCCACCCTTATAGAAAGAGATCTTTAATTAGCTTGATAACTATTCATATTAAGTTTAAAGTTTTATTAGGCATATTTATAAATGAGTAATTAAAATAAAGTAAACTAAGATGTTCATCGTTTAATGTTCAAACTTAATTATAGGAAGGTTATGCTTAAGGAACATTAATTTTTCTGCCTTTTCTGCTGCCAGTCTGTTTCTCTTTTCATCATATATTAATCCAGCACTGCTAAATAATCTCTCGCTTGGTACGTTTGTTGGAGGACAGGCTAAATGTTTCCTTGCAAGTTTACTCAAGTATGGATAGATATTCTGCGTATTTTTCCACCAACTAATAGGATTGTCACATGCAGCCAGGCGTTTTTCTTGGTGATAGCTCTCGATCATTTTTACTACATCTTTTGACATCGCGTAGGTCTCGTCATTGCTGCTTGACTCAAGAAACTGAGAGACAGATTCTGTGATAGATTTGCTTGTTGAAGGTGTTGGTTCTGTCACTGAAACTTTTATTCTTTTCGTGGGTGGCGAAGCGACAGATTCAAGAGATTGAAACTCTTCAACTGCTTTGCCAAGTGATGATTTAACTCGTTCTAATGTACTAGGTGAAAATAACTTAGCTTTGTAACGTGGATCTAAGTAGGTTGCAAGAGAGTAACTTCATACAAGAACAGCCTCTCGTCTTGTCGCTTGCATCACTTTTGCGCACAATGAACTAGTTCTATTAATATAGTAGAATTTGATAATTTCCGCTTATTAATGACATTTTATCTCAACGGTCCACATCCGCACAACATCCGCAGTCCAAAGTGCGGATGCGGGTGCGGATGCGGATGCGAGAAAATGTGCGGATGTTCCGCGGATGCGGATGTGACCTACATCACTAATATATATATATATATATATATATATATATATATATATATATATATATATATAGTTAGTACTCTCATGTTTGCCTACCTTATTTCTTTTGCTGATTAATATTTATTAATGAGCAAAACTCTCTCTCTCTCTCTCTCTCTCTCTCTCTCTCTCTCTATATATATATATATATATATATATATATATATATAGTGTATATGAGAGATAGTTGTTATTATTACTACATTGAGGGTATTGGCGGTGGATTTGAGTAAGGTGTTTGATGTAATAGACCATAATATTCTACTTAATAATTTGTATTGTTACGGTTTGAGAGGGGCAATCAGTGATTGAATTAAAAGTTATTTGCCCGATAGATATAATATGCATCAGTAAATAAGGCTTGCTCCACTAAAGCGCTTGCCAAACATGGTGTGCCACGGCGAAATTCAATATATATATATATATATATATATATATATATATATATATAAACACACACACACACACACACACATGGGGGAATGGGCCGGGGTAATATTTTTTGATGAATGTAGAGAGATTTATCAGGAGCGGTCTGGAAGAAACAGGTGTTCTTCGAAATGACCCAGATTGTCGGAAACCCTCTCCTCGTGTGTGTGTGTGTGTGTGTGTGTGTGTGTGTGTGGATTTGCGAACACGATCGAGTGTTTTGGTTTTAGTTCGGCGAAACGAGATACTACATCACGCTATATATATACCGATTTTCATTAAAATTCGCTGCTAGCCCCAAACGGAAAAGACCCGAAGGAAGACCTTTTGTTTAAGGGAATATACAAAACGTTTTCTAAAAATTGTTAACATACAAAAGAGTAAGTTTACCAATGATGTAAATCAGAAAAAATAGTAATTAATTTCTTATAATATACGTTTTGGATCATTTGAATTAATATACGTTTGGTATTTTTCCTGATTTTCATAATATACACGGTGAACCAAAAGTAGGTGGACAGTAGGTTGAATACGGTTTGTGTTATATTATATTATAACTATGGTGTTCATTATAACTATGGTGTTTGTGTTTTATTATATTAAATATTATAACTAAATTTATTTAAATTTTATTTTGTATTATAGTATACAAAAAAATTAAATATGTATTCTCAAAATAAACGTTATCATTTACTGTCCACCTACATTTGGTTCACCCTATATACAGGCGTGTGTGTGTGTGTGTGTAGATTTGCGAATACGATCGATTGTTTTGATTTTATTTCGGCGAAACGAGATACTATGAGGGAGGGCGAACGTGCGTTTTGAATTATTTATCATATCTTCCTCTGACGAAAATCTGTGTGTTAATTTTGAAAAATGCACGATAATAATAATAATGATAATAATATACCTTTCCATTTTTATTCATTAATTTCATATATACAGAGTGTTTGAAAACTTTCTGTACAAATTGTAATGGGGGATAGGCAACACCAAGACAAACCCTTTTCGTCTATAAGTGTATGTCCGCTGACCTCACCATTCGGCGCGAGAGGGCGCCGGTGCAATTGGCTAAAAGGTGAAGTGGGCTAGACTCGCGCTTGCCGCGGGCATTCTTAAATCGGACGTAGTACGCGTAACATGTTTATTTAAAGAAGGCATGTTTATTTAAAGAAAGTGCTGAAAGTTGCGACCGGTAGCATCAATGCATGCCCGACAGCGTCGAAGCATTGACCGACGTACACGTCGAAAGATACCCGGCATTTCGAGAACAGTTCCAGCGGCGACAGCGATTCCTGCTACGAGGTCTTCTTCTGAGTAAATGGGAGTCTCGTACACGAGGTTCTTCATGTGTCCCCACACGAAGAAATCGAGGCATGTTAAATCGGGCGATCTCGGTGGCCAGGCTACGGGCCCACCCCGGCCTATCCATCGATCCCCAAAAGTGGCGTTCAGATAATCCCGCACATCGTTGCTGGAGTGTGCTGGGGCCCCGTCGTGTTGAAACCACATTCGTCTACGAATAGCCACGGGAACATCTTCCAGCAGTTCCGGCAACGTTTCTTCAAGAAATATCCGATAAACCCGCCCGTCGAGTCGGGCAGGCAGCAGGTACGGCCCAATCAACTTGACATGGACGATACCCGCCCAAACATTGACGGCGAACCGTTCTTGATGAGCATGCACCCGTGTAGCTTGTGGATTTGCGTGCGCCCACACGTGAGAATTGTGCATGTTAAACACACACTCACGTGTGAAACAGGCCTCATCTGAGAACAGCACATAAGCCGGAAAATTAGGCTGCACCGCTGTCTGCTGCAGAAACCAGCGTGCGAATTCCACACGAAGAGGGTAATCCCGAGGTTGTAATGCCTGGACTCTCTGACGATGAAACGGATGTAACTGCTGCTCGTGCAACACTCTCCAGACCAGGTCGTGGTTCACACCGAGGATACGTGCAACACCTCGCGTGCTTGCGCTTGGATTGTCCTCAAATCGCCGTAGGATTTCTTCTTCCATGTCAGGAGTGCGCACGTTTATCTCCCGACCAGTGTCATGCATGTTTGCATGGAATGTTCCAGTTTCTCGCAGTCGCCGATGCAAATGCACAAACGTTTGGTGGTTTGGCACAAGTCTGTTTGGGAAGCGCTGTCGGTACAACCTCACAGCAGCTCTTCCGTTTCCATTGGCAGCCCCATACACCACATGCATGTCAGCCATCTCAGCAGTCGTAAAGCGCTCCATGTTACGCGTACTACGTCCGATTTAAGAATGCCCGCGGCAAGCGCGAGTCTAGCCCACTTCACCTTTTAGCCAATTGCAGCAGCGCCCTCTTGCGCCGAATGGTGACATCAGCGGACATACACTTATAGACGAAAAGGGTTTGTCTTGGTGTTGCCTATCCCCCATTACAATTTGTACAGAAAGTTTTCAAACACCCTGTATATAAGGGTTGAATGATTTGTGTGTGTATTTCGGTCTGAGCTAATTTGACAAATGTAGGCTCGCGTCCTACCTTTTATTTCATCCCCGTCATCGACACTTTAAGGTGAAAAGCGCGTAATATTTTTTGTTTTTAAAAGGCTTACCAAAACAAAATAGACACACATATGGGAAATCTTCCTAAAAGGATATTAATCGGCATGCCGGACCATGCTTCGGTGAATGGAAAATATAAAAAGAGTGCCTTTAAATTCCAGAATTTCGGACTTGAAAATATAACTCTATTAATTTCTTATAATATACGTTTAGCATCATTTGAATTAATATACATTTGGTATTTTTCCTGATTTTCATAATATATACAGGTGTGTGTGTGTGTGTGTTTGTTTTTGTGTGTGTGTGTGTGTGTGTGTGTGTGTGTGCGTGTGTGTAGATTTGTGAATATGATAAAAGAGCGAAATCTTTTAACTGCTTAGTGATTTGTTTTAATTCGGTGAAAGTCCATTTATATATATATATATATATATATATATATATATTATAGTGTATGAGAGATAGTTGTTATTATTACTAAATTGAGGGTATTGGCGGTGGATTTGAGTAAGGTAATTGATGTAATAGACCATAATATTCTACTTGACGATTTCATTAACATTAAATTCATCAATGCGAGCACGTGTGATTCGTTCTGCTCCACGGAGAGATGAAAAATGCATTGGTTTCCGGGGTGTGTGTGTGTGTGTGTGTGTGTGTGTGTGTGTGTGTGTGTCTTGTGTGAAAGTTAAGATTTGGAGTGAAGTGGGACGAGAGAGAGAGAGAGGAGAGTGAAGGGAGGCTTATCAGGGATTGAGTTTATTATATATACAAGTACAGATGGGTGGGGGGTTTGGGGGAATGAGGGAGGAGGGTCGAGGATATAAAGAAATATATCCTAATTATATTTTTAAAAAAGCATTCAGTTTCCACGTTAAACTGTGGGTCTAAGTTACGCCTAAATATAAAATATTTTCATTGTAGAAATAATAATAATAATAATGATAATAAGAATTGATGTGAAAGGTGATTGATTTAAGCAGTTAAGATGTAGTTATAAGAATATGACCCCATACAAATTACGCGTAAATATAAAATATTTTCATTGTAGAAATAATAATAATAATAATAATGATAATAAGAATTGATGTGAAAGGTGTTTTTGCTCGTATATCTTGGACGAAGGATTAACCCTCGGCCGAAAAGGTCTCTAGGGACACGATTTGAAATGACCTAGTTTCTGCCTTTTCCTCGTGTGTGTGTGTGTGTGTGTGTGTGTGTGCACGAGTTGTTTATTCGTTTATTATATATATATATATATATATATATATATATATATATATATATCAAGAGCGGTCTGGAAGGAAGATCTCTCATGTCGTCCGACCCCGTTATAGCGGATTGTGTTTTGGATAATTTCAACTTTTAATTGAATTGTTTCGTAAATTTTCATATTGTTTCGTTGTTCAAATATTTATAATAAAAATTAAGTGTGTAAAAATTATTTATTTAATAAACAGAATTTAATTGGATTCAATTGTGGTACACTATTTAAATGGATGATTAATATATGGTTTTTGTTATCTGGAATACATGGCGCTATCTGGAATACATGGTGCGATCTGGCAACTCAGCACCCGAATACATGGCATGATCTGGCAACTCAGCAACTGCATACATGGTGCGATCTGGCAACTCAGCAACTGAATACACGGCGTGATCTGGCAACTCAGCAACTGAATACATGGCGCTATCTGGCAACTCAGCCAGAATAGAGGTTTATAAAAGACCGAGAGACGACTGACGGAGTCATTCAAGCTCGGCTCCCAGCCGAGCAAGGACCTCTGGTCCTTCTCTTTCTGGCCCTTTGGGAAAATCCCTTAGAGGCCTCTTAGGTTAGGTAAACGAAAATAACTTGGGGGAGAACCCCGCCTCCAAGTTGCATGCCTTGCAATCAAAGGCCACTACTCTCTCTCTCTCTCTCCTTCAGGTGTACCCCTCCCCCCTTGGCTCAGCCAACTGGCTGATTAGGAGCCTATAAAACAACGCCTACTCGGCTGAAGTCTTAATATGCACTTGGTTCCTGCCAGGTGAACACCTCTCATCCTTTCTCTCCTCTTTTCTCTCCTTTCTCTCCTTTCTGGCCCTTTGGGGGGAATAGCTTGGGGAAGAACTCCGCCTCCAAGTTGCATGCCCCTTGCAACCCCGGTTGGCAACAAAGGCCAGCACTCTTTTTTTTTTTTTTTTTTTTTTGCAACACCCCCCCTTTGCAACAACCCCCACCCCCTTTGCAACATTACGTAATCACTTGCAACATTCTTGCACTCTACCCTTTTTCGGCTATACTACTGATGTATATTTTTTATTTGTATTTCCTTATCTTCTTATCTTCGAGCGACAGCTCTCACAAACAATCTTGTTTGGCAACAATCTTATTAAGATGAATACATAGACATAATTTAAAAATGAGTGAGGAGTGCAAACAATATTTATTAATTAACATGTCAAGAAATTATTTTTTATTAGTAAATTTACAAATAATGGCTGAAATAGTTGATAAATGCAATTTTTTTAAAAAAATAATAATATAACACGCATATATAAAATATTTATTAACAGAGATTTTTTTTTTTCAAATTCAAATTCAAAACTTTATTCAGACACGGATACAAGTGACAGAGTCTTAAATTTTTAGATATTTGTTTACATTAATACATATATTCACAGTACTCTTATGCCTTTGGAAGCATGTAGGCTTTTTAAGGAAAATTAATGACATTTACCTTATATATTATATAAAAGAGGCAAGTGGCAAGTAACAGTAATAGAGACAACAACAAATGATAATAATATCAATGAAAATAATAAATACAATTTAAAGTTTACAAAATCTCATATAATTTTAAATTAAATGATTTATTGTATATTTAGCAGAAAGTAAATGCTGCTTAACAAAAACATAGAAAAAGAATAGATTACGAAATTAAAGGTGCGTAATGAAATTACCATATTTTAAGTAGTTAATTACAAAATTGATTACCATGGTAAAAATGGCACTAGTGAACTTATACATCAGTAGCATCTAATGAAGTGCGTTTTGGTCATTTGCGAAATACATTTAGTGATGAAGCGTGCCTGATGTGTATGAGAATTGCATTCCATACATCCGCTCCTTTGAAAGAGTCATTTCGAGGGATCGGTGTACATTTGGAGGCACCGGGCGCACCGGGGCATGCGCGGTGGGCGGAGGCGTGGGCTTCCGCCGAATCCTGGGTTGGGTCCCAGGCGGGATTGATCAGGATCTCCTGAAGATCTTGATCAGTGTCCAAAGGCTTGAAGCTCTAGGCTGGTCGGGTAGGGGGAGGCGGCCACGCGATGGACCGCACAGAACAAACAACACCATGTGTTCAGTCCCTCTATTGATGACCCTATTGAGGCTTACATAGTATTGGCCGAGGGGTACGGGGAGTTACCTAGCCGTTGCTAGGTAGTTTCCCCGTAGCTGCTGTATTACTATGTAGTATGCCGCGACATAGAGCGATACATTGCCGAAAAAAAAAAATTGTGTGTAAAATCACTGGGCAGTCTGGAGTTATGAGGCTGGTGTATTTGATGCGGGATGGGTGGGGTGAGTGCTCTTTGAATAGGTGATGTATGTCGATTTTTTTTCATAATTTTGAACATATTGAGAGTAACATTAAATTTGTATACGTCATCAAGTTTTAAATTATTTAGCTCTTTAAGCATTGGGAAAGTGTACCTTTGTCTGTTGTCATTATTCGATAGAGTTCGCAGACAATTTTTAGGAATTACTTCCAAAGGGTGTTTTATATATTTCTTTGAGCTACCACATGCTGTAATGCAATATAATAAATGTGGATGGATGAAAGAGTGCGTTTTGAGGATTTGTCTTCTTTAATTTAAATAATATGAAGATAAATCTTAATATTTTGAATTTAATATGTTGTACATGACTTTTGAGATTTACTTTTTCATCTAAATTAATGCCAAGTACTTTAACCTCATTCACCTTTGGAAGAGCAGTATTTCCCATTTTTATTTGCCAGTTTGTATTCATATGTTTTGTGGCAATAATCATATAAGATGACTTTTTCAATAAAAGTTTATTAGCACAAATCCATTTATACACATTTTCTAATTGCCTGTTCATTTCATTAATCAGAAAGTCTACGTTATGATGGGAAAAGTAAGTGTGGTATCATCTGCGCATTGGACACAATTTAACGTGGTAGAAAGATGAAAATCGTTGACGTGAATTAGAAATAGTAATGACCCAACAATAGATCTTTGCTCGACTCCATTTGTTAGCTTCACCTTGTCGGATAAATTGTCAGTCTGATGTCATGATGGCAATTTGACAAATATGATTTAAACCAATCGAAGATATTTTCTTTTATTCCGTGTATGTGAAGTTTATTCAATAAGATTTCATGCGAAAATGTATCAAATGCGTTTGACAAATCAGAGGAAGATGAAGGTAGTGTGTTTTTTGCTGTTTAAGTTCTGATACACATTTTCTATGATAATAGCATGTTTATACCATCTTCCTTCGTATGTCCACCTCTAAACCCAAATTGTATTTTTGTTTTTAAAATATCTTATTTGATTAAGAACTTAGTAAGTTAGTACACGATTTTTTCAAATACTTTACTTAAAGTTGGAATACGGAAATGGGGAATAATTTGATAGTGTTTGGGCTTCCCGACTTAAATACAGGGCATACTCTGGCTTCCTTTAGACTGCCAGGGAATATACCTAGTGGTACTGATTCATTCATTAGTTTACCGAGTGGTATTGCTTAATGAATTGCAATTTCATCGGATACTAATTTGCATATTTTTACTGGGATCATATTGATGTCAGAATCTTTTTATTTTTTTAGATTTTTATTGCAAGAGAGATATCGTATGGTAGGATTGGATCAAAGAAAAATGAGTTTGGATTTGGCTATGGCATGTATTGTCAGTAGTGAATGTTTGTAATTGGGGTCGAGGCTGTAGTATTGGAGTCGATATTTGCAAAGAAGTTGTTCAATTAATTGGTTATGTCTTTGGGTCACTGTAAGAATTTCCGCCTTGTGCGAAGGAGGACAAAAGATTTGTTTCAACCTTCTTTGTGTTAATTAACTCTTTCAGAGTGTTCCGTAGCTTGTTTGGATTAGATATTTGTCCATCAATTTTTGAACAATAATGATCTGAATGAATGTTAACCCACGAGTGATAGGTGTTGCTCCTTACTTAACCCCTTATTCTCTTCTCTTCTCTTAACCCACTACTCTTTCCTTTCTCTCGTGCTAACCTTAGAGTGGATCTTAGGGTCTTTGTTAGCCTTAGCTTCTGTAGATCTGTAGATCTGCTTTTGCTTTTTAAATGACTGCATTAAGTCTGTTACAGTAATTTTTGTATGTCTGTTCAGTAATAATATCAGTTTTCCATAGTTTAAAGAGTGTATATTTGCGTTTAATAATCACAGTGACTGCATGTATGTGTAGTGAAGAATAGAGGGAGAAGTGTGTGTTTGAGAGCATGCTGGACTGCTCACAAGGTAGATGAGACACCTGTAGTCATGATGTGAGGGAAGCGTGCGTTATTATTTGAATGTTCTTTTGTGAGATGAATATTTAAATTTCCTCCAATAACGTAATTAGTACAAATATAATTGGAGGTTAGAATTTTATCGATATTTGTAATAAAAGTTGATACGTTACCAGTTGGTGGTCAGTAAATGCCTAAAATTGAATATTGGGTGTTATGGCTAAACATTTCAATTGCAAGTGTTTCTGAGGTATTGTTTATGTTTGTCAGGTTTTCGATACTTTTACTCTTGTAGTTTGAATCTACAAATATACTTACACCACCTCCCCTATTGTTAGCCCCTACATACATGACAGCCTGTGTACCTTGGAATGTTAAAAAAGATATTATTATTTTCATTTAACTAAGTTACAGTTAATATAATGCACGTGAATTTATGTTGTAATAATTTTAGGTTAGCTGTCAATTCGTCGAAGTGGCATGGGAGATTGCGAATGTTTAAGTTTAGGAAAGACAGGTTGCCAATGTTATACGAGTATTTCTTGTCCAAGAAGGTGTCTACTGAGATATAGTCGGAGTTGACAACGTTTTCAGATTCAATAATTTCATTTACAGTATTGAGAGTATTTAGTGTTAATCATGATGTGAAGATTAGGGTAAATAGGGTTATAGAAATAATAACAGTTTAGAAAAAAAATATACAGCACAAATACAGACATATATAGAGTATATAAGATAAAATAAAAAGCGGTTGTAGTAAAACAAGAACGAAGAACCTGAAATTATCATATATATGCATCCACGGTGAGACCATAGAGTTGAAAGTTAGAAAATTATAGAGCTATCAAAACTTAAAGTTAAAATTAAATGAAAAATTAAAATTTCTATTATTTAAAATCTTAAAATTAGTAATTATAGAATTTGAAGAACTGAGAATAGGAAAATTATAAGATAATAAGGTTTACAAAATTTTAAGTTCAAGAATTATAAAAACTTAAAATTAAAATGGAAGAGTGCAAATTGCAATGCAATGCTGATCGATTATTGCAAAAGGGAAGGGGTTTTTTACTCCCCCCAAGCCTAACCTAGGAAGGTAAGAGAGAGAAGGAGAGGAGGAGAGGAAAGAGAGCATCTTTCGCCTGCAAATTCCATGCGCATAATGAACGCTCTTGACCTCCGCAGTTAGCTTAGAAGTCTTAATCAGCCAGTTGGCGTAGAAGGCTTAATCTGGCTTAGAAGGCGTAAATGGCTTATTTAAAAAGGAGTGTGTATATATATAAGGGGTTCCAAAAAACCTTAGCCCCATATTTGCAGCTTACATGTTTACTTATATCGAAATAGTTTTTAGTGATTATAAAAATATATAAAATTCTTTATTGCAGGTATTAAAATTACTCTAGCTGATAAAGTCATAATATAATGGCTTCTCAATTAATTGGTGATTCGGAGAGGCAACGTGTGATAGATCGCATACGAGCAATAACATTTCGGGAAGCTCGTGATGCTGGAGCCACCTTTATAACACGTTCATGGGTTGCCAAAAAGTTGCGAAGAAGTGAGGACTTCGTCAAAACAAATTGGAATAAAACTTTGGATGAATGTGAAATGGATACAACCAAATCTGGGCGCCCAAATTTGCCACTCTCTCAGGAAACAAAGGACATCATTGAAAGCGGTACGCGTAAGCGGAAAAACAGCTGTGCTAAACTTTCTAGAGAGATCGAAGTGTTGAGAGGAAAGATCGTTAGTGGTGAGATCATTCGACTGTACAGTCATAGGCAAGGTTTAAAGCCTTGGCATGAACTTCCAAAGCCAAGAAAAACTCAACTTAACATCGATGACAGAATGTGGTTTGCCCATTATCTTGAAGATTGGGAAGTGGATGATTTCATGCATTTAGCTGTCTCCGATGAAATTTTTGTTTACGTAACACGTCGGCCTAACTACCAAAATGATCGAGTGTGGGCCACAACACTAGATGAAATCAATGACAATGAACATTATGGCGAATTATTAAAAAGTCCAGACTGTGTTGGTGTGTTTGTTTTGTTCACTGCAAAGAAGCTCATGTGGGTGCTGAAGCCAAATAGTCAGAGTTGGGATGGACAGTATTTTCGTGATATTATTCTATCCCAGCATGTCATTCCTTTTCTAAGAAACCCAAACAATGTTATGGATGTCGATCAGGTCACACTTCTGCACGATAAGGCCCCTGCCTTAAGGCATTAGCCACTCAACAGTTGTTGCGGAACCATGAGATCGATTTCTTTGGAAATGAAGAATGGCCAGGAAATTCTCCTGACCTGAACGTCTGTGAACACATTGGATCAGTTATGAATGACAAGGTTGAATGTCTCTTGTTTCAAGAACCTGCAGCAAATCGATTTTCGAAGGATACAATGACGCAACACATTGAAACTGTTTTAGCAAATTTGCGTAACGATCAAGATCTATTCACGTCACTTTTGGCAAGCTACCTAAAGCGAATTCAGGCTGTCTTGGAAGCCAATGGCGGGAACACCAAGTTTTAATTGTTTCTCATTAAATGCAGGATTAAATTCTCTTTTGTAAGGTATGTTTAGTTTTACTGTACCTCTAATGGTTTAGGCCATGGGTGGGGGGAGGCTAAGGTTTATTAGAGCCCCGTATATATATATATATATATAATATGTATATATTAATAACTTTTGTTGTGCCAGATTGCCCTATTTATTTAATTAGTGTATATATTAATGGAGATGTTCTCGTTCTTGACAGCATCAGTGGGCTTAGAAGGCGTAACCAGCCATTTGGCCTAATGTGTGTGTATATATATATATATATATATATATATATATATATATATAATGGAGAGAGTGAATAGATGCTCATGCTGGGCCCACAAAAAAATATTGAATTAAAAGCACAAACACACACACACATCATATATAAACAGATGCATGTAAAGAAGAATTGTTCTATTCCGACAGCAAAATATATACGAGCATGCCTTCTTTCGAATAACTACCACACAAACCCCAAAAGCTGAATTAAACTTTATTGTACTTGAAGCTCCAAGGGCCTACCAATAATTTAAAAGAGTGTAATGGGTGGTGCTGTAAATATACATATATCTGCTTAGTTTAGTGTATGCTAGCCTAGATTATGAGAAAGCTGAGGACCATAAACTTTAACCTTTAACCTTTGGTTAGCTTCCGCCCGAATTGTTTATTCTGACGAAGGTCAAGTTTTTCACTCCACCTTAGACCTACAGTCTAACGTGGACTCCGAACCACGCCCCAACAGCAGCCCAGCGTCTTAACCACTAGGCCACCCAGGGTACACATTTATCTACCAACCACTTTCTTTATTGTGTGGAAGGATAAACAGCTGGGTTTTGCTGCATGCCGGCTGCCATAACTGGGTCTCGATCCCGGGGCCAATGGATTCGTCGTCAGCGACGCTAACCACTATACCACCGAGGCGCATTATACAGTATATATACACTCAGAGTACTCCGATAATTTTGCAAAAAGAAAGTCGAAAAACCATGCGACTATTGGACCTTTGAAAAACGAGAACAGTGCTTTATCTGATGATCTAACAGAAGTACCTGAAATATTAAGAGCTCAGTACGAATCATCTTTCAATATCCCAAAAACTGACAAACTGATATGCGATAGAAACGCGTGCTTTGAAGAACTACAAGGGGAGAGTATAAAAGACTTCGACTTTACGACAGATGATATTACAGAAGCTACAGTATAGGGAAACTAAAAACACACTCAGCGGCAGCACCGGATAAATGGAATACCACACTGATCAAAAACTGCAAGAATGCAATCGCTGAGCCCCTGTATTGGATATGGCGACGATTACTAGACACGGCAGAAACACCGGGCATCCTGAAGAGCGCGAACATAGTCCCAATATATAAAGGAGGAGATCGATTCGACGCCAAAAACTATAGGCCAGGTTCGCTTACATCTCATCTCACTAAAATATTTGAAAGAATAGTTAGAAAATCTATGACTTTTTGGAAACTCAGAAAAAATTCAATGATAACCAACATGGGTTTCTGTCAGGCAGATCATGCCTATCACAACTAATGAAACACAACAACATTTTTAATGCACTTGAAAGTAATGAAAACTATGATGTAATATACACAGACTTTGCCAAAGCGTTCGACAAGTGTCACCATGGAATCATAATACAAAAACTGAAATATATGGGAATAACAGGAAAAGTAGGGAAATGGATATATAATTTCCTTAGTGAGCTGCGGCAAGTCGTTACAGTATAAGGAATATCTTCATCAGAATCAGAGGTCCTCAGCTCAGTACCACAAGGAACAGTATTAGCTCAACTACTCTTCAAAATCTTGCTAACTGACATAGATGAGGACATTACCAGAGATAGCACAGTAACATCCTTTGCTGATGACACAAAGATCAGTAGAAAAATAAGAAACCCAGAAGATATAGGATCTCTACAAATTATCATGAACAGAATCTACAAGTGGACGGAAGACAACAATAAGAAGTTTAACACCGAGAAATTTCAGCTGTTACGGTACGGAAAAAAAGACGACCTAAAATCCATGGAATATTATACCCCAAATGGAGAAGAAATTTAGATAAATTCTAGAGCAAAAGATTTAGGAGTTGTAATGACTGATGATGCGAAATTTGAAACACAAAATAAGATAGTAGTAAACAGAGCAAAGAGAATAACGGGGCAGATATCGAGAACCTTTAAACGAAGGGATAGGAATGTAATGATTCCTCTACTGAAAACACTGATTATACCCAAATTGAAATACTGCTCGGTCCTAAAATCCCCATATAAAAAAGAAGACATTAGACAGCTGGAAGGGATTCAGAGAAGCTTCACAGCCAAGATCATGGGGTGCAAAGAACTAAATTACTGGGAAAGGTTACGCGAATTAAACCTATATTCACTGGAAAAGAGAGAAGAGAGAGATACACGATTATTTACACTTGTAAAATAGTGGAGAAACTAGTCCCTGATCTTACTCTGAACCCTGTAACTCCCCAAACAACGGTGGAAAGTAGAAAAGGAAGACTGTGTCGTGTTCCTAATTAAAGGCGAGACAGGGAACATCCTTAACCCTGAAGGAAAATAGTTTTGTTTTACCAGCTACCCAAGGAACTAAGGAACACGCGTAGTGTTGCAGTGGACATCTTCAAAAGAAGAATAGACGCCTGGTTCAGAACAATCCCAGATGAGTTGGGTGTACATGGTATGTGATGTGGAGATTACAAGAAACCAACTATCTACTTCACCAGGCCAACTCGAGAGAAGGGGCGACAGGCTTGACCTTTGTGAAATGAGGATTCATCGCATGGAACATTTGAAAGTTGAAAGGTATATGTAGTTCCGATTCGTTTCCCAATGGTGGTGGCTGGTTCCTGTTTCGTTGCCTTGTGATCCTCCGAGAATTTTCCTCTTTACCTTTTTCGATACCTGTTGTCCTGATATCGCATGAAGTATCTTTGTGTGTGCCTTCTGTCCGGCTCTCGGATTCCTATATTTGTCAGTTGACTTTGTATTTGCTGGATGGTATTTAGCCGTTGAATTCTGTTTGCTACCTCTAAAAAATTGGTAGCCCTCTTTGATGCTGGTTTTTCCTGTTCATCTGTCGCGTTCCTTTGAGGGTGGTGGTACCGACATTTTTGTCCGTATTTGCACCTCCCATAGCTTGCATTAGTGTTGCAGACAGTAAGATGGTGGAACTTGCACTTGTTTACAAATTTGCAATATTCATTTGTGTAATGTGAGTTACATAACTTGGAATGTGTATGGGTGTATTGCCCATCCCGATATCTGCATTGCCCTTTTGCATAGTATTTACAAACGATATTTTCTACGCTTCTATTTCTTATCGTCTGTTTATATTCTATGTTTTAAATTTTGGCATTATCATTATTTTTTATTTTCATTATCATTATCATTGTTTTTTACTATTATCATTGTCATTTCTTACGTTTCCAGTTCTTGTCAGCCGTTTATTTTCTACGTTTTTAGTTTTTATCTTTTTATCATTATCCTCGTTCGGCAGTTTTACCATATCGCAAATTTTACTTATCTCTTTTCTTTCTCTTATGTCCTCATTCCGTGTTATATTTTTATTTGTTCCTCTCTCATCCATCCAGTTTTGTATTGGGACATTTCGGGAATCTTGTTTCCCCATTATTCCCTCCTTTTCCGAACACTCGTATTCGCTTTCTCCATTTCTTTAAATATCGCAAAAGAGTTTACAGTCTGTGTACAATAAATTATGGCGGGACGAAAATATATCGAACTCAAGTTGTCAGTATGAAACATGGGTGAAAAGGTGCTCTAGTAGCCACCTATCATAAAATGCGAGTGTAGTAATGTCTAATTAAGAATTAAATATTTGTTTATAAGAATTTAATAATGTTCAATTAAGTTTTGTTAAATAAGAAATTAATAATGGTTTGTGAAATTAAAAATATAAAAATACTAGTTGGCAACACCCCGAACATCAACTTTTATAGCCTATGAATATGTGCATTCTC
This sequence comes from Bathynomus jamesi, assembly GCA_023014485.1. Lineage (NCBI taxonomy): Eukaryota > Metazoa > Arthropoda > Malacostraca > Isopoda > Cirolanidae > Bathynomus > Bathynomus jamesi. The sequence continues at coordinate 95,500 of JAJOZX010006844.1, forward strand.
GCAACTTTGACCTCAATTTTGAAGAAAATCCAAAATTTTGAAGCAAATTTAGTTTGGTTAAAAATTATAACAATATTTCCTTTTATAAACCAAAACATGTGTTCATCACTAAATTATATGAAGTGTAACTGTTATTCTTGCTATCTAGCAATATCACTTGCCCTTTCACTTTCAGGAGCAACATGGTCAATATATTCGTTTCCTGGAAATGAAACTAACACATTCAAATCAGCTGGCATTCTCCCACTTTTGAAAGAGTTTTATCAATTTTTCTATCAAATCCAAGGCAAACTATTCCTTTATTCTGTTCTTCATGCTTCTTTCTTTCTATGCTTCTCCACAAGGTTCTTTGACAACGTAGTTTACTGGGATCAATCGTAGTATTTTCAGATAATATATTAAGATCTTTTAAGACAGCATTAGCAATTAAACAAGCATCACGGTTGCTTATTTTGCATCGATCAACTGCCTTGCATAATTCTGGATATTGGTGTCGATTTTGAGAAGTGCTAGCTTCTGTATCTAACTCGTACTCGCTCAATTCGAAATCTTCATTTTGATGACCTTTTTCACTTTCAGAGTTGACCTCACCAATATCACAACAATTCAACTGCATTTCCTGGACAAAACTCTATTATTTGTAGTTCTGAAGTTTTCACTTTGTCCAACTTACCTATAATCATTTTTCGTTCAGTATGTTGATCAATCCAGAACTCCCATTCATCATTCGGGATTTTATCTGCCTTAGCGCATTTACATTCACTTCTTTTACGAGAACCGGAGGCATAGCACTTGCAGCAACATATGTCAAATAAATTTCTGAAGGAATCATATTTACTTTGATAAGTGCTGGAAGATCTTTTACTCATGGAATATTTTCTAAGTTCTTGTCCCTTCTTAATTAATCTCTACCTTAATTACAATGCTTTTGAAGTCGATTGTTGGAATGGAAGCACGGATATATATATATATAATTCACTTCTTCCGCGATAATTTCAGCGTATTTCTGAGTGCTAAGTGTTGCAGTAATGAACTTATGTTTAAGATAAGCTTTGAATACATCCTCACAAGTTGGTAGTTGGTTGCCAGGAAGCTCTGCTGGCGTTCCGAAAACAGAATGCTTCACTTTTTCTCTTGTTATACCAGAAGAGGCCATTGCAAGCTATGCTATTAATCTGAAACAAAAGAAAGTAAAATGCTGAATCAGGAAACACATGATAGGTCAAACAAATGTTAGGTCACAAATACACATGTAGGCACACAAATACACATGATAGGTCAAACACATATGGGTCCTACATTTTAAAATACACAAAAACAATGTTTATTAATGGTTTTTGATAGACATTGGCATTAATTGAGTTTACTGTTGAGATCCTCATAGCCTTTGTTCGCAATTTATTTTTTCATAGTTGCCAGCACCGAAATTAATACTTCTAAAAGATATAACTTATTCCTTAATCAGTGACTACTCGGGCATCTTTTTCAGTATGTTTCATTAAATTAAATTTTTTCAACCCACCCTAGACTGTACATGCGTCACATAGAAATTTGGTCCTCGCGATTTGTTTGGCGTTCGACGCGAGGGATATTTTTCTATCATCCCAATTCATACAGATATAGTCGTGCAGTTTTTGACAGAAATCACACCTGATTGCCACATTTTCAGTTGTTTCCAAATTACACAAATGGAAAATTAGGTGAGAATTTGGGCCCATAGTAATGTTATTCATTAATTATCGTAAAAAGAAATACACACAATTTTTTTCCTTTCTTTTTGCTTTTCCTTTTGACTGGTGTCGGTTACGAGTGTTTTAGGACCTTTGCACTTTATGACCTTTTCCTTGCCTTGTTTCAAACTTTTCTCGAATGCCAACCGTGTTACGATTTAAATATATGCTTTAAACTGGTGATAATTTATGTAAACTGTATTGCACCTTCTTAAATTTAATGAATTTCACTTTATAATTTATATACACGGATTCACTGATACTTGAAACACTTTCGGGTGTAAACAGAATAAACCGCCGAGAAGTTATTCCCTTCTTATTTGGATATTAATACAGAGAGAGAAATAAAGCGTCCATTCCCCACGAGGTACAAGCAAACTAATAGGTATGATTCTATATATAGTGCTAATTGTTTATTGTCACCGGTAAACGTCTGGCATTCCCGCCTTTTGCTCGCTTGTAATTCCTCGATGGAGGGAGAAGGCATACCTCTCTCCTGTTTCCTCACGGAGACTCCTGGAGAGGAGGGGGAGTGAAGGATGCCTGCACTTGTTCTTAATTTTTGTTTTCTCTCTTTGCATTTTTTTAAGGTGTATTCACTTGAAATTTAGATATTTGTTGATAGTTTGATTTAATTTGATTCATTGATCGTCATTCTTGTTGCACTAGTGGTAGATGGTATTTTATAATTCTCCCCCGCCCACTTCTCAACCAACATAAAGATTTTCGACATCTCATCAACACTCAAATAAATAACCTTACGTTTGGTGGAGTCTGTACGTTTATGATTTGTTTCGAGCACATAATTAATTGCACCACTGCTACTTTTAAACGCTCTCACTGTTTTGGAGAAAGTCACGGTGTATTGTGCCTTAAGGACACTGCTTAGCGGTAACTCCATCTTTCTTTGTTACTGTAGGTATAGGTGTTTCTTGGTGATGGTGAAGAGGCTTCTGGAGAGCACGTCACGACGATACAAGCTCAGATGCTGTTGTGAAGTGCACTGCTCGTTTAAGCTCGTGACGCAGACCTGGTGGTGAGTTATGCGCCTTAGTTGCTGGCTCTGTAACTCAGGAGGGCTGGACCATCACTACGCACCAACATGAACACATAGTTTTTAACTGGGAAAAAAGTATATACACAAAATTACTTAACACGTTAAATGATTCGAGAGTAATTTACTTAACATTGGAGAGTTTTATTTGAAAGTACACGAGCTAAATAAAATATAGTGTAAAATAAATACAAGTAAATAAACATTAAAAAAATAATAATAATAATAATAACAAGTAAATAAACACGTTAAAACTTAAAAATAATAATTTATGAAATAAATAAATAAATAGTAATAATTTTAAAAAGGATATGAATAAATTAAGTCAAAATATGTACGCGGAAACCAAAGGGGACAGTATCTTAGGTCCGACGTAAAATTCCTTCATTCCCCTAGTTTATGAGGGCAAAAGTTATGCGTTCGCACAACCAGATGAGGAGGCATTGCATCGTCGCCATCTTCAGGATCCTCCAAGCACACCAGGTCTTTGGGTGATGTGAAGTTGATGGGCTTAAAGTGATCCCCTTCGCCTTCACGATGTACTTGAATTCTTCTCCATTCCTCACAGGTATTCCGTAAGATTTTGGTCCGGTTGAAAGAAATGAGTCCGCGTATGCATTGTCCCCATACTCATCACTGATCTCGTCCGTGAATTCACACTATCGGTGTCTGTGTACAGGACCCGTCCACCAAGAGAGTGCATTAGCCCCCAAAGTTTGATGCGTCCGTAAGCAGTCGTAAGCCACAGGGATGTTTGTGACGCGGGATGTCTTTAGCCAACTCGGTTTTATTGTAACGTATTATATACGTATTACCTACGTGTACAATTTCAAAATCCTCTTTGTTGTTATTTTTGGCGTAATCCCATACTTCGTCAAAACTATGAGCTAAATGCACGTTTCCTTTATCAATTTTCTGTGTAAACTTCCCCGAAAGACTGTTTAGACAAAGCTTTGCACTTTTCAATATGCTCCCGCTCAAGTTGTATCCCCATACGCTCAGGTAACACTGAATATAAGCCGTTTTTTCATCCTCGTTCTCGACACTTCGTGGACACCCTGACGCTTCAACTTTATCTTTCAGGAAGGCGTTGATGTAAGGAGTGAAGAGGTTATCGCGTTTCTGGGACCTCCACACCTCATAAATCTTTAATATTCTGTAACCGTGACGAACGGCTAGATCCAGCTCAGGACTTGTAAAAACGCCGCGGATCTTCCTCTGTTGATTGTGTGATTACACGCCATATTATTCTTCTTTGCACACTTCTCGCACAGGGGAAACAAGCTTATGATCTATAACAACGGGTAAGATGGGCATCCATAATTCTCGATGGGGAGTACATCAACGAAGGATAGACCAAAATAATTCTCGTTTAAATTGTTTGAGAACGCTTCGATGGTCTGCAGGGTGGGTCCCACGAACTTTTCAAGGGCACCTACTGAGTATGGGTTAGTTTTCATAACGTAGGGATATAACGAGCAGAAATCGAAGTAGTGAATCTTTACACCCTTCGTATGTGGAAAGCATAGTTTGAATGCTACCGTACTTGAGAGGGTTCACTACCATTGAACGTTTGATAGCCCTTATATCGTCACGTGAGCATCCATGCCAACGACATCGTGGAAGGAGTGCACTGTCATCTCACCAGTGCGGTAATCGTCAATGAATCCGTCGACCCAAAGAGTACGACCGTTGATCTTGATAGCCACTTCTCCCCTGTTGTGCGCGTGATTTATGTGCACATCTATCTGTTGTTGTATGTGTGTGAACCAGTAAAGGGCCTTATATCCGTAACTGCCTTGATTGTTTCATGGAATGATAGCAAGTGAGTCCTTTGGCATAAAATTGTTTTGGAATACAATGAAGCGCAGAGAGGTAGTCGTGGTTGCAGCTGTAGCTGATCGCAATTGAATCGGGTTATATACATATTTCTAAAGCTTTGTAAGCAATCTCTAAGCACACGCACATCGTTTACACAATAACGTTCACGTTCAGCTACTATACGGGTTATTTCACTAAAACTATTGTAATAATGATCAAAGTCTGCTTGTTCACTCACTCTCATACTGTCGTATTTAAAGTAATGTTTCGGGGGTGGTAGTCCATTGTAGTTTAAAGTATTGCGAGTGAGAAAAGTGTAAGGGAAATACCTTTCTGAAGCCTCTGTACCCATCACCTTGGGTAGCTTAGCTAACTTACAAGGTGTGAACAGCAATGTTCTTTGTATGAGACTATTACCTCTTTTCAAGGGGTCGCCCATGAATATTGTTGATGATTTATGTTGAAGCAACTCATTATAAAGAAACTGTGTTTCAGACTTCGCGCTGTTACGCGCTAGAACATAGTCATTTTTTAAACTGATCGGTTAGCCTTACTACACTATACTATACTATACTATATTCAAGCAGTGGCGGCTCTAGACTCGATAAAGTGGGAAGGCTGTAGCTTTCGAAAATACTTATAAGGTACAAAAATTAAGAAAACTAGCTTAATAAAATAATAGTTCAATTATAAATACTTAGTATGGTTACTTACCAATGGATGAAATGATTTTATTTAAATATAAAATCCATTTTTCGGGTTCTGGACGTTGCAAAATGATCAATCACTTTTTCATTAAAATTGTTGATATCACTTATCATTCTATTTTCAATTGACAGCATTGCTAAAGCCGTGAGCCTTTGATTCAACATCGAGTTTCTAAGAAATGTTTTTATTCTTTTTAAGGTTGAAAAGCATCTTTCAGTTTCAGCTGATATCATGGGCGTTGTTATTAAAATTTTTACAAGTTTAACTGTTTCTGAAAATGCTGATTCTAAATTATTGTCCAAGAGAACACTTAATAAATCAGTGAGCTTGTCGTTTGAGCAGATATCGTCTCGACCATAAAGAACGAATAGTTCCGTTTTGAGTTTTAATTTGTCAAGCATTGGATATGCTTCAACAGCTTTGCCGAGTTCCACAGTTGGAAAGTCTTTAAGATAAGATTCAAAACAATTTCTTAGTAGCAGTTTACTGGATTCAAGATGGCCAGTAAAGCTAAATCTATTAGTGCATTCTTGGATAATTATATCGCAGACATCTGTTGCAATTGATGTTTCATTAGTAGTTGAAAACTTCCTCTTTTTATTTCCTTCATTTGAGTTGTTTTGTTCAGAAAAGTGTTCATATTCTTGCTTAATGTTTTCAATAGCAACAGTAAATTTGTTTACATAGGAATGTGCAGTTGTTGCTTCAATACACCTAGATTGAAATTGTGCGAATAAAATTTCAACTTGGGGCATTATTTTACTGAAGAATTCCAGCCAAAAAGTAAATTCCGGATCATTTAGCATTCTTTTAATACCAGCTGCTGCAAGTCCAGTTTCCTTTGACTGAGAGGTTTCTAAAATGCTGCAGCACTCGATTAGTTCATCTTTTCTTTCGTATACAGCGTTTACTGTTCGACTTTTAAAATTCCATCTAGTTGCTGATACTTGTGGAATTCGATGAGTAATTTTTTCTAATTCAGCTGTTCTTTGAAGGGATTTTGAAAAGAATGCAGGAATTCCAGACAAGCTATTGAAAAAAACTCTTGCTTTGCTAATTTTTGATGTTGCTTTCTCAATTATTAAGTTCAGTTGATGTGCGTAACAATGTACGTAATGAGCATTTTTATAGACTTCTTTTATTCTTGTTTGGACGCCTTTCTGCTTTCCACTAAGAGCAGCAACTCCGTCATAAGTTTGAGCTATAAGTTTCTCCTTATTAGATAGTAAACTATTCAGTTCATTGAGGAGTATTTCGGATAAAGCTTCTCCAGTGAGATTTGGAGGGTTGAAGAAACTCCAAAACCGTTCAACGGGGTTTCCTTTTAGTTCATATCTGAACACTATTGCCATTTGTGATTTATTATAAATATCCGTTGTTTCATCACACATTACAGCTAAGTACTCAGTTTTTTCAATCTCTTCCTTGATATTCTTTTTGCAAAGAACTAATATAGAATCTAATAATTAATTTTGAATCGTTTTTGAAGTTCCCTTAAAAGCTGTAGCAGTTCGGAAATGAGATTCTAAACTAGGATCTGATTTACACAAGAAATCAATCAAACCGCGAAATACTCCTGGATTTTGGGAAGAGTCACTCTCATCATGGCCACGTAATGGCAACTCAAATTTGCCGCAGAATAATATGCAATCAATAATTTTAGATAGCACCCCCCTATTTCTTTTCACTAATTCATTATGTCTGTCAATCGATTGTCTATGTGCTTCACTCAGCTGATTTCTGATATTCACTTTACCAAGAAAAGATAAGTTCACTACGTTTATCAAATGTTTTTGGCTTTGCTGGTGCTTTATTATCTTTGGAGGCAAGTTTTTCAACTTAGAAATGCCATTCATTGTCCATTCACTTTCTCCTCCAAATAATAAACATGGGAAACAGAACAGAGAATTACTTTGTTCACAGCCACAAATCCAATCATGTTTATCATAAATAGCTGAATTAAATTTGCGAACGTAATCCTTATTTCTACTTTTACCTGTCTCTTCTATATTTAAAGCAGGCGTTGGACGGCCTTTGTTTTTAATTTCAACCTTTTCGAGGTAGGTTAGGCTTGAAAATTTAATTGATTTCAAAAACGTCACTGTATTTTCCATGGCTTGTATGTAAGGGAGAAATAAAAGTTTTAGATAAGCTAATTGAATCAAAATAACCAAGTAGAAATCTGGTTCAGAATAATAAATTTAATTGAAAAAGAAGCACGATCAGCCTAGCACAGGAAACAATGACTGACCACACTTGATAACCAGCGTCCGAACACTGCCGTCACGTGCCGTGTGCAACTGTACGCTAGCAGGCTGCATCTGCTGCAGACTTAAAAGATCCAAATTTTGCTGCATATCATATCATTATCTTCTACTTTATCAATAATGTATTTGAAAATTCAGTTTTTAATAGTTTGATATTAACACACGGTGACGGAAGTATAATTTAAATAGATCAACTTTCATCAAATATAGCGAATTAAACGTGAAATTAATCATTAGGGACATCGTGCACCTGGCAGCAGTGCAGTGACCGCACTCACCTCACAGTCCTCACTAAATCTCATACCCTGTATACTGTGTATAGACTGCACGATTGCAGCCTTAAAATTTACATCTTAGCGCGGTAGGCCCTATATTTATATTACATTTTAAATAACCTTTTATTCATCATTGTTTGCTGGAAGTTATCTTTATTTCGTCACATTATTAATATATAAAAATCAGTTTAGTTTAGAATCTCATTTTTTGTTTAATACAACACTTTAAATAAAATAAAGAGACCGTAGAGACGCATTATTCGTCATTTTAGTTGGGGGGTCTGCAGCCTTACAGCCTCTAGGCCAGAGCCGCCCCTGCTATATTGTATAATCCACAAACAACTTCACGAGTGATTTTGTCATAGTCGTCTTGAAAATATTGGTCCGTTAACACACTTGCGACATTCATCACATTCAACATTAGAACATTCCTCGCAGAGGGTTTGGCTTACGTGTAAATGACGGGTAACTTTTTTCGTTTCAGGGCTAGTGTAGGTCTGTATATCATCGTATACAGTAATACACGATTTATCTTTAGGCTTGGTATCTTTCATATAAAAAACATCCGCCTTATACTTCTTATGATACGTAGAGCGATGAATTTCATCATATCTATGTTTAAAATGTCCCAATCAGATATCGTATGAAACATTCCACATTCGCAAATCTTCATCTTTCTACACGTACTATTCGTCTGATGGAGATTAAAACACTCATTATTGAAAAATACGTTTACAGTCGTTACAATCAATCTTCTCAGCTTCTACCCTACCACACGGTTTACGTGTCTTGGACTTTTACACTGAACACATACCATATGACTGTCCTTATAATGCTTAGAAATTATTTGTGAACTCAAGACATCCCTTACACAAATCGTGATGGTTACCATACTTACGACTTTTTTCGTAACTAGCGTAAATCGCCCTCATATGTCTAGTAGGAAGTGAGGTTGTGCCTTCCAAACCTAAAATAAGCAAAGGCCTTGTACGATCTGTCACACAACTTTTAAAAATATACGTTGTTGTACTATGCTCATCCAAACCAAAAAACAACTATTCGTATTCTCATCTCCCGTTCCACCTTCACTATCTCTTCAGGACCCATATTAAACTCCAAATTATGTCCACAGGATCTAGCTGCTTTTGCGCACGATCTATAACCGTAATCATCCAAATGTTTCTGGCTGCCATGTTAAGAATACCAATCATATGCGCTAGAAGTACAGCCATAAAGCCGCAACCACGATCCCTGTATTTATATATTCTGTAAATTTTATCGGTGTTAAAGTTAAGGTGTATGGTGTAGCTTCATGCCCCTCAACACGGAAGATGTGATGTGGTCAATATCGATGGTGAAATTCTCCAGATTGAATTTTGACCCACTCTATATCGGTTTCTCAATACGTGAGAGGATGTGTTCAGTATCCTCCTCCATCAGTTGTCTGTAGGGTATAACTACAGCTCGCCATCCTCATCATTAGGCTGAAAACCAAGTGCCAACCTTACCCAGGCCTCCCTCTCGTCATTGCGCGGGAGGGCGTATGCAACGGTGCGACGAACTACAATGCGAAGTCCTTGTTCGAAGCCATCAGCATAAGCGATCCGTGGATTAACTGTAAACGTGTGTTTGTTTCTAAGCAGTTGGTTGTTGGGGGTTGTTTACGTACATTGTGTGACAGTTTGATTGATACACCACCGTCTGAACGATGAATTTCTGCTGTTGCATTTGTGTAGGATGTAGATGGGACAGAAGAAGAAGAAGGAGAGCGGTTTTGGGATGCTGATGAGGATGTTGAAGGTCGAAGTGATACGGGACTATTTAAGTTCTCTGAAGTGTGTGGGTTTGGTTACGAGGGAGTTGGTGTTATTGGTGACATTTGTATCCTAACAGCTCTACGACTCGAATCCTGAGCGTTTTGATGGTATACCTGATGTGGAAAGTTTTTCAGAATCCCCCAACAACGGTCGCTTAACTCCCGAGTAGGCTAGCTCCTTGATTTCGTCTTCTTACTTCTGAGGCGAAGGGTTCCAGGCCAGTCCGCGATCCTGTCCACCATCATCCATGGAAGTTGAAGGCTTCGGTGAGACGTCTGAAGTTCTTTCTGAAACCTCGTCAATCTCTACAAATTCTTGCTGGTTAGAGGTCCCATTCGTCGTTCTAGAAAAGAAGAACAAGAGAAGATTAGTCAATATAAGGAAAAGCTTTTAAAAAATCTTTATATTTGGTACAAGCATTACTTAAGAGCGTGTCACACAAAAGATGGAGTCCCTAGAAAAATTCGAGTTCACAATTTCATCAACAGATACTATAAGTGGTCCCACGGGGTGTGGTAAAACTGTGTTTATGCTTAAATTATTAAAGATAAAGCCGCTTTGTTCTCAGAATCTGTAGACAGTTATATGGTGCTATTCAGCCTACAACCCTATTTTTGACGGTTACAAAGATCTCTTATTCCATAAAGGGATTTAGGATGTTGGTTCATTAAAGGATGATAAACCTACGGTAAGTGTGGCTGATAACACTAGGCAACAAAGATTTTGTTACAGAAGACCAAATAGGTGCTCCTAGCTAATTTCGGTATGCTGATTTCAAATCTATAATTAGATTTTTTATCACGTCTAGATTTTGTGTAAAATGCAAATCACTTTTAGTAAAATTTTCTACCACGTCCAGATTTTGGTTTTAATCGGCTTAATGCCAGTAATATGAAACTTGCTTTTCAAGGTTAAAGCAATTTTTTTTGCCAACTATATACAAATTCGAACAATTTTGATAAATAAAATTTATCCCGAGTTGGCAACACTGAGTCAAGAGCATAGTAACGGGCAACGGCCCAACGGTCAGTCGCTACGTGACAGTCAAGCAGAACGGTTGTTGAAGCTCTCTGCTGATGATCAAGTGACAGGTTGTGGTGACTTGTGTGTTTTTATAGCATTTGTTTTGTACTACGGTGTGTATTTCTTTTTATTTTGCACATCGTAATAATTACTTTCTACGTTTTTTCAGATATTGTATGGTAATTCAAAATGGCATCAAATAGACGTGCTTGTGTAAATCACCCAGACAACTTCTGCTTTGTCTGTGGACAATATACACCTAAGCCACAACGTAGAAACATAACAACAAAGATTAAACTTGCCTACAAGTGTTATTTTGACTGTAAGTTAGGAGACCAACAGAGGGACTGGGCACCACATATTTGCTGTGCACAGTGCAATGCAATGTTAATAGCTTGGATGAATGGTAAAAGAAAAGCTATGCCGTTCTCAGTCCCCATGGTTTGGCGTGAGCCGAAAAATCACTTCAATGATTGTTATTTTTGTTTGACAAAGATTGCTGGTTTCACAAAGAAAAACAAATCAAAGATCACGTACCCAAACTGCGAATCAGCAATGAAACCAGTACCACATGATGAAATAAATCCACCACCAGTTCCACCAGCAACGATAACAGACAGCAGTTCATCTGAAGATTCTGCTAGTGATATAGAAACAGGGAAAGATGGCATATATGTTCCAGATGCAAATATTTCCCCACATTTGTTAAGTCAAGCGGAGTTAAATGACTTAGTGCGCGATTTGGAATTACCAAAAGAAAAGGCAGAGTTGCTTGGTTCAAGACTTCAAGAATTTAATCTTCTCCAACCAAACACCAAAGTTTCCCATTTCCGCCATCGCTATTTGCAGTTTTCATCATTTTACTTACAGGAAGAAAACGTTTGTTTCTGCCACGATATCAGTGGTCTGATGCAAGGGATTGGCTGTCGCTATGATCCAAAAGAATGGAGACTGTTCATTAACTCTAGTAAAGCTAGCCTTAAAGCTGTATTACTGCACAACGGCAATGAAAAACCTTCAATACCTGTAGCACATGCCACTGGCCTTAATGAGACTTATGAATCGATGAAACTGCTGCTAAGACTCATCAAATATAAGGACCACACATGGAATATTTGTGGCGACCTTAAAGTTGTATCATTACTTCTTGGGTTACAGTTAGGCTACACAAAGCATATGTGCTTTTTGTGTCTATGGAACAGCAGAGATGACAAGAACCACGACAAAAAACATGATTGGCCATCTAGAACTGAACATGTTGTTGGTAAATACAATGTGAAACACCAGCACTTATTGACCCTCAGAAAGTACATCTTCCACCACTTCACATTAAACTTGGCCTTATGAAAAATTTCGTGAAGGGTATGGATCATCAAGGTAGTGGTTTCCAATATTTAAAGGATAAATTCAAAGGAATATTGACAGATGCTAAGCTAGAAGCTGGAGTTTTCACTGGACCACAGATCCGCAGTGTCATCCACGACTCATCGTTTCCATCTAACCTAAATGAGAATGAACTAGGAGCATGGACATCTTTCGTTGAAGTTGTCAAAAATTTTCTTGGAAACCACAAAGCTGAAAACCACCGTAAACTCGTAGAAAACATGCTTAAATCTTATGAAATAATGGGATGCAGAATGTCTTTGAAAATTCATTTTTTACATTCTCATCTTGACTTCTTCCCGGCCAACCTTGGGGCTGTAAGTGACGAGCATGGTGAGCGCTTCCACCAACATATCTCAGTTATGGAAAACAGATACCAAGGTAATTTCAACCCAAATATGATGGGAGATTATTGTTGGTTCCTGCAGAAGGAGAGCTCGTCATCCTACAAGCGACAAAGGAAGAGGACACACCAAAGTTTCACTTAAGAACAGGAATTTGCCTTTCAGTAGTAACAACAAAATACTAACGCGCTTTGGGTGGATGGTTGGGCGCAGGGTGGTAACTCCGCCAGCGGAATTCCGCTGTCTGTCTTAAGCCAGAATAAAGGAGGAAAGACATCCCTGTTCACTAATTATTTAAGTATGCTTAACATAAAACGTGGCACGGAAAAGTAGCTTAGACGGCTTTCGTAATAGAAGCGGGTGAGAAAAAAATGAAAAATAGGGGTTTTCGGTTACACAAATCTGGACGTGATAGAGAATTTTGATATCAGATCTGAAATCAGCATTAGCGCTTTAGTAGGAATCAGTAGTTCACGTGTCTGTAACAAAAAAAAAGTTAAAATTTGTTGCCTAGTGTAATTCACAGGCCTGCGATGGTTTTGTTGTCCGAAATATTTTATCACTTATATAGTAATTTTTCCACGCTGATTCAGAAAATAATATTCATTTTTCGCCATCACGTACAGATTTTTCACAAAATGTCATATTTCATATTACATATGTAAGTAATTTTCATTAAATTTTGATTAAAAACTACTGCCTATAAATGCTTATAAATGCTTGGTTTCATCAAGACATCAAAGAAATGGAGAAGAGATATCAGGGAAGGTAGGACATCAGCATGATGGCTGATTACTGCTGGATGTTGAAACGGGATACTCCAGAATTATTATGATATATAAAAGAAAAGGAACAGCGCGTACATTCGAGACTAAAAGGCATAGATCTCACAAGGAAACTCAGGGCAAATAAAGATGAATATGTAATTAATGTTAATAGTCTTCTTTCTTTTTAAAGTTGTTTGCATTTGTAATTAGTATAACAAAGCGAAATAGGTACCTAATGTAAATTAGGTACCTACCAGTTTGCAAAAAATCCTTACGTGATTAAGCGCCCACTTTTCAAGGCTCATAACATGTCCGTTTCATGAAGGGAATGAACTCAGAATGGTGGACGCTCAATTCCTCCAGTTGAGTTTAAGTTCTAGTTTTTGGCTAAAAATATAATAGTTACGCATTTTTATTTGATGTATTCAATCTGACGTGAATGCAGCGAGTCTTTAGCTTATATTGAGGTTCTAAATGTAGCTGGGCTAGGCTGCTTTAACCTTAGATCCTGTCCCAAAGCTGGATCCTATCTACTATGCAGATAGCTGGTGAGGGAAGCTATATTTTTGGGACCTCTTTGCGAGTGACCCGTTGCCCACGTCGGGCTAGCATCATGAAAAAGAAAAAACTATAGTATTTGTCATTTACCATTACTTATTCGGACTATAATGGATTTAATTTTCAGAGAAGAGTTCCTTGTTCCATGCACGGTCAGGTAGAGTGTTGTTCCGCACCGTGTGAAGAAAAGGGAAAAAAGTCGGGTCAAATCGCGGACAGATAAGTGTTATAAATACTCTTCTTTTACAGATCTTTTGTCGGTAGCTTAATTCTATATGCATTTAGTATAAATTTGTGTTACAAGAACCTGTTTCTGCGTTTCAAAAACGCGGTAGACCTACATTGTAATTTATTAATTTCAAAACGCTCGTATTTTCGTTTTTTTTTTTTTTTTTTTGGTTTAACTAATTAAAAGCATGGCACCCCCGTCAAGTACTTGCAGTCGCTGTGAAGGGAAATTTGCCGCTTACGCGTTTACAATGGCTAATAATAATGAACAGTTAGTTTGCAGGTGGTGCTCAAACTTAAAAGTGCTGAGGAACGAGTTAGAACGTGAGAAGGAGGCCAGAGTAAGCCTTGAAGAAAGGGTGATGCTCCTGACGGCAAAATTAGAATCCCTTGAGACTCCAGTTGCGACCCCTCCTGCCTCAGTTTCTATTAATAATATAAATAGTATTAATAGTCCTCTCTCTTCTCCTAGTTCCCAACCCTTCGTTCGAGTGCGTAATGGAGCCCATTGAGAAAACCTAAGACATGTCTACCAGTAATAACAAACAATAAGTTTTCTGTTTTAGGGTTTGAAGATGATGATGAACCGGAAATACGACTCGTTGGCGATTCCATTGTTCGAGGACAGCTCGAGGAATTCTGTGGGAGAAACCCTCGTCGTAGGCGCCGTTACTGCTACCCTGGTGCAAGGGTGGAGGATATAACTAATAGTGTTGACCAATTTACAGATGGTACCTCCGAGGACACAATGTATGTTATTCATGTCGGTACTAATAACGTTTTAAATTCTAGATCGGAAGAACTGCTGGCTAAGTACAGGGACTTACTAGAGCGAGTAAAGGAAAAAACTAATAAGATTGTTTTAACAGGTATACTTCCTCGAATTATCCATCGTAACGATTTCTACAGCAAGGCGACCTATATTAACAATAACCTAAAGTCTCTTTGCCAACAGGAAGGAGTGCATTTTGAGAATTTTTGGAACAGTTTCTGCGGCAGGAGGGACTTGTTCTTCGGAGATGGACTTCATCTTAATGACGTAGGAGCTGCGCGTTTAGGAAGACTATTTCATAATACTGTCTCTTCTTTTCAGGCTGCCGTTACTCGAACGGTCCCAGCGTAAATTCCATAAATTTCCACTGCGCTCGCGAAGTTGTCGCAATTACAAACAATTTGAAGGTTCTATCCTTAAATGCTCGTAGCCTACGAAATAAAATAAACGAATTTTTTCTTTAATTGCTTGTAAAGACTATGATATAATTGCGATAAATGAATCGTGGCTTAGCACTGAAACTCGTGACTTTGTAGGGGAGTACCAAATTAAAGGTTATAGACTTTTTGTTAAAAACAGAATAGGTAGGCGAGGAGGCGGTGTTATGTTGTATATCAAAGATAATATAGCGAACGTTATAGAAGTAAAGCACACAATTCCAGAACCGATAGATTCGACTGTAGCAGAACTTAAATTGAACGATTTCAAACTTGTTGTTGCGGTTATATATAGGCCCCCTAATCAAACAGCTGATACGGACGAAGCGTTATATCGTGAACTAAAGCGAATAATCGGTAGTGAGCAGGCTTTAGTTATGGGTGACTTTAATTGCGCTAACGTAAATTACGATACAATGCAGGGAGACGCGGAAGGTAATCGTTTAGTTAATTTTCTCGAGGATAGCTTTCTTATTCAAAAGGTTGGGGAACCTACGAGGTTGGACAGTATTTTAGATTTAGTAATAACTACGGATGATAGGCTAATTACTGATCTTCAAATAATAGAACCGTTGGGCAATAGCAATCACAATATGGTAGAGTTTGTCCTCTCAGTAAGTCACTCGAAACCAGCTAACTCGACGAAAATTCCTAACTTCCAGCACGCAGACTTTAGTAAATTTCGAAATAAATTGTCACACGTCAATTGGGAAAACGTGATGGGGAACTCCAACGCAAAACTAATGTGGGAATCGTTCGAAACAGCATTTAGGACTATAAATGAGGAATGTGTACCGTACAAAATTAAGCGTGCGAAAGTAAACAACAAGCCCTTGTGGTTTACTTCTAGAGTAGGAAACATTATAAAGAGTAGAGATAGGGCTTATAGGCTACATAAGTGCGATAAAGACAATTTGTGGTTACAAAACAACTACATATCTCTAAGGCGTGAAGGGAAAAGTGTAATAAAAAAGTCCAAGCGCGAATTTGAAATCTCCATAGCTCGTGACGGTAAAGAAAACCCCAAGCGATTCTTTCAACACGTAAATAATAGAAATCCAGTAAAAAGCGTCTTGGGGCCTTTGAAAAATCTAAACGGAGATCTAGTTTCTGAAAACAAGGAAATGGCTACCTTGCTAAACGAATTTTTTACGTCAGTTTTTACTATAGAAGATGTAACAAATATCCCTACGGTCACGGACATAATACCGTTTGATATTGGTAATATTTTGGATAATATAGTGGTTAGTGAAGGGAAGGTAACGCGCTATATTGATAAAATGAAAACGCGTAAATCACCGGGGCCGGATTCCATATATCCCATACAACTAAAAAAACTAAAAGATAGCATTGTTGTGCCGCTAACAAAGATTTTTAATGCGTCTATTTCTGAAGGGTGCGTACCAGATAATTTCAAGTTAGCAAACGTAACACCTATCTTTAAGAAAGGCGATAAAGGTGCGGCGGGAAATTATAGACCAATCAGTTTAATGTCTGTTGTAGGTAAGCTACTGGAATCAATAATTAGGGATCGTATAGTTGAACACTTAGAATTCCATAAGCTAGTTAGAAATATGCAGCACGGATTTAGGCGAAACAAATCTTGCTTAACTAATCTTTTAGAATTTTTCCAAAGCGTGGTTGACGTTTACGATAGACATCGGGCGGTTGATGTAGTGTATTTAGATTTTCAAAAAGCGTTTGACACCGTGCCCCACAAAAGACTCATTGAAAAAACTAAGGCTCATGGAATCAAGGGTGTAGTAATAAATTGGCTAGAAGAGTGGTTGCGAGGCAGGAAACAGAGGGTGGTCGTTGATGGAGCGGAGTCGTGTTGGGCTAATGTAGCGAGTGGCGTTCCTCAGGTTTCTGTATTGGTCCCCTTGCTTTTTCTTATATATATTAACGATTTAGATGTCGGCCTAGTCAGTACAGTTTCAAAGTTTGCGGATGACACGAAGCTGGGTGGTAGGGCGATTAATGACGAAGATAGAGGAAAAATTCAGGAAGATCTGAATAAAATCGTTGATTGGTCAGTCACATGGCAAATGAGATTTAACGTTGATAAGTACAAAATTTTGCATATAGGTTCGCATAACGGTAATTTTGCGTATAGTATGTCAGGGAAAGATTTAACAAGCGTAGAGCAGGAAAAAGATTTAGGAGTTATAGTCACTGGTGATTTAAAAGTAGCGAAACAAAGTACAGCAGCGGTCAATAAGGCGAACAAAGTGTTAGGTTTTATAGCTCGAAATTTTGAGTACAAATCGCGCGATATTATAGTTCCACTTTATAAATCATTAGTTAGACCCCATTTGGAGTACGCAGTCCAATTTTGGAATCCGCATATGTGCAAAGATATAGACAAAATCGAAAGAGTTCAAAGACGAGCAACTAAGATGATTCCGTCGCTTAGGTCAAAGTCGTACGAGGATAGGCTTAAGGAGTTAAAATTGACAACACTCGAGACTAGGAGGTTAAGGGGTGATCTAATCCAGGTTTTCAAAATTATGAATGGGTTCGATAACGTAGATAGAGATAGCTTTTTCGAAATATCTCAATATAATAGGACTAGAAATAACGGGTGTAAGTTGACAAGTAGAAGGTTCGAGACAGCAGGTGCGAAAAACTTTTTTACGCATAGAATAGTAAATACCTGGAATAGTTTGCCGGTAGAAGTAATTAGTAGCACGTCTATAAACATGTTTAAAAATCGATTAGACGCATATGTTGATCGAAAGGGTATAGTTTAAGGTAGTAAAATTAAGGCTTTGTGGGGATAGATCCCACAGCTCAACACAAGTGTTGTGGGATATAGGGAGGCAGCGTCTTGGGTTAGGGATACTCTCTGTCCTTACACACCCATTTAAAGAGATTCCTCTGCCGAGCGGTGCCCCCCATAGTACTGTGAGGTACTGAAAAACTCATGATCTTCACTTGCCCCACAAACACCTTTAAATGGGAGACCCAAAATGGGTGCACACACATTTCTACATTACTGTACAGTCTTTACAGCCACACCTACACTTTTTCCTCGTAAGTGTATATATTGTAATGTATATGATTGTAAATTTTGACTTGGTCCGCAATCGATATGGACCGTGACTTGATGGATACCGTAATGAAATTGACTGGATTCTTTGGATCTGATATATTTGCATGTCCGTTATAAATAGATATAGAGTGTAACATATTTGTGGATAGTAGTCTATTATGACTAGATCCTCTGGATCCAGAGATTCTGTCTTTAGTTTTAAATCGATAATTAATTGGTTTTAAATTGATAATTATTTAGTTTCGTAAAATTGGTCGTTGCCAATTTACCGGCGGTTTTTACATAAATTTCTTATGTTCTTGTGGTTCGGAACCCACGTAAAATTGTAGGTCCCCTCCGCCACCACGGAGGACATACACAATACACGATTACGAACACAGTTAGGTAGACCAGCCATGAGTGGATCCTAGGGTCTTTGTTGGTCTGAAACATTATAACATTATAACATATAATAATATATATATATATATATATATATATATATATATAATATATATATATAAATATATATAATATATATATATATATATATATATATATAATATATATATATATATATATATATATATATATATACATAATCTATATAAATATATATAATATATATATGGGAATGAACTCAGAATGGTCCCCTGAGTTTTTTATGATACACACAGACAGTGCATGGAACAAGGAACTCTTCTGGGATAATTAAATCCACTATAGTCCGAATAAGTAATGGTAAATGACAAATACCATAGTTTTTCTTTTTCGTGATGCTAGCCCGACGTGGGCAACGGGTCACTCGCAAAGAGGTCCCATAAATATAGCTTCCCTCACCAGCTATCTGCAAAGCAGACAGGATCCAGCTTTGGGACATGGATCTAGGGTTTAAAGCACCTAGCCATGCTACATTTAGAACCTCAATATAAGGAAAAGACTCGCTGCCTTCATGTCAGATTGAATGCATCAAAGAAAAAGAAAAAGGGGTAACTATTATATTTTTAGCCAAAAACCAAAACTTAAACCTCAACTGGCAGAATTGAGCGTCCACTTTTCAAGGCACATAACATGTCCGTTTCAAGATGGGAATGAACTCAGAATGGTCCCCTGAGTTTTTTATGATACACACAGACAGTGCATGGAACAAGGAACTCTTCTGAAAAACTATGGTATTTGTCATTTACCATTACTTATTCGGACTATAGTGGATTTAATTATCCCAGAAGAGTTCCTTGTTCCATGCACTGTCTGTGTGTATCATAATATATATATATATAATATATATAATATAATATATAATATATATATATATATATATATATATATATAATATATACAGTACTGTGCAAAGTCAGAGACCACTGTCGATCTGATAACTATTAGATAATCTGTTGTATGAAAATTGGTTTTGATACTAAAATACATATTAACTAGAACCTCTGGTTCATATTAACGTATAACTAAGTTATTACTTAAGTGTATAAAGTTGTATAATCTGGATGACCCTCTAGTCTGCATAAATTGGACTTGAGGGTTGATTCATTATATTATTACTTATAACGCATGTGTTTAAAGATCTAGCGAACTATTAATGATGGATCTGCGTAAATGCTCCTAAGCTATTGTTATCTCAATATTTACAATTAAAAGTATTGACATATTCACTTAAATTCTTCAAAACAAATTTATCCAAAACGTTTCTTATTATAATCCTAATCCATGCTGTTTTTTTTCTTTCACTGGTTTAAGAAATGACAAAAAGTACAATTTCTGATGAGATTAGATATAAAATAATACATTTGCATGGTGAGGGACTGAGTCAAAGAAAAATAAGTGAATCTACAGGCGTTTCCAAAACTGGTGTACAAAAAATCTTGGCTCGTCACAGCTCAAATGGAACCCCAGTTCATCGCCCTAGATCAGGGAGGCCCTTTAAGCTTTCTCCATCTGATCTACAATATCTAAAAATTACTTCCCTTCGAGACAGACGCAAATCCAGCACTTCACTTGCAGCAGATCTCGAAAAAACAATAGGTGTCTCAGTTGTTGTTGTTGTTGTTTAGCCGATCAGCCCACCCTGATCGAGCAAGCCGGCGGCACGCAGGTAACCGATCGCCCTCTTCGGAGTGGACCAGAGGTTCAGCGCACTAGTGATGTTGTGTTGTGTTCGTTGTTGTGCTAGAGCGATACAGTCTGTCATAATGTGTTCAATTGTTTGTGGTGTGTCCTGGCACAGGTGGCAGGTGTCGTCTATGGAGTTGTCTAGTCTGTGTTTATATGTTAGTAAGTTGGGGTGATGTCCACATCGGAATCGTGCTAAGTTAACTCGATCCGATCTGCTCAGGCTGATCTCTGACCTGTTAATGGGTGGCGGCTTCAGTTGATCCCTTTACTGTATGAAGGAGAAACTTAACTCAGTAGGTCTTAAAAGACGTGTTGCAGCAAAAAAGCCACTTTTAAGGAATGGAAATAAAGAGAAAAGAAGAAAATGTGCTTTGGAACACAAGTACTGGACATCAGAGACCTACTGAATTAAGCTTCCTTCGTACAGTAGAAGGATCAACTGAGACACCTGTTGTTTTTTCGAGATCCGCTGCAAGTGAAGTGATGGATTTGTGTCTGTCTCGAAGGGAAGTAATCTTCAGATATTGTAGATCAGATGGAGAAAGCTTAGAGGGCCTCCCTGATCTAGGGCGATCAGCTGGGGTCCCATTTGATCTGTGACGAGCCAAAATTTTTTGTACACCAGTTTTGGAAACGCCTGCAGATTCACTTATTTTTCTTTGACTCAGTCCCTCACCATGCAAATGTATTATTTTATATCTAATCTCATCAGAAATTGTACTTTTTGTTATTTCTTAAGCCTGTGAAAAAAAAAAACAGCATGAATTAGGATTGTAATGAGAAACGTTTTGGATAAATTTGTTTTTGCAAAATTGAAATGAATATGTCAATACTTTTAATTGTAAATATTGATATAACAATAGCTTAGGAGCATTTACTGCAGATCCATCAGTAATAGTTCGCTAGATCTTTAAACACATGCGTTATAAGTAATAATATAATGAATCAACCCTCAAGTCCAATTTATGCAGACTAGAGGGTCATCCAGATTATACAACTTTATACATTTAAGTAATAACTTAGTTATACGTTAATATGAACCAGAGGTTCTACTTAATATGTATTTTAGTATCAAAACCAATTTCCATACAACAGATTATCTAATAGTTATCAGATCGACAGTGGTCTCTGTCTTTTGCACAGTACTGTATATATATATATATATATATATATTATATATATATATATATCAATATATTTATAAAATATGTAATATATTATATAATATATATATATTTATTTATATATATATATATATATATATATATATACAATATATTTATAAAATATATATATATATATAATATATATATATTTATTTATATATATATATATATACACAATATATTTATAAAATATATAATATATATATTAATATATATATATTTATTTATATATATATATTTATATATATATATATACAGGGTCCGCAAAAAAAAAAGGAGCATGACGAAAATTGCTCTCACGCCCGCATTTTTTGCCGGACCCTTAAATGTTATATATCTAGCTAAAGATAAAGAGCCCAGAGTTGTATAAAACAAATTTCATCAAACTCGATCATAAAATAAAGATTTTACGGCCACAAACGTGCAATGACTAAAAAAATGAATTTCCGCGTAAAAATTTAGTTTTTCTCATTTTAAATTTTTTTCAGATGCCTAAATAATTTTAATCAATAAAAATGATAATATGCCCTTTTCTAAAGAAGATAAAATATTAATAAAACATTATAGACTTGATAAAAATTATGGCGCAATAAAACTATTACAAGAGTTTCCGAATAAACCATGGTCGAAAGGAGGTTTGGACAAGCTGTTAAGAAAAATCGACGAAACTGAAAGTACTGAAAGGAAACAAGGAAGCGGGAGGCCAAGATCAGTTCGAACCGAAGAAAACATCAGAGATGTGGAACTAAGAATTTGTAGTCAAGAAGGCAGACCAGGGACTCACGTGACACCGTCAAGAATTGCTAATGAGTTGAGCATATCCGAAAGTAGCGTCAGAAACTTTATTAAAAACGACCTTGAACTAAAACCTTATAAACGGATACACGGGGCAGAAATTAACTGAAATTAACGAACAGAAAAGAGTTGTTTGTTCTGAACGCATGTTAAGAAATATCACTCCCGAAAAAGTAGACCTCCGCTTTTTTACTGACGAAAAGAAGTTTACAATAGAACCACCGCGAAATTCCCAAAATGACAGAGTGTATTCAAGAGTTAATCGTAAAAATGAAATACCAGATGATAGACTTTATGCTACCCGTAATCATTTTTCTGCCAGCGTAATGGTATGGGTCGGTGTGTCTAAACTAGGCAAGACATCTGTTTTTTTCGTCGAGCCAAACATCAAAGTAGACGCCCGCTATTACACTGAAACTTTGTTGGAACAAATGCTGCCCGAAATGAGACGATTGGCGAATAATGGTTACTTCTTATTCCAACAGGATGGCGCTCGGGCGCATACCGCTAAGTCAACTATTGAATTTTTAGAAAATAATGTTCCTGAATTGCTTTACCCAAAAGATTGGCCCCCTAATAGTCCAGATTTGAATCCCGTAGACTACGGAATATGGGAAATGTTGGCTGAGAAAGTGTACAAGCATAAGATCCGAAATGTCGAACATTTGAAAGAAGTTATCGTACAAAAATGGGAAGAAATTACCCAAGATCAAGTAGATAAAGCTATAGATCAATTTAGGCCCCGATTACGAAGGGTTGTAGAGGTTTCTGGCAAACATATCGAACAATTTTTTTCGTCTTATAATTTCGTTTTCTTTGGAAATTGTAAAATTATATGACATGTTGTAGTAAAACTTTTATATTTTCTTTAATTTTTGACGTATTGACATGAAATTTGGTACTAACTTAGTTTATTTGTTGCTTATTTGCCTAAAATAAGTTATTTGTCATTATGTGTAAAAATAAATGTACAGTAAACATTTTCGTCATGCTCCTTTTTTTTTTGCGGACCCGATACATATATATATATATATATATATATATATATATATATATATATATATATATGTAATATATATACAGGGGTTAGACAAAATAATATGAACACCTTGATAAATGGCGGTTTTTATTCTTAATATGGAGTTGGTCCTCCTTTAGCGGCAATAACAGCTGCAATTCGTCGGGGAATTGATTCATACAGCTTTTGGACAGTGGCTAGAGGAATCCTGAGCCATTCTTCGAGCAAACCCTGCTCCAGTTCCTCCAAAGACGCCGGCGGTGGGAATCGGCTTCTGACCTGCTGCTCCAACTGACACCACAGATGCTCGATAATGTTAAGATCCGGTGATTGTGGAGGCCAATCCAAGCGTTCTACTTCACTAACATGCTCTTCTTCAAACCAGTTTTCAACGACCCCAGCGGTGTGGATTGGTGCATTATCATCCTGGAAGACGGCGCCGCCATTGGGAAACAGCGTTTGGACCATGGGATGGACCTGGTCAGCCAATATTGACAGATAGACCTGGGCGTTAACCCTACCATGCAGTACTACAGCTGGGCCAAGAGTATTCCACGATATTGCTGCCCAAACCATCACAGATCCGCCTCCATGCTTAACGGTTGGGATCAGGCAGTCGGGGTCATAAGCATCTTTAGGCTGTCTCCAGACGTAAACTCGACCGGAACATGGAAATAACGTAAAGGAGGATTCGTCGGAGTAGACTACATTCTTCCACCGGTCCATTGACCAATTCTTATGGTCATTACACCATTTTCTGCGCCGCTCAATGTTGATGTGCGAAAGGAAGGGTTTGGCAATTGCAGCCCTCCCATGGTATCCAGCTCCATGGAGCTCGCGACGTACAGTTCTGGTCGATACCGGGCTTGCAAGATGCTGGTTAAGCTCTGCAGTCACTTTTGGAGCTGTGGTCTTATGGTTCTTTGTCACAATGCGCTTTAGCACCCGGCGGTCTCGATCACACAGCTTCTTCTTGCGTCCACTATTGCATTTGTCGGTGCTTGTCTTTCCATGGTTTTGGTATGCAGACATGACCATAGAGACAGTTCCTCTGGATACATTGAACATCTGAACGGTTTTCGTCACCGATGCACCAGCCGTCCGCGCTCGGACAATTTGCCCTCTTTGGAAGTCTGACAGGTCTTTCATAACTGCTAATTCATAATTCACTCAGATCTGTAAAAACAACGTGAGGGTTATAACATGACGTATACACTCTCTGTTACGCATTTAAATAGGTTTGCCAGTCATTTGACCGTTTACTTTGTGTCTGAGCAGTCCGTAAAGATAACCGGTAAAATCGGCTGGTGTTCATATTATTTTGTCTAACCCCTGTATGTATCTATAATATATATTTATATGTGTGTGTGTGTGTTTGTGTATTTACTTGTTAACGATATGTTTATTTATTTATTACGCGTTTTTTAATATATTCCATGAATTAGAGACTAATTATTTGTTGATTATATGTTTATTTATTTAAAATAAATTACATTTCAATTAGCGTTTCATTTTCTCCTTCTTGTGTGTGTGTGTGTGTGTGTGTGTGTGTGTGTGTGTGTGTGTAGATGTGTGCGTGTGCAGGAAAAGGATAAGCACCGCTCACTGTATGATCGATGAAAGGGGGTCACGTGACTCCGGCCACTAGCTGATTGTATCTCTGCCCAACGTGCTCAGTTGACCTCAACAAGCCCTGGATCTCAGACGTGTATTTTTAAGCATTCTTGCATAGACGGAAAAAGTAATGGCTACCTTTGATATTGCGTGCTCGACATTCATGAAGTGGTATTCAATAAAGTCTACAGATGTGGTGAACACTCAAAGAATCCCGAGTCCTCTCTCCTTTGAGTCTTTTAAGGCCATACTGAGCTAAGGGAAGCGGAGGAGCAGGAGGTTCAAATACTGTACGGTTATTCTGGCGAGAGCATTGCGGGCTTTCGTGGCTCAAATGATGTAACGGACTACGTCGTAGGACTAAACTGTGTAAAGGTGCATAGACACCGCGAAGTGAAAGAAGCAACACATGCAGAAGAGAAGCAACGGTATGGATAGTGAGTCTTGTTGACGAATGGTGTGACATGCAGTATTATGTCATGTTACATCACACCGAGTACACATACCCTGCGTCTAAGAATGTAAATCTTGTTATCATGGACCGTCTAAAATATTTTTATCATTCCTTTCATATATATCATGATGAGGTTCGCAGTGAGGTTGTGACTAAAGGCCTGTGTGAGTTTTTAATAGAGTTTAGGGATGAGTATCGCTTGCTAAGCAAAAATGACAGATATAGACACATGTTTCTCTCAAATAGAGCGCCGGAGTGTTAATAAAATGTGCGTAGTTCGAGAAAATACAATGTGATAATGATAGTGAGACTTGTTGACGGATGGTTTTACATGCAGTATTATGTCATGT
Source organism: Bathynomus jamesi (assembly GCA_023014485.1). Lineage (NCBI taxonomy): Eukaryota > Metazoa > Arthropoda > Malacostraca > Isopoda > Cirolanidae > Bathynomus > Bathynomus jamesi. The sequence goes on from JAJOZX010006844.1 coordinate 121,242, forward strand.
TACATCACACCGAGTACGCATACCCTGCGTCTGAGAATGTAAATCTTGTTATCATGGACAGTCTAAAATATTTGTATCATTCCGTTCATATATATCATGATGAGGTTCGCAGCGAGGTTGTGACTAAAGGCCTGTGTGAGTTTTTAATTGAGTTTAGGGATGAGTATCGCTTGCTAAGCAAAAAGGACAGATATGAACACGTTTCTCTCAAATAAAGCGCCGGAGTGTTAATAAAATGTGCGTAGTTCGAGAAAATACAATGTTGAGTACCCTTGAACGAAGCTGTATGGTCTCGATAAAACATTAAAGCCGTTATTACTTCATGTATCAGAAAAATTCTGATTGCCCGACATTATGGGATACAAGTATTCACATGACTCTTTCATGGTGGAGCAAGCCCGTGCACGATTCACTAACGCTTGGTATGACGCGCCCATGTGACTCATCCCCCCACACTTCCCGCCGAGCCAAACCGCGCACCGGCTGTTCATAGTCACCTCAGAGCTTGATCCGACGGGACGTACACTCCTCACAATAGAAAATGATGGTGCTTCCGTTGAGCAGTATCCTCATTGCCGTAAACGATGTGTCCGTGACGAAGTCACTGCGAGTGTTTAGGCTTAAAACTGGCGCTGTTAACTGGAAACGCGTTGTAGACAAACAAACTCTGGTAAACGGAATGTTATTTATTTAAGTGTTGAGGAGATGAATAGAATATTCGTGATAGTTGAGAAGTGGAGCGAGGATCGTTAAAAATACCTGCAGGTGGAGGTACAAGAAGAGAGCAGATTAGTGATGCACCCTCATATGCCATTATTTGTACGTTGTGTGTAATTCGCGACCAGCCATACATTGTTATACGTTTGATGTGGGAGAATGCGTCTGATAATAACGTCCTTGTTCCCACGCGAAACCGTTTCACCCTTGACAGAATATTTGAAATCGTCAGTTTCCGCAACTAAAACCTATATTAGACTCAAGTGTTACCGTTGAATACGCATACACCGCTCTGCTCGACGGGTTTACCGAGTGTAGGACTGAACAAGGCGAGAATGGCTTGGAACTGGAGGCGTATTTAAAAGGTATAGACTCTTCGAAATATTTTTAACTTTGGTACAAAGGACTTGGGCTGTACAGAGCTAAGCTCACCTCCACTATTCACCCTGAAGACCTATTTCTTTATATATCGAGCAGCTGTCGGCACAACTTAGAAAATTATTTCAACTGCCGATATGCATTGTGAAGAAGTGTTCACGGTTGAGAAGCTCGGATTGGAAAGAATAAACCCCAGGTTGGAAAGGAGTGTTTATAACTAGAATTTAATAATGATGTGGCAAACGATGCCCTCTTTGTGCGTGCTTTTGATTGTATTCTATCCGTGTTTAAAGAGAGTGATAATTTCCCAACCAATTCGACTAAATAAACAGAATGATATAGTTGTGTTTCGTTATTCAATAAACCATAGAAACATGTGCTTGCCTGGGTGTATATATATATATATATATATATATATATATATATATATATATATATATGATGAATAAAACCACGAAGTAAAGGAAACACAAAATGGTGCTCAAGCGCTTTCGTCTAATGACATCCTCAGGATGTCATTAGACGAAAGCGCTTGAGCACCATTTTGTGTTTCCTTTCCTTCGTGGTTTTATTCATCATAAATATTTTTCACGTGTTACCTTCGTGAAATAATTTTCATATATATATATATATATATATATATATATATATATATATTATATATATATATATATATATATATATATAAATAAACGATATTAAGGAATAACTGGGATGATGGGAATATATAAACGATACATGTGTGCTTCAATAAATATATATTTGTATACACTCCACCAAATGGCTGGTTACGCCTTTTAAGCCAGCTGATGTTGACAAGAACATCTTCGTTAATATATACACTAATTAAATAAATAGCGCAATCTGGCACAACAAAAGTTATTAATATATATATATATATATATATACATATACACTATGCCAAATGGCTGGTTACACCTTCTAAGCCAGATTAAGCCCTGTAAGCCAAGTGGCTGATTAAGACTTCTAAGCTAACTGTGAGGTGAAGAGCGATCATTATGCGCCTGGATTTGCAGGCGAAAATATGCTCTCTCTCCTCTCTTCTTCTCTCTCTTAGGTAAGGTTTGGGTGGAGGAGTAAAAACCCCACTCCCCCCTTGATGCAGCTTCGGGATGAAACCCTCCCCCTTGCCTGCATACCCTCTTCCTTTTTTTTTGTTCCACCCTAATGGGTGCCAACCTCTACCCCCTTTGCAACAATCGATCGACATTGCAATTGCTCTGCACGCGTCCAAATTTGCGGGCATACTACTCCAATCACAGCTATTTGACCACAGGGGAAAATATTGGAAACATTGTGTCGAGGACAAAACATGGATGTAATATATACTGACTTTGCTAAAGCCTTCGATAAATGTGACCATGGAATTATAGCACACAAACTTAAGAATACAGGAATTACTGGGAAGCTAGGAAGATGAATATTTAATTTCTTGACGCAAAGAACACAAAGAGTGGTAGTAAATAGAGTTAAATCTGAAGTCTTGGAAGTCGTGAACTCTGTCCAACATGGGACAGCATTAGCTCCCTTGCTGTTCATCATGATGATTGTAGATATTGATGCAGATATCAGTGGTTGTATTGTAACATGTTTCCCACATAAGGCAAAGATATGGAAGAATATATTGAATGAAGGTGACATAGAAAAATTACAAAACGACATTGAAACATTATTCCAGTGGATAGAAGACAACAATATGAAGTTCAACGAAGAAAAATTCCAACTTCTAAGATATGGTAATCAAGATGCTACAGAATAAAGTGTGCAAAACTCTGCAAGCCAAACAGATAACACCAAATCCACAAGTCAGGGATCTTGGAGTAATAATGTCGTCGGATACAGAATTCAGAGAGCACTATAACATCAAAATTACAACGGCTAGAAAAATAATAGGAATCATCTGGAGGAGATTCCGCAGCAGGAAAGCAAACATCATGCTCAAATTATGGAAGAGCCTAGTCCTACCAATAATTGAGTATTGCTCAGCACTCACACGCCTATACAGAAAACGAGACAGTGCGAACATTGAAGCTATACAAAGGACTTTTACGTCTAAGATAGAGGAAACGGAAGGTGAAGACTACTGGTCTCGACTACAATACCTGGAACTCTACTCTCTCGAAAGAAGGCGCGAGAGGTACAGAATAATATACAATGGAAAATACTTGAGGGCTCTGTCCCTAACCTTAGAAATGAAATAGAAACAGACTGGAATGAGAGAAGATGCAGATTTTGTACTGTTCTAGCTGCGGTGAGACATGGGACCATAAAAACGGGGATGGAAAATACCCTTAGAATACGAGGCCCAAAGCTTTTTAATGCCCTACCAATAGAAGTGAGGGACCTCCAACATACCGACCTGAATAACTTCAATAACCAGCGGGACAGATTCCTGCTCAAAGTTCCTGACCAGCCATGCGTGTCTGGCTACGAGGGCAGGAGAAGATCAGAGAGCAATTCCATCCTTCACCAAATCCCGCAAATGAGGCGGGATGCTGCAGAAGGCTTGACTAGAAATCGATCCTGAACCGTCGTTCAAACTCACATAAAGTAACATAAAGTAATATATATATATATATATATATATATATATATATATATATATATATATATAAGCAAAGAACCACAGGGAAAAAGAAAAGGAAACACGCTATTTCGCTATTTCTTTCTTGTCCCTGAAGCTGTGAACATATCACGGAAGCGCTCGAACTTCGTGTTTCCTTTTCCTTTTCCCTGTGGTTCTTTTGCGTATATATATAAAACGGGTGTGCCATAAAAAAGGCTACTTTTAAAAAGGCTATAAAATCAACATTTGTCATTTAATTTTAATAAAACGTTTACACAATAAAACATATGTATTTATCTATATGCAAACAAGTTTTCAGAGTAAAATATCAAATAATTCAAATTCTATCAACATTTAACGAAAGAGTATGATTTTTCTACTTAACATGTAAAAATTATTAAACCTTTTTAATATTTTTTATAAAAATAATTTTTAACGTAAAATTTACCTGAAATTATTAAAAAAATTGTTCGAAATGCTTTCCTTCCATTTCAATAACATTTTTTGTTATTGGCCGGAAGATGGAAGAACTTAGCAGAGCGAGTCTACAGGACTAGAATAAAAGATGTCGCTCATTTACGCGAGATCATCATTGAAAAATAGGAAGCTTCCGCAAGAACAAGTAAATCGAGCCACAGATGAATTCCGGCCAAGAATAAAAAAAGTTACTGAAATGGAAGGAAAGCATTTCGAACAATTTTTTTAGCAAAAAAATATTAAAAAGGTTTAATAATTTTTGCATGTTAAGTAGAAAAATCATACTCTTTCGTTAAATGTTGACAAAATTTGAATTATTTGATATTTTAGTCTGAAAACTTGTTTGCATATAGATAAATACATGTTTTATTGCGTAGAAGTTTTATTACAATTAAATGAAAATGTTGATTTTATAGCCTTTTTAAATTGTACCCCTTTTTTTATGGCACACCTGTTATATATTACTTTATGTGAGTTCAAACGACGGTTCAGGATCAGGGACAGGAAAGAAATAGCTATTTCTTTCTTGTCCCTGAAGATGTGAATATATCACGAAAGCGCTCGGACTTCGTGTTTCCTTTTCCTTTTCCCTGTGGTTCTTTGCTTATTAAAAAGATCACATGTTGCTTTGTGATTTTTTTGCATATATATATATATATATATATATATATATATATATATATATATTGCGATTGTCCCAATGTCCCACGTATGAACAGTTCAACCCTTCCCCTTCCACAGACAATTTGGTATAGCCAAATACCCCCTCGTGCGCTGAAAATGTAGTTATTTTGAATGTGTGTATATGTCCTTTGTACCCCTCGTACACAATAGTTACAAAGTTTAAACGCGTCTATCTCAAAACTGGTTTGGCGAGTTCACCCTTCGTACTCGCACGCCTGATATATATATATATATATGTTACGGTCAAAGTGTGTAACCAGCCATTTCACGTAATGGCTGAAACTTTTAGTCATTTCGCGAAATGGCTGTTTCACTTGGTCATTTCGCGAAATGACTAAAATCTTCAGCCATTATGCGAAATGGCTGAAATTCCACCTTGGTCATTTCGTGAAATGGCTAAAACGACTTTTGTCATGAATTCATAGAAATAACAAAGATCACAATAAAATCGGAAACCTTTATTTAACTAACTAAATCTGTTAAAACATACATACATCCACAGGTCTGTTCAAATAAGTGAGAAACACTCTTCAAATACATATTTGAACACATTTGAATTTGAATTTTCAATGTAGAGGTTTTCAAATACTAAGCGGGCCTGCAATGTTATTCCAATGTCCGCCATTGAAGGCCCGGTTAGGTCAACTGTATGCCCTTGACAGTTGGTTAGGTTAAGTGGTTATTTCGTTAAAACTAACGAAAATAACACAACTTAACCTAACCAATTGTCAAGGGCATACAGTTGACCGAACCGGGCAAATGATCTTGTACGAAATGACCAAGGTGGAATTTCAGCCATTTCGCGTAATGGCTGAAGATTTTAGTCATTTCGCGAAATGACCAAGTGAAACAGCCATTTTGCGAAATGACTAAAAGTTTCAGCCATTACGCGAAATGGCTGGTTACACATTTTGACTGTAACATATATATATATATATATATATATATATATATATATATATATATATATATATATATATATATATATATATATATATATATATATATATATATATATATATATATATATATATAAAAATGTGTGATAAAAATCCTAAAGATTTGTTTTGAGTGAATTCTGAATATAAACATTCTTTTTGAGTCTAAAAACCAAATTTCAGTGGTTGAATGTATAAAAGGTTATTAAATCTCGTAATCGCTTTAGTTTTTGGACTTGTATATATTTTTTGTGACGTATATAATAAAATATCTGATTTGATTTATATATATACAGTATATATATATTATATAACGCGGTCCGAGCCGCATCAATATGCACATATTGTTTATAGCATGAAAATTGAGGTTAGGTTATATAAAAACGAATTATTGTACTATAAAGATTGAGATCGGGAATTTGAGTCCCGATGGTATTATGTTGTGTCTAAGTCGGAGTTAAGTGGTGGCCGGCCTTGGGGTAGCGTGAAATGATGAGGTTAGGTCCTGGAAAAACGAATTATTGTACTATAAAAAGTGAGATCGGGGGTTCGACTCCCGTTGGCATAATACCACTATTATGTCCACGCCAGAGTTTAAAGGTGTCCACTAAAGTTCATAGTATGACGTCAGACACCCACATACACGGGGATATATATATATTATATATATATATATATATATATATATATATATATATATAATAACCGGCTCTCCCGGAGTTTGGGCAACGTCAGGATGTTACTAGAGAGAGGGTTATTACTTTAAGCACTCCTGGATGCAGCAATAGTTTACTCTTCGTATTCCCACAATCGAAGAGTACTGTGTGGGCCCGTGTTTTTCTTTTATCCCAGTTATCAAAGTCCAAAGAGTAGAAAATAAGCAGAACGGCTCAAACGATTTTTAATTTGAAGATACGCGAGATAAATATAATTGATTAGCGTGAATCAAATGTTTCTTTTATACATAACAGAGAGTTAATAATAATAATAAAAATAATAAAAGTTTCATAATGATAATATGTTACTTTATCTTCATTGTAAGATATGAGATAAGTCAGAGACCCCTCTAAGACACCCTTGTCCGTTCTGAGTCCCCAAGCTTATATGAATCAATTGCAAGCTACAGATCTTTCTCTCTAAACGGTCCGACTTTAAATTGATACCCCATGAATCTTCCAATTTTCAAAAGCAATTCCCGTTAACGGACCGAAACCCTTTCGGCCCGGAGATCCTCTCCAGGGATCTGCCTTAAGGGCGCTGATTCCCTGCTTATATAGTCAAATGAACGGAACCTGGCTGCGCCATCACGCAAGTGGTTAACGTCACCTGAGAGCATTGTTTTCCCCAAGCGAAATCAAAGAAACCGTCTGCGTCACTGCACGTGACTTCCGTTCGGAAGGAAAGGAGTCATACATAGCTTGGGAATTAGTGAATGAATGAAATCACCAAATATAATAGTCATCAGGGCGCGACGTTACTTCGATTATAAATTCTAACATGTATAATATATATATATATATATATATATATATATATATAACGTAAAGAACGACGCTTGTATAGGAGATATTCCGCGCAAGACGAGAGAGAGAGAACGGAACAAATGAAAAAATGAGGTAACCACCTGGGAATCGAACCGGGATCTTCCGATTGCCGGTCAGACGCGATACCATTACACCATGGACCTCACTCTTCCAAATGCCGTAATTCTTCTACATACTCGCAGAAACCAATGCCCCAAGGGGGCACCTCCCGCATGCCGTAACATTATATACATTCAACTGCAAAGAACACGCAGTATAAATAACGTAAAGAACGACGCTTGTATAGGAGATATTCCGCGCAAGACGAGAGAGAGAGAACGGAACAAATGAAAAAATGAGGTAACCACCTGGGAATCGAACCCGGGATCTTCCGATTGCCGGTCAGACGCGATACCATTACACCATGGACCTCACTCTTCCAAATGCCGTAATTCTTCTACATACTCGCAGAAACCAATGCCCCAAGGGGGCACCTCCCGCATGCCGTAACATTATATACATTCAACTGCAAAGAACACGCAGTATAAATACGTAAAGAACGACGCTTGTATAGGAGATATTCCGCGCAAGACGAGAGAGAGAGAACGGAACAAATGAAAAAATGAGGTAACCACCTGGGAATCGAACCCGGGATCTTCCGATTGCCGGTCAGACGCGATACCATTACACCATGGACCTCACTCTTCCAAATGCCGTAATTCTTCTACATACTCGCAGAAACCAATGCCCCAAGGGGGCACCTCCCGCATGCCGTAACATTATATACATTCAACTGCAAAGAACACGCAGTATAAATAACGTAAAGAACGACGCTTGTATAGGAGATATTCCGCGCAAGACGAGAGAGAGAGAACGGAACAAATGAAAAAATGAGGTAACCACCTGGGAATCGAACCCGGGATCTTCCGATTGCCGGTCAGACGCGATACCATTACACCATGGACCTCACGCTTCCAAATGCCGTAATTCTTCTACATACTCGCAGAAACCAATGCCCCAAGAGGGCACCTCCCGCATGCCGTAACATTATATACATTCAACTGCAAAGAACACGCAGTATAAATAACGTAAAGAACGACGCTTGTATAGGAGATATTCCGCGAGTATGTAGAAGAATTACGGCATTTGGAAGAGTGAGGTCCATGGTGTAATGGTATCGCGTCTGACCGGCAATCGGAAGATCCCGGGTTCGATTCCCAGGTGGTTACCTCATTTTTTCATTTGTTCCGTTCTCTCTCTCTCGTCTTGCGCGGAATATCTCCTATACAAGCGTCGTTCTTTACGTTATTTATACTGCGTGTTCTTTGCAGTTGAATGTATATATATATATATATATATATACATACATATATATATATATACACACAAAATATTTTGTTCTCAAGTTTAGGTTAGGTTACGATTGGATAGGTTAGTTTAGGTTAGGTTAAGTTACTCTATATTATTAATTTTTGTACTTTTTGGGGGCGCCACCCCATCCCCTTATCGCTCTTCCCCCTTTGCGAGATTAAAATTTTGATTTTTTTCCTTTTGCTCGTCTTTTCCACTCTTTTCCCTGTTCAGAAGAACAATGAAGAGTTTCAGAGAATCCACAAATGTATCATAGCGGATGAAGAACTCTTTGAAGATTAAATTACAATTTAACAAAATATTTGTATGAATAAAATTCTTATAAACTTTTTGTTTGATTTGTTTCATCATTTGAACATTTATCTGTATAATGTTGTTAACTAAATAATTGTCTGTATAAAATCCTTAAAGACTTTTATCCCACCCTGTGTATATATATATATATATATATATATATATATCGGTCCTATTCAAAGGAGTGACATAACGAAGGAGTGACATAACAAAGGAGTGACAAATCGGAGATAAAATTCAAAGGAGTGACACGAAAATACCAACAAAGAAGAAGAAAGAACAAATCCAGAGGGAAGAGAGGCTTGCAACTGTTAGGATAGGTTAGGCTAGGTTAGGTTAGGTTAGGTTAGGTTTCTAGTTTTTGAAATAAAATCTTAATTTTAACAATTCTGTCACTCCTTCGTTACGGTATTTATGTCACTCCTTTGTTATGTCACTCCTTTGAAATGTTACTCCTTCGATACAGACCCATATATATATATATATATATATATATGGACGAATTAAATTTTCAATATTGGTGGTCAAATGAAACAATTACAAATCAATTAAACTTTACAGTGCACAGAAGAGAATAAATAAGTTTGAACACTTCCCTTTCTCCTGTTGGTGTTTTTTTCATGTTACAAGGAAGGGAGAGCTATGCCAGAGTCGCAGGACCATATAGTAATATATTCAATGTAAGAGATAATATTGTTAAAAATAATAAAGAAATTTAACAGAGAAATTTTAAAATTAAGGGGATGTAAAAAAATAAAATTGTTTATTGTATTTGCAATATACAGTGTGTCCCAAAAAAAAACTACATACTCTTTATAGCATCATATATTTTATAATTTAAAAAACAACAACAATATATTGTTATAGCAATTGCCAATGAAAGGTAACTTAGTAATCTAAGTGATCAAAATGTTATAGGGAGTTGTTTGCATATAAAATTAAATTAACTACGCCAAGTGCTCAAAATGTTCTCCGGTGGCATGAATGCACTTTTGAATGCGTCGACTAACTGATTCGCAGACATGGACTAATGTGGATGCTGTGATGGTCCCGCACTTTTCTCTAATTGCATCCTTAAGGTGTTCGAGTGTTGCAGGTCTTGTACCATAAACTGAATCCTTCAGGTAGCCCCACAAGTAAAAATCAAGTGGAGTCAAGTCCGGTGAACGTGGAGGATACTCAACGCTTCCTCTTCGTCCTATCCAACGGTTAGGCAACGTTTCATCGAGGTACCTTCTAACATCACAATGATAATGAGGGGGGCTCCATCTTGTTGAAAGTAAAAGTCGTCGTTTCCAAACAACTTCCGAACTGCAGGTATAATTTCTGTCCGCAGCATGTCGAGATATGCGGCACCGGTAACTGTCCCATTTAAGAAAAATGGTCCAACCAAACCCCTGGATGATAAACCACACCATGCTGTTAATCCTGGTAAATTAACATGTTTATCCACATAAACGTGTGGATTATCAAGTGACCAGTACCTGCAGTTGTGTCGATTTACTGTGCCATTCAGCTTGAAGGTAGCTTCATCAGACCACACGATTTTGTTGGCAAACTGTACGTCTTCGGCTTCCATTGACTGAAACCATTCACAAAATTCGAGTCTGCGATCAGGGTCATCTTCAGTCATGGCGTGTAACAGACTTGGAATGTAGCTTTTCCATTTTGCCGACTTTAAAATCCGGTGAACACCTGATTTGCTGATTCCGGTCTCACGGGCGCATTGCCTAACTGATTTCTGTGGTGATCGATTAAATTTTTGCAACACTAAAACGGAGTTTTCATCACTCGCACTTGATTTGCGTCGTCCAGATCTTCGCTTGTGCATATCTTGAGCAGATCCCTCTGCCTCAAACTTGTCACGGATGCTTGTAATGGCGAGACGTGTCGGTGGCTTTGTACCAAATTCCCGGATCCATTGCCGCTGGACTTCGGACACATTCTCAAATTTCCAATACCATTTCAGAACACTTTTTCGTTGCTCCAGTGTCAAACGTTTACGCAACATGGGTTCTTTTGCTGAACTGAATAAAGTTGAATGCTGTAGAGTTTGTATCGTGGAATGAGTGCGTAGGCTAAGTCCGAAGCAAGCTAGTGAGTGACTAGACTACGTTCGGTCCATAGGCTTCGCCATTACAAGGCCTTTGATAAAACAAGGCCAGGCTTAGTCGACGCATTCAAAAGTGCATTCATGCCGCCGGAGAACATCTTGAGCACTTGGCGTAGTTAATTAAATTTTATATGCAAACAACTCGCTATAACATTTTGATCACTTAGATTACTAATTTACCTTTCATTGGCAATTGCTATAACGATATATTGTTTGGTTTTTTTTAAATTATAAAATATATGATGCTATAAAGAGTATACAGTTTTCTGGGACACCCTGTATATATATATATATATATATATATATATATATATATATATATATACAGGGTGGGCCGTAAGTTTCCATACATAGGAAAAATAAACATTTTTTTATGGACAACCATTTTTATTTATATAATATGCTCTACATGGTTGCCATTGTTTTGAAAACACATTTCAATACGTGTTCCCCACTGTTGATGAACACGCATTAGCACAGTTGACGTTATGCTTGTAATGGCGTTGGTGATACGTTCCTTTAGATGATTTATGTCTCGTATCTTTTCCTGATACACCATTGCCTTCAAGTGCCCCCAAAGATAGAAATCAAGGGGGTGAGATCTGGGGATCTGGGAGGCCACTCCACAGGACCACGCCGACCAATCCAAGCATCCGGAAACTGCTGATCCAAATACCGACGCACGTGAAGACCATAATGAGGTGGAGCTCCATCTTGCTGGAAGTAAACTGGGAAGTTACCTTCCTCGTTTAGCAGGGATTGGAAAATCTCTTCTTGCAACATGTTAAGATACCTTTCGGCATTAAGATTTCCACTGACAAAAATTGGTCCAATAATTCTGTCACCCCATATCCCGGCCCACACCATCACTTTACCGGCACCTTGCATCTTCGTCGGACTCAGCCAGTTAGGGTTAGCATTACTCCAATAACGTATGTTTTGCCGATTAACCTCTCCATTGACGTAAAAATTTGCTTCATCAGTAAACAAGATCTTAGTTGAAAAGTTTGCATCCTCGTTCACTTTGGTTAATGCCCATTCACAGAATTCCATCCGTCTATCCGGGTCGTCTTCACTCAAATGCTGTGCCATATGCAATTTGTATGGATGCCATTTGTTTGCTTTCAAAATGCGCCTGATACTCGATCTGCTGACACCACTTTCTGAAGACAACCGTCGTGTACTTTTTATGGGACTCCGTGTAAGCGCTGTAAGTATCGTAGCTGTTGTGTCTTCATCGGTGGCTGTACGTCTTGGACCACTTCGCGGTTGATCTGCAACATTTCCAGTTTTCTGAAACTTGTTAATAAGTTTTGCCACAGTGTCGTGTGTGATGTTCGTTCCATGTTGTCTGTTAAAGTTCATTGCAACCATGCGACTGCTTCCCGACCCAGCCAACAGTATGATTTCAATTCGTTGCTCTTTCGTCAAACGCATATTCTTAGGGTATCTGAAACATAAAAACAAACGTTTAAATTTTCCTATGTATGGAAACTTACGGCCCACCCTGTATATATATATATATATATATATATATGGGATGAATTTCACAATTAAACACGTGAAATGAATGAATGCTGCAAACCCACAAGGAAAAAGAAAAACGATTCCAAGGCCTTTCGTGTATTCAGAGCTACACCTCGTCATTCCCTGACGAGGTGTAGCTCTGAATACACGAAAGACCTTGGAATCGTTTTTATTTTTCCTTGTGAGTTTGCAGCATATATATATATAATATATATATATCATGATTATAACACATACAACAAAATTGCCGCAAAGGCTTTTCAACAGGGTCTACTGTTAAGCAAGTAGTTTTTCACTGCACAGCATTATGGAAATGGAAGTGTCTCTCAATAAGAAGACCTGCTTTCATTGCTACAGACTTTTATCTTCCCGGTCATTGTGAATGACGCATGCAGAAATCAAGGAGAAATCTCACGCAGCACGATCTTCAGTGGAAAATAAAGTCACCTCGGGATGAAGTGTTTAGCATAGCGAGTATTCGCCAGCACCTGTAGCTCAGTGGTAACACCGTTTCCGTATGAGCGAAATGAAGACACTGAAGTCGGTGTTCGACAATCGACAATCGAGTAGTTAGAGCACTGGCCCGCGTTTGTCTGGACTGAGCGTTCTGCCACTTTCTGACCTTCCTCACTGATTATAAGACGAGAATTTCTTTTTATTCATAAAACAGAATATTTCTATAAATTAAATGGATAGATAAATAAAAAATAGATAAATAAATATAAAATATTTTTACTCATGCAGACTTAAATACATACTACACACTCCCACCCAACCCCATACACACACATATCAGGTTAACCTATACTTTGTGTAGTGATAAACTAATGAGCCATTAATATGTAGGTTCTGGGTTCGAGTCTCGGTCAGGATTTCTGAGTTCAGCGATTCAGGTACCTCTGAATTTTTTTTGCTTGATGGGGTAATGGTTTTTACCCCGTCTCTTCTCAGTACCGAGGTAAAATTATGCACTTAACCATAACAACTACACACATACATACATACATACGAAAGAGAGAGAGAGAGAGAGAGAGAGAGAGAGAGAGAGAGAGAGAGAGAGAGAGAGAGAGAGAGAGACAGGAGAAACTCATGTATTCTTGTAGCATAATTTACTTCTTTTATGTACTTGTCATTACTGAATTTCTCTTAATCGTAATTGGCAACTTCAGAATTCAATCGGTTTTATATAAATGAGAAATAGTTATTGGTGTTCTGTTTCTGCTGGTCTTCATCCAAGGTAATATATCGTTGATTTATACAATTCCTCTATACAAATTATCTCTTGCGAATAATACCGATTTTGATTATATACTAATTAAAATCTTAATTCACTCCTGCAATGTTGTAATTATAAAATAATAATAATGATATTTATTTGTTATTTAACCGATATAAAAAGAGTGAATTTCCCTTTTTTGTCGTTTTATCATAAGAACCGTTCTTGAAACCAATAAAATAACTTTATATACGTACCTAACTCTCGCGTGGCTTCATATTTAACTGTCAAGATGGCTTGAAATATTTTTTAGGATTAAACCCCCCATGATTTTACACCTTTCCACAAAGAATTTATTGTAAAAAATACGAGGTGTTATTTATATCGTGGAGTGTCTTTAGATTCAAACCAAATATTGTCTTAAAATTTCTTATAAAAATGCCACAGAAACGGTAAAATATTAAAAATAAATGTAAAATTTCACATCAGTAAAAAATAATTATATATAAACATATAATTCACAGAATATGTGCAGGTTTAAAAATAGTGCAATAAAATATTGTTATTATTATTATTATTATTATTATTGCTAGTAATGTAATATAACCCTTAAACTTCTGGATTTATGAAATTCACAAATTGAAATGAATAAAGTATATACTCGTAGTATAACAAAAAAAAAAGGAAAAAAGAGAAACCACAAGTTCAATAATATTTTCGTAAACTACTGTAGTCATAAAACATAAGATTACTTCCTAACCTGCGTTTAAATCGTAAAAAGAAAACCTCACAAAAATTCCGAACCATAAGCAAGTACACATACTTGGCCACCATCCATTTAATTTCTAAAGATAAAATCCTTAAATGTACATATAAGATTTATAGGCGTAAAAGATAGAGAAAAGTCTGCGGAGCTAAATACGTTATGGAATAAAATTATTCTAAAATGAACACTTGACCAAAACGCGAGGAAACTTAAAGGCCATCATGTCATGTACTCAGTTTCCTCGATTTTAATGAATACCTACTAATTTCTGACAGCTAAATATTACAACTATTTGAAAATTGTAAAATGTTATAATGGCTGAAAATATTAAAACCTGAAGAGAAAATGTTTAAGTTAATAAATGTGCCACACTGACTTATATCATGTATTAACTGAATAACATACTTCATCGTAGTTTAGACGCTTTTTTTTTTTTCTAAATATGCTTAATCGTACAGTTTGCTCTTGGAAAATATAACTTAAAATGCTTTATATCAAATCTAAGATTTCACCTTCTTACAAGTACAAGACTTCTTACGCTTAAATGACTGTTATGCTTAAATTATTCCTGACAAACATTTTTCCCAAGTACTATGAAAAATGCACGATGCGGCTGAGGAAAGAAGTTTGCCGAAAAAACAAAATTGCAGAAAGGCCGAAAGTTACTAATCAGTAACATTTTCCTTAAAATATTTCATTATTTTCTGTAAAAATCATAAAATTTAAGATAAAGAAATTTTTGACGGTTTTTTACTATTTTATCGCCGAACCTTTTTTACACATTTCTATATTTTAAAATTTATATTTTTATCCAGGACACATTTCGAGGATGATCTGTGCCGTTCTCTTTGTCAGCATCTTTGCCGTGTGTCCTGCTGAAAGGCAAAACTCAAGAAGTGTAGTTCATTCTGGGCCCATGAACGATGTAGACCTGATAGAATTTAATACCAAAGGTATCACCTACGGCAGATGTTCCTTCTATGAGAATGGTGAAATAGTTGAGGTAAATATACAGAAATAAATAACAATCTAAGGCACCGGTTCCTTTCTAGTTTATCTATCATTTTCGCCTTATTAGTTATTCAGTCTCGTCCTCAAATGTTCATTAATTAAACACGCTGTTTTACGAGCCTTTAGATTTGGTTCGTTACCATTTAATTGTTCACATATTTGAAAATTGTAAAATGTTATAATTGCTGAAAATATTAAAACCTGAAGTGAAAATGTTTAAGTTAATAAATGTGCCACACTGACTTATATCATGTATTAACTGAATAACATACAATTAGCATGAACATACAATTAACTGAATAGCATACAATATTTTCATTTCTTAGTAAAGATTTCAAGTAAACTACCAAGGATGCCTAAATTTTGGCAATATTGGGTTTTATTGGATTTCAATTTCATAAAGGTTTATGCAAATAAGGTAAGAACGATGGATTAATCCTATGCTATCGTTCGCGTAACGATGTCATTTGCTCTATATGTACTATCCGAGTGTTTTGGCTCCTCTTGCGGGGTGAGACAAGGCTCCTTGCTCCCCTATGCTGTTTAATGTGTATATTGACGGATTAATTGCGTCACTTAATGCGGCAACAGTAGGATGTTGTATAGATAACACAAGGATAAATAACTTAGTTTATGCCGATGATATGGTGTTAATAAGTCCCTCTGTTAAAGGTCTGGATCGGCTACTAAATGTCTGCGAAGTGTATTCGCAGAAACATGATATTCTTTTTAATGTTACAAAAACTAAGGTTATGCAATTTCATCCTAAAAGCTGTAATCAACCAGCTGATATAAGGTTTAAAATGAATGGTGAAGTAATTGAGGAAGTACAAGAGTTTAAGTATTTGGGTCAAACTATTACCAGCTCCTTGAGTGATGACTCGGATATAAGAAAACAATCTCGAAGCCGGTGTGCTAAAGCGAATATGACCATAAGGAACTTTCGTTTCTGTACAAGTGAAGCTAAAGACACACTCTTTCGTACTTTCTGCAGTAATATATACGGTCAGCAACTCTGGGTGAATTATAAAAAAGGCTCTGGCAGAACCCTAAATTTGCTGTACAACAGGTCTTTTAGACTCTTACATAAATTACCTCCGAGATGCTCAGCTTCGCAAATGTTTGCTACCCGCAATGTTCCGAGCTTCCCGGAGGTAACAAGACGTGCTCAACACAGTCTAATGCAAAGAATTAAAAAATCAACCAACCCGATCATCCAAGCTATCCATGAGTCCTGCCATTTATCCTCTAAGCTATGGACTTCTTGGTACGAAAACGTCTGTCTGTAGCTCCACTTAACTTCGACAGTGCAGTATTATTTCTAATCAATTGTATATATTTTTATCCTTAGTGTATGAACTGTCATTGTATTATTAATATTTGTCATATGGACTATAGTCTGCCAATAAACCTTTTCATTTTCATTTTCATTTTCATTTTCATAACCTTATATATTATATATATTTAAAAAATGCACTTTAGGAACATACTGTACATTATTTGGGGGCAATGTTTTGTTGAGTTATACTGTAGCGGATCTCAAAGAAAATGATATTTAATGGAGTAAAACTTAGTTCTAAATGCATCACTGGTAAAATAAAAAAAATAACATTCATTCACATAAACAGTAAATAAATCGATAGATTATCTCGCGTATTGAAAAAGAAACTTTTATATTTAATATTAAAGGTTTTTCTTTCTTAGTTAACATATGAAGAATTTGACGGAGTTTTAAGTGCAAAGGCATCCAATCCCACCGTTGCGGATCCCATTTCAAAGACTCAACAGTGCAGAGACGCTGCAACAACAGCTAAGGAAAATTGGTTCAAATTCCGAGTAAGTAAATGGCAAATCCGACCATGGTTCACGTTTACGATTATGACATGGTTAGCTTTAATGAGTTATAAAAGGTTTCCTTAAGGTACATGAGGACAATTGCTGCAAATTTTATATATATTCTTTAATTAATAATATTCATAGTAGAACATGTTACATTTTCTTTAATCAGTTTCAAGAATATGAAGCCATTGATTTTGTTTATGAGATTTTAGTGAACATTTGACCTGCATTTTAAAATAAACTACATAGTTCTCTCTCTCTCTCTCTCTCTCTCTCTCTCTCTCTATATATATATATATATATATATATATGATGAATGTTATTTTCGTGTTACTTTCGTGAAAAATTTATATATATATATATATATATATATATAATATATATATATATATATATATATATATATATATATATATATATATATATATATATATATATATATATATATATATATATAATATTATATATATATCACAGCAGTAAAAACAACAATTACTTTCCTTGTAATATTCGTGATACACAGACAACCTCAAGTGAAGAGGAAGCAGCAGAGACAGAAATGGATATTGAAAAGGGTCTCTCAAATTTGCGTAATAAAATCACATGGCGTAAACGTGTCTCCGATCGTCGTCCAAAAGTTTATGGAATATTCAATACTTTCGGAGTCGGAGTAATTTTTGACAAGTTTGGGATTCAAGATGTGCCCAAATTCACACTACCGAGTTTTCTTCTTCAAATACCGGATGTATCTTTAGATACCACCGCGTTTGAACATAATTTTCCATTTAAAGTAACATTCGGCAAAGATCATCAATAATTATATAATTATCAGTAATGTTAATAAAAAAATAGTTATTTAATTAGGTTATTACCAGAAATTAATTTATTATTATTATTATTGTTATTATTATTATTATTATTATTATTATTATTACTTACTCTTGTTTTCTTCGAACAAAAGTTCAGGATCTCCAGTTACGTCTTTAAACTAACCGTAAATAATCAAATAATTTCTATGTTCTGTATTATTGACTAAACAGATTTGTAAAAAAAACATTGGTCCAATAAAACAAAATTTACTTGCAAATGACAATTCCACTCTGTGGAAGTATAGGAAAGCATTATTTGCCGCATTTTTATTATTATTATTAGTAGTATTAATATTAGTATTAGCATTAGTCATATTGAAAAGTTAATTCCAGAAAAAAATTCTGTTATTTTGTTAAATTTTTTTTTGTTTCTAATGAATTAATATATATATATATATATATATATATATATATATATATACATACACAGGGTGTCCCAGAATTAACTATCTATTTCAATGAAATCGGACAAATTTTTTAAAAACACACTTTTATTTATGTTTAGCATGTTTAATATGTGTTAAAAATGTATAAATTTCTAAATTTTTTTCATAATTTTATTTTCATAATTTTTTCATTATCTGGTCCAATGAAAGACCGTCTGAAGTCATAGAATGGCAAAGAGACGCTCCAAAAGTTAACGTGTGGCTTGGAATGACCAAATCCAAAATTTATGGTGCTCCATCTTGTTGAAACACAACATTATCAAGAATGCCATCATCAAGAAGCTGTGGTTCGAGAAACTGCTGAAGCATATCAAGGTAGACGGTACCTGTTACAGTTGCTTCGGCAAAGAAGAATGGGCCATAAATTTTGGATTTGGTCATTCCAAGCCACACGTTAACTTTTGGAGAGTCTCTTTGCCATTCTAAAAATAAAACTATGAAAAACTATGAAAAAATTATGAAAATAAAATTATGAACAAAATTTAGAAATCTATACATTTTTAACACATATTAAAACATGATAAACATAAATAAAAGTGTTTTTAAAAAATTTGTCCGATTTCATTGAAATAGATAGTTAATTCTGGGACACCCTGTATATATAGTATGTATATATGTTACGGCCTTTTTGCGAAATCGGCCGTTTTGCAAAAAGATCGGCCTTTTTCCAAAAAGGCCAAAAACCCGACCTTTTTGCATAATGGCATTAAATGCCAGGCCACTTTGCAAACAGGCCGGCATATTGGCCATTTTGCAAAATGACTGGTATTGCTGTCGGCCATTTTGCGAAACGGAAGAACTTCACATTGAACTGGACAGTGAATGGCTGGTTAGGTTAACTGAATGCGGGTTAACTGAATGCCCGGTTAAGTCAACTGTCCACCCTTGACGATTGGTTAGGTTAAAGGCATGCTATTTTCGTTGTTTAACGAAAATATCACGCGTTAACCTAACCAATCGTCAAGGGCGGTTGACCTAACCGGGCATTCAATAATTTCAATAATTTCAATCAAACTGGATTGAATCTCTTAAATGAAGTTCTGCCTTTTCGCAAAATGGCCGGCTGGCTAACCAGCCATTTTGCAAAATGGCCAATATGCCGGCCTGGTTGCAAAGTGGCCGGCATTGTAATGCCTATTTTCAAAAAGGCCATCATATTGACCTTTTTGCAAATGGACCGGCCATTTTGCGAAAAGGCCGATTTCGCAAAAAGGCCGTAAGGCCGTAATATATATATATATACACAGGGCTTTTTTTGTGACGGTACGCACCGGTACGGCGTACCGGCACCTTTTTGGAATAATTAATTCGTAGATTATCTAGAATCTTTTTTATTAAATTTTTAAGTTTTCTAAAACTTAAGCGATATTGTATTATAATATTCTGTAGTATAAAATTATACTGTATACCTATTTTATTTCATGGCAAGTATAGTTGTTATATGGTAAGCATTGAAATCAATTGTAGATAAACTTTACGTACACAACAAATGTAAGGCATCTAAAAATAAACAACTACGAGCTAGTACACAATACAGTTTATTATGCGTCACTCAGCAGTTGACACTAACAGCAAGGAAAGAAGTCGACATATTGAAGCAGATGAGAATTTGATGAAAATTTGGAATTTCTATAAAACGGTAAGTTAATGTTATGATGTGTATATATATATATATATATATATATATATATATATATATATATATATATATATATATATATATATATATATATATCCCAATAAGTACCGGCACCTTTTTTTTTACAAAAAAAGCACTGTATATATATATATATATATATATTATATATATTATATATATTATGAATGTGTATATATGTATGTATGTATGTATGTATGTGTATATATATATATATGAAAATTATTTCACGAAACTAATACGTGAATAATATTTATGATGAAAATAACTACGAAAGAAAATTAAAACACGAAATAGTGCTCAAGCGCTTTCGTCTAATGACATCCTCAGGAACACTCTTTGTTGCTGTGGATGTCAATAGACATTTTATATATATATATATACTATATATATATATATATATATATACTGTATATTTCAGTAAATCAATTAAAATAAACTTTCAATTCATGGTAAATCATACGTTCGTCTCAAAAAATCAATAAATATATAGAAAAGTGAATTTTGTTTGTTTACCAAAGTCATAAAATTTGTATCTGAAACGTTTCGAATGAAAATGAAACTCCGTTTACATGTATTTTACTTAAGTTAATATTTGCGAGTAAATATAAAGACATTCTTTTATTTACTAATCCATGGACAATACTTACCTTTACATTCAGTAATGATTATATTTGTTATTCAAAGCCAACCATCGTCTTTACTCCAGCCTGACATGAATGTAAAAATTATTCGACAGTTCTTTTACATTTGATGGGGAAATTACTGTTACAACCAACATTGAAAAAATTCCTTTGTTTTCAAGGACAATTTATACTTCTTCAGGAGGAAAATGTTCAACTCAGAGTTAAGATACTAGGTAAGTAAGGGCGAGATTTAAGCCTGAATACGAAAATATGAAGACAGTTGCACCTTTTTTAGATATACCTTCGAGCTTATGGCATCATCGAATTGTAGGTAGGTAGACATTATTACCAGCGCATTGCACATATCACATAGCGCTACATTTTGCCGCATTGTCTTGACTGCGTATCTTGTTATCATAAGATTTCACCGTGTAGGAGGAACTAGTCTGTTTATACCACGGCAGTGGTGGGTATTGTATTGTATGATCACTGAGTGTTTCTAATGAATTATAAGGCGGGGCATTTCGATTCTGAAGAGGTCAAATTAATGTATATCTACTATGTATTGATGTGCTCCAAGGAGGGCAGTGGACTGTCTTTCATTGTTGTGTGAAACACGAATACCGACTAGAATAAATGAACTTAAACATTGTGTCCTTTCTATGTTTTACCGTTTATTGAAGGTTACGAGGAGGAAGGGAGATCTATTGTAAAACCTCATTATCATTTTTTAATTTATGAATCCTAAAGAATAATGGTCAAAGATAATAAAAATTTGGCTCTTTTTTGGTATTTCTCCACAATTTTTTTAAATTTTTCTGTTATTGTATATTATCTTTTTCGCGGTATTTCCCCGCTATTTTTTTAGAACCCAGCCTCCCAGGCCCTACTGGAAAATTATTGAATGCCCGGTTAGGTCAACTGTACGCCGTTGACCATTGGTTAGGTTGTCGTGATATTTTCGTTAGTTGGGTTAAGTCGTGATATTTTCATTAAAACTAACGAAAATATTACGACAACCTAACCAATCGTCAACGGCGTACAGTTAACCTAACCGAGCACTCAATAATTTTCCCATAGGGCCTGGGAAGCCGGGTTCTAAGAAAATATCGGGGAAATATCGAAAAAAAGATATATACAATAGCGGAAAAATAAAAAAGAATTGCGGGGAAATACCGAAAAAGAGCAAAAAAATTAAAAACAGATAATAATTATTAAATTTAAGTAGATATAAAACCCTTATTTTCATTCCAAATGCACTAGCAAGAGGTTTCCTATTTCCGTTTATATCTTCCTTTGAGACACATTTTCGATGAAGACTAAAAAGCGAATGTACAACAATCGTTCCTTTTATTCGAAAATCGAGTTAAACCAACAGAATTGGAACAAGTCCTCCGAATAACTAAAGTAAGCCAGAGAATATAGAAATAATGGATAAATAGTGACTTTGCAACAAAGATAAATTGAGATCCGTATAAATTCTCAACACTCAAAATTTCGACACATAAAATCTCGAAAACAATAATCCCAGCAGGTTAGGTTAGGTTAGGTTTGGAAAAGGAAGGGCATTAAAGCGGGAAATTAGGCGGTAGTGGGAATCGGACTCACGTCGCGCGTTTTCAGAACCAGTGCTCCTACCGATCACGCTATCCTATGCAGTAGCCACTAGTTTCTCACCATATTGCCTTTTCTATTTCCATTTTAGCTGAATGCGTTATTGCACTTTATTGCACTTGAAAACATTCATAGGTAAGGCTTGTTATTAAAAGCTTTCATGTCTTTTTTGAGATTTTAGAGTGTATCGGACCTAATACAATATTACAGTATAAACGTGTATTGAAAATTACAAAGCTTTTAACATACATGCAAAAAAACGACTATATGCAAAAGCCCCTGAACAGAATCTAATAATGAGCAACAGGTCCATTGTGGCACATCATAAAAAAAGAGTAGTCACTGTGAATGTCAGGGTCGCTTTCAGGGAGGGGGGATTAAGGAGGCATTTGCCCGGGCACGCGTTGAATATGGGTAGGGGTGGTGATAAATGATAGTAAAATTTTATTTATACAATTTGAAAATTAAACCACTGTTATGACTCAACAGTAAATACCTTTCCAACCAGGTACTACACCTGGTGGTAGCTTCATCTTTAACCCCTCCCAAACTCCAACACAGTTCGAGAGCTCCAAATAGTTGATCGCGGGTGGTGAATATATGGTAAATATTTACATTTTCTTCCACAAAATGCCTTCTGTTGAATCTATATAATAAAATGAGGTACCAAAATGTTCATCTCAATTAGCCTCACCTATAAAATTTGTTTGATATACATTTGGATAGTAATTAATATTGTATTTTTCATATGACGTGTTGAGAAGGACACGACAGTCAGGAGAGTATTATGTCCGCAAAATGATAGAGTGCAATGTAATTGCATGCAACATAATGAGAGACTGTTTTAACCACCCCAACCCTCCAAGGTGGGATGGGATTAAGCAACAACAATCCCCCCAAAATTATATATAATATATATATATATATATATACCTTATGAACCTTATGTTGTTTCGTGTGTTGGTCTCTCTTCACACGGAGGTCAAGCTGGTGGCCCCGCCTCTAGGTCTGGCCTGGTGGAGGAGCGAGTTACTTTCTTGCGCTCTCCACCGTACATAGCCAGGCACGCCAGGCTCATCTGGTACTGTCCTGAGCCAGGCATCCAGTCTTTTCTTGAAGACTTCAACTTTGACCCCCGTTACGTTTCTGAGGTCCTTAGGAAGCTGGTTGAAAAGTCTTGGCCCCCTGACAACCAAGCTATTTTCCTTCAGGGTTGAGGTGGTCCCTTGTCGTGCTTTTAATTTGGGAACACTACACATTCTGCCTTTCCTATTTTCCAGTGTTGTTTGAATGGTAATTGGGTTTAGTTTTGTTTGGTACTAGTTTTTCGATCATTTTCCATATGTAGATTATGATGTACCTCTCTCTTCTTCTTTCCAGTGAGTACAGATTTAGTTTAAGTAATCTTTCCCAGTAGTTGAGTTCTTTGCAGCCATCAATCTTGGCTGTGAAATGCCTTTGCGTTTCTTCTAGTTTATTAGTTTCTTCCTTTTTATATGGGGACGTCAAAACTGAGCAGTATTCAAGTTTTGGTATAATCAGTGTTTTTAGCAGGGGAATCATTACTGTCCTGTCCCTTCTCTTGAACGTTCTTAGAACCTGTCCGGCGACTCTTTTTGCTTTATTTATCGCTATCTGATTTTGTGTTTCGAATTTCGCATCATCTGTCATTATTATCCCGAGATCAATCGCTTTCATGCTTCTCTGAATTTCCTGTCTATCTGGAGCATAATATGCAGTCTGTTTAAGTTCTTCTTTTCTACCATATCTCAAGAGTTGAAATTTCTCGGCGTTGAATGACATGTTGTTGTCTTCTGACCATTTGTATATTTTGTTCGTGTCCCTCTGCAAGGCCTCCACGTCATGTACATCGCTGATTTTTCTGCTGATCTTTGTATCGTCTGCAAAGGATGTTACTATACTATTGCTGTTTACTCCGCTGTCTATGTCTGTTGGCATGATAATGAACAGGAGTGGGGCCAGTACGGTCGCTTGTGGTACTGAGCTGCGTACTTCCGATTCTGATGATGATATACCTTGAATTTTGACGACCTGCAGACGATCACTAAGGAAGTTGTAGATCCATTTTCCCACTTTGCCTGTTTTTCCCATGTCTTTAATTTTATGTCCTATTATACCATGGTCACATTTATCGAAAGCTTTAGCAAAATCTGTGTATATAACATCGTAGTTGTCATTGCCTTCCAATGCATCTAGGATATTGTTGTAGTGCTCTATTAGTTGTGATAGGCATGATCTACCTGATCGGAATCCATGCTGATTTTCGTTGAATCTTTCCGTGTCTCCAGGAAATCATAAATTTTCTCTCTAACTATTCTTTCAAATACTTTGGTGAGGTGGGACGTCAATGACACTGGTCTATAGTTCTTTGCTTGAGATCTGTCCCTCCTTTATATATATATATATATATATATATATATATATATATATATATATATATATATATATATATATATATATATATATATATACTATATATATATATGAATATATACACACCACACACACACACACATATATATATATTATATATATATATATATATATGATACACACAGACCGTGCATGGAACAAGGAACTCTTCTGAGATAATTAAATCCACTATAGTCCGAATAAGTAATGGTGTGTATCATAAAAAACCTCAGGGGACCATTCTGAGTTCATTCCCATATATATATATATATATATACAGTGTGTATATATATATATATATATATATATATATATGGGAATGAACTCAGAATGGTCCCCTGAGTTTTTTATGATACACACAGACCGTGCATGGAACAAGGAACTCTTCTGGGATAATTAAATCCACTATAGTCCGAATAAGTAATGGTAAATGACAAATACCATAGTTTTTCTTTTTCATGATGCTAGCCCGACGTGGGCAACGGGTCACTCGCAAAGAGATCCCACAAATATAGCTTCCCTCACCAGCTATCTGCAAAGCAGACAGGATCCCAAAGCTGGATCCTGTCTGCTTTGCAGATAGCTGGTGAGGGAAGCGATATTTGTGGGATCTCTTTGCGAGTGACTACTCGTTGCCCACGTCGGGCTAGCATCATGAAAAAGAAAAACTATTGTATTTGTCATTTACCATTACTTATTCGGACTATAGTGGATTTAATTATCCAGAAGAGGTCCTTGTTCCATGCACGGTCTGTGTGTATCATATATATATATATATACACACTGTATATATATATATATATATATATATATATATATATATATATATATATATATATACTGTTAGGCCTGTTCAAAAATCAACTTTTTCTTATTTTCATATGTTTCTGTACATTTTCCCATGCTTTTTGACCTGAAAAAGCCGAAAATCACAACTATTTTGACCTAGCATGTTGGGAAGCATTGCCGCATGGAGCTTTAAATTTTCTGCCTTGAAATCGGCCAAAGTGCCAATTCCGGGGTCCCTTGAATTATGTTTTGCATTTTAACTTTTGATCTAAACAAGATAGAGCAACAAATTAGGTATCAAATGAAAGAGCATAAAATTGATAAATAATAATAATAATAATAATAATAATAAATAAATAATAATTAATAATAATAATAATAATAATAATAATAATTATCTATCATTTTTCAGGAAACAACAGAAACTCAATCAGAATCTAGAAAACCATCTACAAGTTACAACTTCACAATGGCATTAAGCAAGGAGCTGAGGGAGCTCCGTGGGCGCACAGTTGATATCTCAGAACCTCCACGTACTGTCCACAGGCAGGTGTCAACTGGGCCATCTACCAGATCTCTCACTGAAACTTTCCTGGTTGGATACCCTTCAGCTTTTATCAGTGGTTCCCAGCTTCCCACCAACAGACAGGCGTTCCAGTATTTCCTTAATCTTCAGAATTTACCGGAAAATGCAGGGAGGCCCATGGTTCAAGACCTTGCATATGAAACAGTTGAATCTATCATCCCATTCTGGCAGATGGCTAGGATCAAGACAATGACCAAGTACAACGCAATGAAGCTCTTCATGAAACTACATGAGAAACATCGTGCTCTGGTGAAAAGCAAAGGAAGAGCAAGTAACCCTGGAGGAAAAAGAGGAGCATTTGTGCTGGAATTAGACAGCCTGTTCGATATAGGAGCTCCAGATGCAATCCAGGAAATACAGAACAACAGACTGTTATCCAGAGAGAAGAAAGATGAGGATATCAGGTTCTACGAAGACCAAAAGACTGAGAGGAAAGGTCATATGTCTGGTCATGACAAGATTTTTGAGACAAGATCCCTGCAGCAAGCAGCGAGGAATGAAAGACTGCAGCATAGACAAGAACAAGGTAAAACTAATTACTTTGAACGTTACAAAAAGTTTTAAGTTTTACTCCATTCGATATTTAGCATGTACTTAACAATTACTGTCTTAACATGTTGTACTATTTTACAGCTGCAGCAGACTGACTTGATCCTCTGGATCGAGAGATTCTATCTTTAGTTTTAAATCGATAATTAATTATTTTTAAATTGATAATGTATATGGTTGTAAATTTTGACTTGGTCCGCAATCGATATGGACCTTGACTTGATGGATACCGTAATGAAATTGACTGGATTCTTTGGATCTGATATATTTGCATGTCCGTTATAAATAGATATAGAATGTAACATATTTGTGGATAGTAGTCTATTGTGACTGGCTCCTCTGGACCGAGAGATTCTATCTTTAGTTTTAAACCGATAATTAATTATTTTTAAATTGATAATTATTTAGTTTCGTAAAATTTCGTCGTTGCCAATTTACCGGCAGTTTTTAAATAAGTTTCTTATGTTCTTGTGGTTCGGAACCCACGTAAAATTGTAGGTCCCCTCCGCCACCACGGAGGACATACACAATACACGATTACGAACACAGTTAGGTAGACCAGCCATGAGTGGATCCTAGGGTCTTTGTTGGTCTGAAACATTATAACATTATAACAAGAGGCAGTTGTTCATGTGGATGACATTACCTGGGGTGACTCAACTGACAACGACGCTAACACAGAGGACATGGATTACCATCAGCCTCGTCCTGGATGTTCTCACCATCAAGACACTGTGACTAGTGTGACTTTGACGTTTCCAAGGAAGGTCATGGAATGTGATGTCATCTGCAATACAGCTGATCGTCTTGGTTTATCAGACAATCAAGTTACTGCCATGGTTTCTGCCACCTTGAAAGCTGGAGGGGCTGATCTGGATAACTTCGTCATCTCAACCTCAACAACACGTCGCAACAGAATGCTGTCCAGGTATAATATCAGCGAGAGTCACATGTCCAAGTTTTGTGAAAAACCACCACAGTACGCTGCCTTACACTGGGATGGAAAGTTGCTCAAAGATGTCTTGGGCAGTGAACCTGGAAGCACCTCAGAGACTTTAGCTGTGCTAGTGTCTGGTCCACCTTCATACACTGAAGGAAAGTTATTGGGAGTACCTGTCATCGACAATTCTTCTGGCACAGCTCAGGCTGAGGCTTCAATGGATTTACTGGAGACATGGGAACTTACGGATAATGTTACTGCCCTTGTTTTTGATACTACATCCAGTAACAGTGGAGTTCACAGAGGAGCTGCCAAACTGCTAGAGAAAATGCTGAACAAAAAGGTGTTTTATCTGGCCTGTCGACATCACATCCTGGAAATCCTAGTAGGAGCAGTTTGGGAGAAGCTGTTTGGGAAGGTGAAGGGGCCAGATAATCCCTGGTTTGAGCATCTGAAGGATGTTTGGACGGACTTGTCCAAGGAAAACCCGAAGATGCTGGCTATCAACAGCAAATGGCTGAAGGAAAAGAAGAAGAACAGTGAAGAAATACTCCAAGACATTCAAACAGCAGAAAGGCTTCCAAGAGCCGACTACAGGGAAATGGCTGAACTGACAGTCATTGTTCTTGGAGGAACGCCTCCTCGAGGTATTCACTGGAGTCGACCAGGCGCCATTCATCAGGCCAGATGGATGGCCAGAAACCTGTACTCCATGAAAATGCTGATGTTTGCAGATCAACTTGAGTACGACGAAGACACTGTATCAAAGCTGGAAAGACTCAACACCTTCCTTGCGCTGTTCTACACTCCTGTATGGATGATGTCAATGTCTGCTGCAGATGCTCCCGTGAATGATCTAAGTCTAATCCAGGACATGTTGAAGTACAAGAAAACTGACCCAGAGCTTGCTGATGCAGTACTTAATAAGATGGAAAACCACAAATGGTACCTGACGCAGGAAGTCGTGCCATTTGCCCTGTTCAGCAGTAGATTGAGTGACACATTGAAGCACGACATTGCTGCCCAGTTACATGCCACTGAGAAGCCAGACAGCTTCAGAACAGGAAAGCCTCTATTCCAGAGAGTCACAGCTAAGACCACCCTGGTTGATCTCATTGGCCCAGAATCACATTTCCTGCTGGACACACTGAACATTGGATCCGAGTGGCTTCTGGAACCTGTCACGTCTTGGCCACAGAATGAGGACTACAGAAAAGCGTTGGACTATGTTAAGAATCTGAAAGCGGTGAATGACATTGCTGAACGTGGTGTCGAGATGATGAGCGACTTTGCAAATGTCATAACAACAGATGCCAAGCAAAGGGACTATCTCCTTCAAGCTGTGGAGTTCAACAGACGCCGCTTTGACAGCTTCAAGAAACAAACTCTCAACAACTGACTGTGTAAATGTCATTATGAAATTACATCATGTAATGCTTTCACTTCTTGATCGATTAGACTTGTGACAAAATGTTAATCTCAAATTTGTGTCATGAATAAGGCGCCTTGTCTGCCTTGAGTGTGAGAAAACGAATTTTGTGATATTTCTGAAATCTTTGTATGTACCAATGTGCCATTTCTTGTTCCAAGACTATCATAATTCTATAAGTTAGAAAGAGGATTAAAAACACTTTAATTTGGTGCCTATTTTGTTGCTCTATCTTGTTTAGATAAAAAGTTATAGTGCAAAACATGATTCAAGGGACCCCGGAACTGGTACTTTTGGCCGATTTCAAGGCAGAAAACTTAAAGCTCCATGCGGCAATGCTTCCCAATAACTTAGGTCAAAATGGTTGTGATTTTCGGCCTTTTCAGGTCAAAAAGCATGGGAAAACGTACAGAAACCTATGAAAATAAGAAAAAGTTGATTTTTGAACAGGGCTAATATACTGTATATATATATATATATATATATATATATATATATATATATATACTGTTATATATATATACCGGTATATATATAATATATATATATATATATATATATATATATATATACATATATATATATATACTGTGTGTATATATATATATATATTATATATATATATATATATATATATATATATATATATATATATATACACATATATATATTATATATATACTGTAGAGAAGAAAATGACCAAGACAGACCATTATTGGAAGATATACAAATAACCACTAGAGATATACAACAGGCAATAACAGAGCTACCGGGGAGTTCAGCCCCTGGTCCAGATGGAATTGGAGCTAAGATTCTTAAGGAATGCAAACATACTTTATCTCTGCCTTTGAAAATCCTGTGGAGATCCTCACTAGACACCAGTAGAATACCACCAATCATGAAACAAGCAAATATTACCCCAATCTACAAAGGAGGCAAAACAAAGGAAGCCAAGAACTATAGACCCATATCTTTGACTTCCCATATTATTAAAATATTTGAGAAAGTCCTGAAAAGGCACATTGTCAGTTTTATAGAAAATGAACATCTCTTAGAAGACTTTCAACATGGCTTCAGACACAAGAGATCCTGCCTTACTGAACTTATAGACCATTGCAATACAATCCTACAATACTTGGGAGAAAACCACAATGTTGATGTCATCTATCTAGACTTTGCAAAAGCTTTTGACAAGGTTGACCATGGTATATTATTCCATAAACTAAAAGAACTTGGTATTTGTGGAAAAGTAGGAAAATGGATCCATGCCTTTCTCTCTGACAGAAAACAAATAACAACTGTAAATGGAGCAAGATCTATAGAAAAAGAAGTGATTGATTAGTGGAGTGCCGCAAGGCACAGTACTAGGACCAATTCTATTCATTATAATGCTAAACAATATAAACTGTAACCTAGGAAGCTCTCTCCTGTCATTCGCAGATGATACCAGAATACTAAGACCAATTACAGAAAAAGAAGACTGTGTAGAGCTACAAAAAGATCTACAAACTATATATGCATGGGCAGATGCAAACAATATGGCCTTCAATGAAGACAAATTTGAACTAATTAAGTATGGACCAAATAAATACCTGAAAGAACAATTCAACTACACTGGACCCACAGGAAAAGATATTGCACAAACTGATCATGTCAGGGATCTAGGGATTATATTATCTGAAGATGCAACATTCAACAGGCACATTGACAAAGTAACCTCATCATGCAAACAACTAATAGGATATATACTGAGGACATTCAGAACTAGGGACAGTATGACCATGCTTACCCTGTGGAAATCACTTGTCCTTCCACGCATTGACTACTGCTCTCAATTATGATTTCCCCACAAACAGAATGAATTGCAAAAAATTGAGGGCCTACAAAGAACCTTTACCTCGTATATTAAACAACCTGATGGGCAACAGGTGAGTAAAAACAAATTAAACTACTGGGATAGGCTTAGAGGCCTCAACCTTTATTCCATAGAGAGAAGGTTTGAGAGATACATCCTAATCTACACCTGGAAAATTCTAGAAGGGCTTTTAGTTGCCCCCAATACTGAACCAATTGTGCCCACCTTAACAAAAACTGGCAGAATGTGTAAAAAATATCACCTCCCACCAAACAGTCTGAGAAGGATTCAAACCCTTCAATATAATAGTATCTCTAGGCAGGGTTCTCGCCTGTTTAACTCCTTGCCTCAGTACCTTAGAGATATAAGTGCAGTCCCAGTAGATACTTTTAAAAAACACTTGGACATGTTTTTAGCCAACATACCCGACCAACCCACAGTGTCAGGGTATTCCTCTGCCAGACCAGCCCCCACAAATTCAATAGGGGACCAAATCGTACGGCAGGAGCAAAAGAAAAGAAGGGTGGCGACCCCGTCGTGGCCCCGCCTCAGGAGGCGCTGAGTGGACTTCGTGGAAGCAGCGCACCCTTGAGGCAGAAGCGCTTTAAGGTAAATTTAAGGTTTAAGGTAAGGTAAATATATATATATATATATATATATATATATATGTATATATATATATATATATACATACTGTATATGTATATGTATATATATATATATATATATATATATATATACACACATATAATTATACTGTATTATATTTATATATATATATATATATATATATAGATATATATATCTATGAAATGTATGTATGCGGGTGTGTATGCATGTAAATGTGGATTGGCTAACCTAAAATAAAACACAAGAAGAAAGAGAGAGATGAGATCCTTTCACTGCAGCGTCTCGAAACATTTTGAATTCTTCACTAGCCTTCCTGGGCAGCTTTGCAGACAGTTGGCTTAGAGCACCACCAACACTCACAAGAAATTCTTAAAGTAAAATGTGTCTTTCCTGAGCGACTTCAGAACCCCTGCAAGCCAGTCGAAACAGTTAGAGAATACAGCCAGTCGCCTTTGATACACACACACACACTCTATCGTTTGTTTATATATATATTATATATATATATATATATATATATGTATATATATATATATCCATCACTTCTGTTAATATTTGTTTATATGGTGTAAATAAAACGCAGCTACAGCGTTCTGTCTATTTAATATATATCGAAATACAAAATATGTATATACATTAGGGGCAAAACAGGAATAATGCACACATGATTTATATATATCTACATCAAAAACAATACAGCCAGTTGAGTAGAATTGTATTAGACGCAAATACAGGAATAATTTGAGTTATTTAACATGTACGGTATATATATTAGGGTAGTTCACAAATTCGAAGTTCTTCATTTTTTTTTGTGCTCAGTGTTCATTTGGTTCTTTTCCCCAAGAAAACACTGTATACCAAGTTTTAGGTCATTATGACTTTGTTTGGGGTATGCAGAAGCTGACTAAGAAAAGTTCACATTTGTTTGATCTCTTTCTCTATAGAATGACTCTTGTATAAGGAAAATGAAACTCAAGTATTACATATCTATAGGTAAATTATTATTTAAGTGATTAATTTATTAATTAGAGGCAAACCAAACACAAACAATGTTGATTGAAACAGGAAAACAACTCTCCCGTCCTCACGATTACAAGTTAGCCTTGCTTGCACTAGGAAATTGGCGTCGATGTGTAGCGACCACCTGCAGCAGATACTGTTTCTGTTCTTCGTAATAGAAGAGTTATAATATTGAATTAGCTTCACCCCTCTTTCAGCCACATTATTCACTACCATTATATCTTGGAGGACTTCCTTGGCCTGGAGGAACTGCAGATCATCCTTCCACTGGGATGGATCTTTAGAGATGAATCCTGAGCCTAGTAGCGTGGTCTGGAAGAAGCGGTTGGTATTCTTGGATGCCAGCTTCTTCAGCGTCAGTGACGGAATGTCCTCTTCCGTCACTTTATTTCTCTTCGGTGGATTTTTCTCTCCTTCCCTTACCCTCATCGACTCCAGAATTCCTCTCTTCTCCATATTGGAAACTGCGTCACTGAAGAGAGCCAGAGCTACCAACTCCTCGCTCAAATACCACAGATGTTGTTGGAATGTTTTTGTAGCTGCCGCTCCAACTGCTCCATCCACTTTATTCCTGTATTCTTGAATTTTCTTAAGGAAGGAGATATCGGAACACCCAGGAATTGGATGTTCTCCTCTAACGATGACGAAACATCGTTCCCAGAGATCAGTACTGGGAGACGATCGACGTTTTCATTTCTATGAGGAATGGAAGGAGTTTCCTCTCCCAATGAACAACAATTCCAGTATTGGCGCCAGAAGATGAGACAGCTTGTTTCACAGAAGTGATGTGGTCACTGCGATGTCGCATACGGGTTCTCCTGAATGTGGAGCGACTGATGGCCAGTTCATCAATGTTCCCTCCAAGGCTTTTCACAGTAGCTGCCACGATGTGAACTGCCTCACGATCCCTAGTGTTGATTCTATCCAGGGCGGCAGCGAGACCAAGGGACATGAAGTTCTTAGGCCTCGTTTGAGGTGCAGGACGAGGAGCTGCATTTGACGGGCCTGGGACCTGAAAATCTGGATCCATTCCAACTCGAGGCATCTTCGGAAATGAACGAGGGCCTTCATCATCAGAAAAGGTGCTGATTGACTCCAGCTGAACGGTCTCTTGCTCTTCACGCATCTGCTTCTCTGCTACTTCCTTTTGCTCTCTGGCCTTCTTCTTAAGATACTTCTGTTTCATTTCTTTCTTAGCCAGGGCTTCGTCGACTAGTCGCATGTAAAACTTGCGTTCCCTCTCTTGGTCTTTCAAGAAGACTCGGTCTTCCCCTATCCGGATCAGTCTTTCCATATCATGATGCTTAATGTTGAAGAGCTTTTCAAGATTGTTTGAGAACTCTTGTTCCTTCTGTATTTGTGGCTTACTTCTCCTGTTGGAACCCTTTTTCAACTTCTCCCAAGCGGACAGGATTCCATTCAGGGTTCGTTTGATATTCCGCTCCTCTTGAGTAGGGATGCGGGCCATTCCCCAGATATCCATGGTTTCCTTCACCACCATATTGATGCATTCGTTTTTCATAGGAGTTGGCTCACTCATTTTCAGGTGAAAATAACGTTGGAGAACTTGCCTAAGAGTAGGCAGACGGAACTTAGGAATCGCTTCGATGGTGTCGTCAACCAAGTAGATAGTTGTTTTCTTATGCAATGCAGTTATCATCATCACAACCTAGAAAGAGAAACCAAATATTGACATTTTTTACTATGGAAATAATGTAGAAATACAGCAACTTCAAACATGTAGACTTTTAAAGTCACACTTTAACATTAAACATGCACTAATGTACATGAATTTTCAGCACAAATCATTATCCAACATAAATCAAAAACAATAACGCAACTGTAATATAGCAACTTTAAGTGTCATAGCAATTTATAACTCAATAGAAAATATAGCAATTTTAAGCATACACAGTTTTAACGTTACTCTTTAGGACTAAACTTGCACTAATGTACATCTCTTTCCAGAAAAAAATTATTATTCAACAGTAAACCAAAAATAATAACGCAATAGTAATATAGCAACTTTAAGCCTCATAGCAATTTATAACACTATAGAATATATATTCACTTAATTAAATATTAATATTAATTAATTATTAATTAAATATTAATTAAATATTAATTAAATATTAATTAATTAAATATTCACCTGAGTCATTAAAAAGCAAGCTAAGATAAATTATTCCCATTGATGGGTGAACATTTAATACGCCCTCTCCGATTCTTGCAGGGAGAGTAACTGAGGAAAACCGTTAGTATTTGAAATACGATGCCAAATCGTAGTATGTTCAAAAATAAGAGTTGCCAACTGTAAACTTAATTAATTAGTTAATTTGGAACGTAATTTAGAATTAGAAACTAGGTGAATTTCGCAATTTTTTTTTTATGTTCCGAGTTATGCCTGCTATATAGGCCACGTCAGAGCCGAGTATTAAAGGGCATTAAAAATGGCAGCAGTGTGCATACCCTAAATATTCATTAATTTAAAAAAAAATCACGTGCGCTAGTTTCTCATCTAGTGGGTACGTTTGGGATATGAGCACACCCCTTCTGTGGAACACCCTAATATATATATATATATATATATATATATATATATATATTAGGGTGGGGTGAACAAATTTTCAACTATTGCTTCACTGGTAATAAGGTGGATTGAAGGGTGATAAAAAAGAATATGAGAATTAAAAAATTTTCAATTCAACCTAAGTACCCCATTTCTCCCCCCAAAAAATGGCCGCAAGCCAGTCATTATACGCTTCATAACTCGAAAGGTATTCTTTTTACAAAAACGTTTGCTGAAGCAAAAATTGTTTATTTCACATTTTCTACGTCATATAAATGTTTCAGATGTTTAATGAAATATTTTAATTTTTCAGGTTTTTGTTGGATTTGGAATTGGTAATTTCTGATAATTAGTAACAAATATGGCTTCTGCTTCAAACATTAGAGCTATAAGGAGTCAATCCAAACCACATTTTATATTTAGAACATTGCCAACAAATAAACAGGTGGGGCCAATACCATGTTCTTTTAAAAGAAGCCACTTCAGTGACTTCACATAACTCTGATATTTTCAACAAAATTACCGAAGATATACTCTGTATTTGGAGAAAAGCTTTAATTCCTCCAATAGCTGACAAATCAGTTTATATCAAATTAAAGCGGTTCATCGGCAAAGCAACGATCTTAGTAGATCAAAAAGTAGTGTCAAAATGAGAGAAAATTTTAATGACACCTTGGAAGAATTATTCGATATCAGTGCCTGTAAATGCCCTTTTATCTCCCATCAAAACTCTGGCTGTCCTGAGAGCTGCGAAGATGTTCACATAAGATGCACCTGTCGAAGAGAACTGAAGGTACCAAAAGAAGAGCTTCTGTTTTTACAGGATCAGCGATCGACGCGTACAATGAAAATAGGCGGCGTTGATAAAGTCATGACAAAAAGAATTCAAAAAATGCAGTCTAGGAAATTGCGGACAGAAGGAATGGTTAAAAGAAGAAGAGAAATGAAGGACTCTCATATTTTAACCGAAATGGAGTGTTTTTCAGATGTAGAGAGTACTTCCACGCACTATGAATTAGACCCACATCAGAGTGAATCAGACTATGAGTCAGTTGCCATACAAGGTCAAATGAGACTTCCATTGCCTACTCTAGCGATGGAAGCCGATAGATTTGGAATTTCAGATCGAGCAGCAGCTGCTTTGGCTTCAGCTGCTTTAGTTGATTCTGGAGCAATCACTAAAGAAGATAGTACGCTTTTGATTGACAAGAACAAAATCCGACGGAAAAGAGAGAAAATGAGAAAAAGTTTGGTGATGGAGAGTAAAGCTAATCCTGCTGTCATATCTGTTATATTTTTTGACGGAAGAAAGGACAAGACTTTGGTGAAGGTGAAGAAAGGAAACAAATGGTACGGAGACTCCATTAGAGAGGAACACTATGTTTTGGTGTCTGAGCCAGGAAATGAATATTTAACCCATATAGTTCCTTCTGGTAAAGCTCAAGATATAGCTGATAGTTTGTTCTCCTTCTTTCAAGAGTCAGCTATTAATGAAAGCATTCGTCCCATAGGATGTGACAGTACAAATACCAACACAGGTGCCAAGGGTGGGATCATCCACCTCATAGAAGAAAAACTAAAGAAACCGTTACAATGGAGCATTTGTATGCTGCATATAAATGAGCTTCCCCTTCGACACTTATTTGAACATTTTGATGGTAAAACAAAAGGTCCGACATGCCAAACCGCGATTTCGATGTTTGGGCGTAACACACACATATATATATATATATATATATATATATATATATATATATATATGTGTGTGTGTGTGTGTGTATATATATATATATATATAAAGGGTGTCCCAAAAGTCTTGGAGGGGAAAAAATTATAGCCAAATAAAAATTTGGCTATAACTTTTTTGTTTAGGGGTCAAATAAAAAAAAAGTTTGTAACACTTGAAAATATATTTATTGCGATTTTAATTACAAATTTAATATCTGGTGAAAATCTTCATTTTCATTGCGTAAATCTAAAATCGCATTAGCGTACATTATCCGACTTTGATGATCTTATGGTTTAATTTCTTAAGCAATTTGAATTTTGTACGGGTAAAGGTTGATATCCTCTCTTAAAATTCGATGTAAGGAACTTCTTGAAATGTTTAATTCCTGGCTGCGTCGTCGGACTGATGTGGATTTTCCTCAACGCTTTCACGAACCATCTCAATCAGAGTTGGACTTCGGGCTTGTCCGAGGACGCCCAGTCTGTGGTTCGTCTCCCTGACCCTTTCCCATACGAAATTTAGCGACGTACCGTCGAATAGCTCGATCAGAAGGAGCAGAACGTGTGTTGAATTTTAATCTAAACGCTCTTTGAGCGGCAACGATGGAGGAGTTGTTTGTCAAATGAAGTTCCACAATAGCGACTCTTTGTTGCACTGTCCAGGATTCCATTTTCATTAATCGTAGCAAGGGTACTTTAATTGAAAAATAAAAATAAATAAATTAATCAAAAAAGAAAAAGTTATAGCCAAATAAAACTCCTCAAAGAATTCTGGGGCACCCTGTATACGCGTCAATAATGGAAATACATGCAAAACAGGAATAATTGGAGATATTTAACACATATATCTATATCAAACATAAAAATAATACAGTCAGTAGAGAAGAATTGTGTATATACATTAGGCGCAAAAACAAGAATAATACAGAATCGTGTTATTTAACATATATACAATATACATATATCATACACCCCTGGAGTTTAGTGAATTAAATTCTCCAAGAGGGTATGATATAGTACTCCTGGATCGGAAGGACCGTCTCGATGTCTTGTCTAACCGTTGTCAGAGAGCACGCTGAAATCTCTTTTCGTTTGAGAGTTCGGTAAATTTATTCTTCAGTTGCCAAAGTAACACGTCGGTAGTTAGTATTTTATTTAATTTAAGCAAGTTAATTTTCAATCAATTATATAGTCAAATTTATCTTCACAAAAAGTTAATAATTTGAATATTTCTTTAAATGTTACTGGGTACAGTAATAGTTTAGTCCTTAATTTTAAAATAATCAAATATACGTTAAATGTTGCTTGAGCCTACTACCTACCTACAATCAAGCTCCAAGCCCGAATTTCAGTATCCACAACCGTAAACCCAATTTTCTAACGAACTGAATTTTCCTCCTTCAGTCCGGAGATCCTTTCTAAGACTTCAACCTAGTCCGTTCTGAATCTGTTTTTCCAGCTTCGGATTCCTTCTTATATACGGTAGAGTTTCATTGTTCTCGTGCGTCAGAAGCACGTGATAGTCGCATGAGATGCTTGAGCAATCCAGTTTCTCACGATCGAAAGGACGTACGCGAAAGGTTGCGTGTGCCTTCGAGCAAACCAGTTTCTCATGGTCGGACGGAAGTACGCGAAAGGTTGCGTGAGCCCTTGAGCAGTACTTGAAAGGGCAAGGTTGGGCAGTACGTGAAAGGGCATGAGACGCCTGATGTTCTCGCATGTGAAAGGTCACGAGTGTTGATTGTTCCTGTTTCTTGGCGAATTGCCGTGTATAACACATATGGATATACACTTTAAAACAAAAAATAATACAGCTAGTACAGAAGAATTCTATATACAACAGAATACACAACACTTATTTAATATATATATATATATATATATGCATAAAAAATGGAAATAGTGCATGCTTTAAGGTCAATTTCTACCACGCTTCAATAAAATAGTAAATTCGCACGTAATTGAGTTCACATTTACATCCTCATTGCTTTGTACTACACAATAAAGGCGATTTAACTTTAAGTATGTGGTGTGTCTATATTCAATATAATGGGTTTTCAACTCGTTTAACACTTTACAATTGGGGGTCAAACTATCACGCTCTTTAAACACGGATAGAATACAGTCAAACGCACGCACAAAGATGACATCGTTTGCTACAACATCACCATTAAATTAAAGTTTATAAAAACATCTTTCCAAACGTGCATTTATTCTCTCCGTGCTGACCTTTTCAACTGTACAATGTTCACAACTCATATCGGCAACTGAAGTATGTTTTTAAATCGTGCCGACAATTGTGTCTTATATAAAGAAATAATTCTTCAAGATGAACAGTGAAGGTCATTTCAGCCCTGTACCGTTCTAGTCTGTTGTACCAAAGTTTATGATATTTCGAGGAGTCTGCACCTTCTAATTACGCATCTAGTTCCAAAACATCCTCGCCTTGTTCATCCCTACACTTGGTAAAATCATCGAGCAGGACGGTGTATGCGTATTCAAGCACCGTGTCAAAATAACGCATATCAGCAACACGTGCGTCTAATATAGGTTTCAGTTTACGGAAACCGACGACTTCAAACATTCTGTCGAGAATGAAATGGTTTCGTGGTGTAGGGATAAGGGCGTTATTGTCAGCAGCATTCTTCCACATCAACCGTATATCAACGCATGGTTGGTTTGTATCATGATTTACGCTTAGCTTACAAATAATAGCGTATGAGGGTACATCACTAATCTTCTCTCTTTTTATGCCTACACCCACAGGTATTTTATAACTAATGGTCTACAATACCCAATGGGTAAACTGTGAGTTTTTCAATAGACATCAAGCCATCTCACATTTCTACCAGAATTAATTCAATAAGTAATTTCATGAGAATGTAAGGACTAAAACTCACAATCTCACCTCTTGTAAATGTGTTACGTACCTATTGATTCTCACAAGCATATAGCCGTTTTTGTAGCCCAATCTCTGACTTGCTCCGAAAAAGTCATGCAAGGACCTATAGGGGGGCGGGTTCAGAAATTTCCATCTCAAAATGAAGTCTTATCTACTTGCATTAAAAAAAGATGCCAACATATTATTATGAAAAGGTGCATCCAATTCCTTTTCGTAATTTCTATTGGGACTTTTCTTAATGACATAGTATTTAATCTGTGGCCGGACGTGAGCCACTTATGTTTGTGATTTTGTTTCATTCTCTCTCACGACCCTTGCTGGTTTCGCTGCGAATGATGCTTCGACGGCACTATTGCCTAGAACGGGAATCATAAGATACCCCCTTCTAGAAAAGAACCGCCTATACCACCAACGCATAGAACACAACGGAGGAGATTGAAATAGAGGGTGTTTAGTCTCTCTTTCTTTCATGTCTGCTTTTAATGATGCCTCGCAGGTCTTACTAAGGGAGCTCAGCGAGTAGCCTCGATTAACCATCCTCTACCGACCGACACGACTCGATGAGCAAATACGAGTCGTACCGGTGGCGGACGGCCCTTACGGTGAACCCCGTTCTAGACCTCTATCGCGTACAGCAACAACTTATACGGGTCACTACCTTATCAACTTTCGTAACTTGGCTTTGGGCTGAGACTATTAGCGCTACTTATTAGTTTACATAGAGAGACGTGAATAGAACGGCCATATAACATTCCCTAAAAACTTAGGGCGCCCGGAGAATCTGCACTCCGGACTCTCTCTTTCTCTCGGCTAGTTTCGCCGCCAATGATGCGTCCACGTAATGGCATAATCAGGGATCTTAGGTAGAACCCCGTTATGGACCACCTAATACGTATACCAACACCGCTACTTAACACAACTCAAGAAACTGAGATAGACGGTTGTTTGTTTCTTTCCTGGCTCCTCCAACTGTAAGTGATGCTTCAACGAAGGGGCATAGTAAAGGATCTCGTGAAGAACCTCGTTCTGGACCGCTAGCGCTTATACCAACACCGCAAGCTAACACAACTCGAAAAATAGGGGGTCTTTTTCTCTCGATCCTGCCTGCTAACGCCGCGAATCATGGTTCCACGAAGGGGCATACGAAAGGACCTCATAGAGAACCTCGTTCTGGACAGCCATCGCGTATACCAAAACTGCTACGTAAAACAGTGCAAGAGAGTTATATGGAGGGCGCTTCTCCCTCTCGATCCTGCCTGCTAACGCCGCGAATCATGCTTCCACGAAGGGGCATACTAAAGGACCTCATAGAGAACCTCGTTCTGGAACGCCATCACGTATACCAAGATCGCTACGTAAAACAACGCAAGAGAGTGGGAGAGACGGTGTTTTTCACTCGATCCTGCCTGCTAACGCCGCGAATCATGCTTCCACGAAGGGCCATAATAAAGGACCTCATAGAGGACCTGGTTCTGGAACGCCTTCGCGTATACCATGATCGCTACGTAAAACAACGCAAAAAAGTGAGGTGTTAGTGGGTGGGATACTCGACTCAACTCGAAACTACGCTTCAAAGCCGCACGGCCGATCGCACCGAATGTCATCTACATAGCTCAAGGAGGAGGAAAAATTAGAGAGAAAGGACTAGACAGAAAGGGGCGCCCGGAGGGACTGTGGCAGCCTTTCGACAACCTGTTAACTCCGTACTCTCTCTCTCCTGTTTGCTGGTTATGGCTTCCCCAGCAAAGGGTTAGAGAGAATGAGACAACTGATATTAAGATAGCAGCCATTAACAAGAGCAAATCGACCGGTCGTGACAGAAGGATCGTCAGCAGCGCTAAAGGAGCACTGCCACCGTCTCTCTCCGCCCGCCGACGAAGAGTCTGGGCCATTTCCATTAGCGTCGCTCGCCTTCTCGACGGAATTTCGGTGAACCAGAAAATGCGTACTAAGCCTTATGAATCGTCATAAACCATGCTCCCGCCGGAAACTGAAGTTGCTTAAGGCTTGGACAACAGCTGCAGGAGATTCTGCTTTCGTACAGGGGTGTATGTTACTACGCCTCCCAACTGATTCCCGTCCAACCATCAATCCGGTCGACTCAAACTACAAAACTAACTACACTAACTACGTTCGGTCGCCCGGAGGAAACTGGAACGTTTCATTGCACCCATTCCTCCAGACTATCTCTTAACGATGAACGGGGCGTATCTAACGCTTACATTCGCCGTTGGGGAATCAAAAGGCTGCCTGGTTTCTGAACAATAGCAGTAGGCATAATCAATCCCCCGCAAACTCACTTTTCGCGAAAGGTAGCGTCCCGTTTACTCATTGAGAGAGTTGGATGGCGTTGAAATACAGAAAGAAAGGTAGATGGATAGAAAGGTATGGTGGGTGGTTTACTTGTTCTTTGGTTGATAGTTCATAGATGGGCCCGAAGTAGGCTTAGAGCGCGGCGGCTCCCCCGGATGGATTGCCTGATTTCAGATCAATTCGTATAGGTCAAGACCGCACGAAGCCAAGTCGACCCGGTCCCAAGCCACGAAATTGCTGAGCAGGAGTCACCCGGCTTACAAACTACCAACGCCCGAAGCGGACTCCGGACTGAAATTCTCTTGTTCAAACCACCCGAAAAACTCAAGATAGGCCATTACCAAGAGCAGTTCGCCGACGACAATCGAGAGGGCGAAGTCCGCCTGACGGTCGAACTCCGCCCCGACGAACAGTCCGCAGCCAGGGAATTAGCGTCGCTCGGCCGAATCCGCCGGAAGCCACAGCGAAAACGGCACGAATTCTAAACTACAATTTCAGAGAGATCACGAGTGACCAACAAGGTGCGCCCGCGAACACACAGTTTCAAAGACTGTTGATTGGCATCAGACGTCTACGACTGTAATGAAGGTTAAGACGTTCAGTCGCTACGACGCAATTCTTCCGACAGAGTCTATTCTAAACCCTTTCTCATGTCAAAATCCAGGGTGCAGGAAAACGTCTATGAATTAAAGATTACTCCTCCCAGCACCATCATCAGTTGCTGTGGCTCTACTCTCGTCGCCGAAAGTGTAGAGCAACACCTCGTTAAGGTCAATGTCCCGTTTCATCTCTCGTCGTCATGGGATTGGATATAGAGCTTGTTAGGGCTACGTACATATAGTAACGTATTTTGGCTACATTCCGAGTTCATACGGCTCCTTTTGGCCGACACTTGCGATATCGCAAAAGTCTACAGCCATCCCTCGGCATTTTTCAGTTTATTACTGAACCTATGCCTTAGGTTTGGCTACAGGCACCGGAGGTGGGCAGTCTCCTATGTGCCTAAAGATTTATCACCAGATTGATGAAAAACTGTTTAAAAATTGACAAGCGTTTTAATGTTCATATAGGGCAAACGTGAAAGTCACTTGGCTTAGTGGCTTCCACTTAGGAGCCCCCACCATCGGAGGGGGAATGGGGAACTTTTAAGACCAAGGTTCCCCCTGTAAAAGATTGAAAATCTAAATTGATCTCGAGTGTCCTAATCTCGAGTCCGAGAGACATAGGTCCGATGCCTAACGATCACTCACGAGCTTAGTTTTACTCCACACGACTGTCCTTACTACTTCTCAACCACCACGAATATTCTCTTCATCTCTTCAACACTTAAATAAATAACATTGCGTTTCAAGTACATAATTAATAGCACCTGTATTGCGCCTGAATACGCGCACAGACTTCAACACGGCCACATCGTATACTGCATTGAGGATGCTGCTCAACGGAAGTTCCATCTTTTAATAGTTTCTGTTGATCCTGCGAGGAGAGAACGTCCAGTCGGGTCAAACTCTGAGGTGACTATGAGCCCCCGGTGCGCTGTTTGACTCGGCGGGACCGTGAGGGGCTGTTGGGAGGTGGGAAGTGTAAGAGAGGGTGCGAGTCATATGGGTTGCGTCATGATCACCGCCAAGCATTAGCGATTCGTGTACGAGTTGTTCCAACATGAAATGCTCGAGGCGCACTGATGAATCAGCCGAATATTTGTAATTTAGGGCATAGTTCAGACTAATCAGTTAATCAGTTAATCATTGTTCGAATTTAATCATTAATTAATCAAACCTATTTTTAGAAAATGATGGGAAATGATTAGTTTTCCTCATAATTTCAACATCACTTTACCTTAAATTTTGTAATGTATCATTTGAATTTGGCACCTTTTTGCATGAATAAACTGTCTAATCCGCCCATGCCTGATTTCTTGAACTAAAGCAAACTAAATGTTTGAGCAAAATGTTTTTTCGGTCTTATCTCACGCAACAGAAACAATAAAACTCTTTCTTACTCTTTTCAGAAGTATTTAATTTGTAATAATTTTTAATCAGTTAGTCAATGATTAATTAGAAAATTTCATCATTCATCACTTTTTCCTAAAAATGATTAATTAACCATGCCCTAATTTGTATCCCATTATACCGGGTAGGCGTTTAGAGAATTTTTCCATCTGCGATACATGAAGTAATACCGGCTTTAATGTTTTATCAAACACACTTCCTGGGATGCGTACCATACATCTACAACGCTCAGGGGTAACTGTATTCACCACTGTACCTTCTAGAACTATGCACATTTATTAACACTCTGGCGATCTATTTGAGAGAAACATGTGTCCATACTTGTCCTTT
Source organism: Bathynomus jamesi (assembly GCA_023014485.1). Classification (NCBI taxonomy): domain Eukaryota; kingdom Metazoa; phylum Arthropoda; class Malacostraca; order Isopoda; family Cirolanidae; genus Bathynomus; species Bathynomus jamesi. The sequence continues at coordinate 165,980 of JAJOZX010006844.1, forward strand.
TTGCTGGACAAACGATACTCGTCCCTAAACGCTACTAAAAATTCACATAAACCTTTAGCTACAACTTCGCTGCGGACCTCATCATGATATACATAGATGTAGTGGTAGAAATATTTTAAACTGTCCATAATCACAAGATGTACATTCTCCGCCCCAGTGTACGCGTACTCGGTGCGATGTAACATGGTATAATATCTCTTGTCACACCAATCATCAACAAGGTTCACAACCCAGATCCTTTGTTTCTCTTCTGCAAGCGTGGATTCTTTCACTTCATGATATATGTACTCTTTAGTACAAATTAATCTTACAACATAATCCATTACATCGTCTGAACCGCGAAACCCAGCAGTGCTCTTACCAGAATAACTGCACGTCTTGCTCCTCATGCTTCGCACGATTTAATGCGGTCTTAAACGTTTCAAAGGAGGGATGACTAGAAATTCTTTGGGTGTTCACCACATCTGTGGACTTTAGTGGGTACCACTTCAGGAATGTAGAGCATGCAATATCACCGGTCGTCATCGTTATTTTTCGTTTACGTGTGAATTCTTTAATAGGTAAAAAGATACGTCTGAGAACCCAGCAGTGCTCTTACCAGAATAACTGTGCACGTCTTGCTCCTCATGCTTCGCACGATTTAATGCGGTCTTAAACGTTTCAAAGGAGGGATGACTAGAAATTCTTTGGGTGTTCACCACATCTGTGGACTTTAGTGGGTACCACTTCAGGAATGTAGAGCATGCAATATCACCGGTCGTCATCGTTATTTTTCGTTTACGCGTGAATTCTTTAATAGGTAAAAAGATACGTCTGAGAATCAAGGCTTGCGTGGATCAACTGAGTAAGCAGGGAGGAGATATGTCCCGATTAGTAGCAGGGGTCATGTGACCCTTTTTATTGGTCAGCAACATGCAGTGAGTGAGGCATAGATTTTTTCTTGTACACACACACACACACACCACACACACACACACACAAAGGAGAAAATGAAAAGCCAGCTGAAGCACAATTAATACATGCAGTAAATAGAAAAAATAAATAAATTGTAAAACTTCATCAACAAGTAAATAGACTCTAATATAGTAGTTATATAACGAATAGTCACACCTCACTGTATCCAAAGGGGATAGCGTCGTAGGTGCCAGGCATCTGGTATCGTTTCCTGTATGTGTTACGACACACTTTCGTCCCCATAAGCTCCTTCTCTCCCCCTAACTACTGTGCCCGAAAGTTATGAGTTCCTTCAACCAGGTGGGGTGGTTGGTCACCCTCATCTTCTAAACTCACTAGGTCTTTGAGCGAACCAAAGTTGACGATCTGACGGTTCGCCTCATTAAGCGTGATACCTTTAGCCTTCACGATATATTTCATTTCCTCCCCCACCCTCACCCGTACCCCACAAGTTTAGTTTTTGGTCCTGTTGAAACAAAAGAATCAGCGTAGGCGCTATCTCCATACTTATCCTTGATCTCGTCAGTCAACTCTCCGAGGAATTCCCCAATAGGAAGCATATATTCACCTTCCCTCTCCGTGAATATCACACTATCTGTATCTGCGTACAGAACCCTCCGTCCAAGAGAATGCAGTAGACTCGAAAGTTTGAAGAGGGTGTATGCTGTTGTGAAACTGGCTGCAGGTATGTTTGTGACACGCGATTATCTGTAGCCAATTCGGTTGTGTTGTACTTTATTATGTACATATTACCAACATTCACAATCTCCATGGCCTCTTTATCTAGAGAGTTGGAGTAATCCCACACCTCGTTATAACTTTGGGTTAGATGGACGTTCCCCTTGTCTGTATTCTGGGAAAATTTCCCCCAAAGACTATTTAGGCACAACTTTGCACTAAAGCGCTTGCCAGATTTTTTCGCAATTTAGTCCCGTTCAAGTTGTATCCCTTGACGATCACGGTAACTTTAAATATACGCCGATTTTTCATTTTCGTTCTCAACTCCTCACAAGTATCCTGATGCTTCTACCTTATCCTTCAGAAAAGTATTTATATATGCTGTGAAAAGGGCGAGTAACTTCTGAAACCCCAACACCTCTTATATCTTCAGTATTCTGTACCCGTGACGAATGGCTAGGGACAGCTCAGGACTTGTATATACGCTTCTGATCTTCCTCTGGTTGATTGTATGATTACAGTCCCCATTGTTCTCCTTTGCTCACTTCACACACAGAGGGAACATGAATTTGTGGTTTATAACAACGGGCAAAATTGGCATCCATAAGTCGCGAGGGGGTAACACATCTACGAAAGAAAGACCAAAATAGTTCTCGTTCAAATTAGCTGAGAACTCTTCGATGCTAGGCAGGGCGGGACCACCAGTTTTTCAGATGCGCCTACGGGTACGGATTGTTTTTCATCATGTAGGGGCATAAAGAACAGAAGTCGTAGTAATGGAGTTTCATGCCCTCAGTAGGTGGAAAGTATAGTTTGAATGGGTTTGTGCTTCCATCAAACAAACTATCGCCGCATTTGAGCGGCCCAGCACCATTGAACGCTTGATAGTGTTTATTTCTTCGCAGTGCTGTCCATCTGTCTTTAACCGTACATCATATTCGTGTTCCCACAAAACCTTGTGAGTGAACTGGGAGCTTATAAATTGATCGCGGGCACGGGTCCATGCGAGATTGTCGGCAGGAGATCTACCATGGAGTTATCCTATGATATCACACTCAGGACGTGGGCATCCATGGCACCAGCATCCGTTGAAGGAGTACGCTGTCTTCTAACCAGTGGCGGGGTCTTTGCTTAGACCATCCATCCAAAAAACGTGGCCATTGATCTTAATGGGCACTTCCCCCGTGTTGCGAGCATTTTTTGTGTATACACCGGTCTGTTGTTGTAGGTGTATGAGCCAGTAACTAGCTTTATAACCATAACTGCGTGGGTTGTTTTGGGGACTGACGTCCAGTGTGTGTTTAGGCATGAAGTTGTTCTTGAACACAATAAAACTCAATAAGGCGATTGTGGTTGCGGCTTCTAGCAGGTCGCAGTTGAACCACTCTATGTACATCCTTCTAAAGGCTTGGAAACATACTCTAAGTACTCGCACGTCATTCACGCAATAACGCGCATATTCATCCGTTATATTGTAAGGAATATCCTCATTAAAACTGTTGCAGTAGCGGTCAAAATCTTCACGCTCACTATCACTCATGTTGGCACAGTTAAAGTAATGTTTGTAGGATGGTGATCCTACGTAATTTAAAGTGTCGCGAGTGAGGAAAGTGTAAGGGAAATACCCTTTTGAAACTTCGGTGAGTACGCCCATCACCTTGGGTAGCTTGACTAATTTACAAGGTGTGAATAACAGTGTCATTGAACTGAACATTACAGATTTGCATCTGTATTAGCTTGTTTCCTCTTTTCAATGGATCGCCTGTAAATATCTCTGATGATTCGTGTTCAAGCCCATACGTATATGGGCAAGAATATACAGTCATTTTTCCGAATTTATCCGTTAACTTGACAATACGGGACACAAAGAGTTTCATGGGGTTGTCGTGTGCACTCGTTTTAAAACTTTGTTCGTTTACCACATTTGCGACATTCATCACACTCGACGTTTATGCACTCGTTACAGATAGTCTGGCTTACAAGTAAATGTGGGATAACCTCTGGTTTTTGCGTCCGTGTATGTCTCTATATCGTAGTATACAGTTATACAAGGTTTATTTCTAGGTGTAGCATCTTTCATATAAAACACGTGCTTTACCTCATCTGCCTTGTATTTCTCATTGGATCTAGAACAGTGAATTTCATCACATTTATGCGGGAATTTTCTCCAACTGTCCATCATATGAAACAGGCAGCATTCGCAAATTCTCATTTTCCTGCACGTACCATTTCATTTATGGAATTCAAAAAAATTATTATTGAAAAATGTGCCTCAATACAAGACTCTCACATTTGGAGCTTTTACACTGTTGCAAACCATGTGGCAATCCTTACAATGTTTGGATCACCTGAAGATCATGGCCCCAGCCTCAATTACCAAATGATATCTTCGTTAAAACTAACGAAAATATCACGACTTAACCTAACCAATCGTAAAGGGCATACAATTGACCTAACCGGGCATTCATTTTAATTTATTATTATATTTGGTACTTAAAGCAAAAAAAAAGAATACATAGGGGCCTTGATTTCAGGTGATCCCAATGTTTCACTGTATCATCCGCAAACTCGAGAGAACCCTTACATAAATCGTGATGACTTCCATATTTTTTACTTTTATCATAACTCGCGTAAAGAACCCTTATATTGTGGATGGGGAGATACGTTGTCCCTGACAGCCCTAAAGTAAGTAAAGGTCTTCTACGTTCTCTCTCAATGCCTACGACGATCATCCAATCTAAATACAAATATGCGAACACTCATGTCCTGATCTACCCTCCTCAACTCTACGGGTCCCATATCACAGTCAAACTCGAGCTTGCAGTCTGTGGCCAGGTTACGTGCACGCTGCACAACCGACGGCAACCAGATATGATATGCAATCATATTTAGCACAGTAAAAATATGAGCCAAGACTATTGCTATAAAGCCGCAACCACGCTCGGAGTTATATGCGTCTGTAAATAGCCTGAGAATTGAAGTTAAGCGTATAAGGTGTGAGAGTCGTGTTCTTACTTCATGTCCCTCAATGTTCTGAAGGGCAAACGCCACAATACGTTCAACTACACGCCGCAGTCCGTGATCAACACCACTGCTATACGTGGCTCGCGGGTCGATCCTGACTACGTACCGGTTTCTAGTCAGGGCTGGGGTGGGGGTGGCAGTGAACATCAGTTCGAATGTTATGCTACTGTCTACAGAATAAGATGTTGCTGTGGAAGGCACGAATGTATTGAATAGGTGTAAGGGGGCACAGTTTTATTTGTAGAAGAAGCAACTGTAGGGGTTGTGCCGTAAGACATAGAGGGCTGGGGCTCTATTACTGCGGGTCTAACAACTGACGGGCTCCTGGCGCGCTTTATACCTGGCGTAGAAGGCGATTCAACAATGTCGCCATGCACCTGCTTTCTCCTCGAATTGTCCAGTGGGGGTGCTATAGTTGTCGCTGCTGGAGGTTCCGCGACGCTAGCGGGGGTGATGGTGCAGTCTGTAGCCTCAACAACTACACTGTCGTCGGTATCATCAACCTCATCTGCAATATCTCTGATGGGTACATATTGCTGGCACAGTACCTTATTCTCGTCATCATTCACGGTTTTGGAGAAAAAGAAAAACAAGACTGTAGAATATAAGGAGCAGCACTTAAAACTTTATTAGATTTTGTAAATGCTCCACTTAAGAATGTGACCTGTTAGAGAGGGATTCTGTAGAAAAATTCAAGTTCACGAGCCCTTCTACTTGCATTACATCTGGCCTACAGGATATGGAAAAACCGTGTTTATGCTTAAAATCATTAACGATAAGGGGGAACTATTCTCAAATTTTCTGCATAAAGTCATATGGTGCTATTCGACATACCAGCCAGTATTCAACGAGTACCAAGATGATATTTTGTTCCACAAAGGTGTTTATGATGTTAGTTCGAAAAAAGAGTAATGAGCACACTGTCATTGTAATTGACGATCTCATGCTACAAATGGCTAAAACGTTTGCTGAGACATTTACAGTGTTCTCCCACCATCTTAACATAAGCGTATACTTCATCAATCAGAATCTATTTTCAAAAATAGATACATGTGCGATGTGTCGTTAAATACACAATATCTAGTCTTATTCGCACAACGTAGAGATGTGGCACAAATTGGGGTAGTTGCCAATCAAATGTTCCCGAATCAGCGTAAGAAGTTTTTGGAAGTTTATAGAGAAGCTACAAGCCAAAGTTACGGATATTTGCTTTGTGACCTTCACCCGCGAAGCACGTTTAGAGTGCTTCTAAAAACGAATATATTCCCAAGCAGGGCTGAAACGGTGTATATCCCAAAATGATAAAGAGGTTAAAGAAATATCGAGAATTAATAAAAATCTATCACCGGCTGCTACCGACTCTCCAGCACCTGTGTTTTAAAAATAATGACTCCAACTTTTAAAATGCATCTGTGAAATCTCTCTTAACGTTATAAAATGTAATGTACCAATGAAACCCTCTCAGAAGTCTCGCCTAAGGCGTTACAAGAACATAATACACGCCCTTGCTCGTAAAAGTCAAACTGTGGGGAAGAAAAAGCGAATTATTATACAAGAAGGAGATTCATTCCTACCCATCTTACTTTCTGTTTTAAGGCCTTTACTGACTAGTTTAATATAATAAAGAAAGTACTCGCGATTCCACACGAGTTGTACGCTTCACTACAAAGCACAAAGAGCCCAAACACGGTTCTAGAACTCCGTAAAAGCAGGCTTAAAAGAATGGAAAGCGAATTGGTAGACCTATTAAACAGTGAAAAGTCTCCTGATGAGAAAAGAATCTTATACTAAGAAGCTCTGTACAAATTTCTTCATGATTAAGAAAATTATAAGAAACCGGTGGAGTTCCCCGTAATTATCAAAAATGGGGGCGATACTTGAACAAGCAGAGAACAACGGTGCGAGTCCGCAACATCTCGAGCATATATTAAAAACAGTCTTTCCCATACATTGAGGAATAAAGGAATAAATCTTTATAATCTATTGAGTAAGGATCCCGTTATACAATAGGCCGATACAGGTGAGGTTGATGTTGAAGGGTCAAAGGTACAGCGTTCGAACATCGTTGATATCGTACATGACTTGGTAAGAAAGTGGGATAGGCCCTCACCAGTAAGATGGGAGCATATTAAAGCTAGACTACAGCATATATGTACCCCAAAAACACTGATAGGTAATATGAACAGGTTAAAAGACTTGGGGCAAGCATCGCATATACCACATCTGAACATGTCTTCGCCCCCAACGGTAACATCTCTGAAGAGGAAGAAGAAGAAGCCAAGCACCATCTCACAACCCTATCCGCGCGCCTCTAAAATACACAAATGGCTAACATATTAAGAAAACGTTATTATGACATTTCTAATCCAGCCTCCTACGGTGGTGCTAATAGGCTGTACAGAGGTGTTTACAAAGAGAGAATAGGGTAAAAAGATTTTGAGAAGTTTTTGCGGGAGCAGGATGCTTATACACTTCATAAGCCGATGAGAAGAAGGTTTAAAACGGCAAGACATTAGCAGCCTCGGTTGATTCTATTGGCAGGCAGATTTTTAATAGACATGCAGAGATATTCAGTGTATAATGGAGGCTACCGTTACATCCTATTCATAATAGATGTATTCTCTAGATATTTGTGGCTAATTCCACTGAAAAATAAATTGCCTGAAACAGTTGCTAAAGCTGTCAAAGCGTTGATGCTGAAAGAAAACAGGATTCAAAGGTTCAGGGAAGAGAAAAATGTACATGGTAAAATGGCTAGGGTACCCAGAAAGCTTCAACACCTATATAAAAGCTGATGCAATAATGAAGCTTAAACAGTATACAATATGGCACCTAACCACTTCTACGTCACACTCCCGTCCTCTTCTTCTTTATCTGTACATCCTAACAATACCCTGGCCAACCTTATAACAGAACTGCATGGACCCATTGAATTTGGTCGTGAATCATATGAGGGTGGAATATGCAAATTTGAATAGGCCAGCAAATTTTTAAGTATTGACAAGAAACAGCCCGTTGTTAGGGTTCTTAGAAACCGTGATGAGTGTGGAAAGGCCGGAGTAACTCAGGACGATACCATGCGTTCCGCCCGGAGTGAGGATGACTAGTACTACACTATAGAAGTAACATTATGGCTGGGGCATTATGATACAGTCGAGGATATTGTGAGAGACTTAAATGGGAGTCTGAAAAGTTCAAATTTACGTCTGATTTAATATACGAAATCGTAAACAGAGATACTCCGGTACATAATTTGACCCTACAATCAAAGGCTACTAGAAATATTAAAGACAGACCACTGTTCAAAATTATAACCGAGGGCAGATATAGGGTAGCCTTCGAAAGAGATACTTTTCATGAGTCAGAACATGACCTGTGCAGTTTATTGTATCAGCTAAAACTGGAGAAATTGAACGATGGAGATCCTCCCCCGAACATGTGCTATATTTACAGCAATATCATGGAACATCAGTTTGTTCGGGATACCGAGGCGCGGCTGATGCGCATCGCCCACATTCCCAATCATAGACGAAAGAACTTGACCATTGCATACGATAAGCCACATTATGTCAAAGTCGCAACTTACCTACTACTTTGTATCTCAGTATATAAAAGAACGATTGAAGGGAAAAGTTTTCCATTCGGTGACGGGAGCTTAACAGTGAAGCTTTACTTCCATCGTACTGTGATAGAATGACCCAAAGGCCGTTCTCAGTCTACCGAGGGGTGAGATATCAGTGCGGGAGTGGGATTGGGTCAGTTTTTTCAACCATACTGCGTACGACTGTCCCCTTGTTGAAGAGCGGTGCCAGATACCTCCGGAGGAAAGCGTTACAATCAGGTTTTAACACTGTAGAAGACATAATGGCCGGTGCTAAGCATAAAGAAGCCCTAAAAAAAACTTAAAGCGGACTCGGGACAAAATTGTCAACGATGGCAAAGAGAAAAATGCGTGGTGGCGGAAATAAAAACCGGAAGAAGAAGCCCACTGTACGGAGGTAGAAGACGAAGAAGAAGGGGTTACCAACTCGTGGCATTAAACGTAAAAGGTCATAAAAAAATGAAATGTTCTAAGCGCATGAAACCTATGACTGACCACTTTTTTTAACCGATATAAGATAAGGGCGTTGCTCTCGTGGATCATAGACTGATTGCTACTTGCCGAGAGACGTGTAACTATTTCTGGTGCTCCATGGCACGTTTCATCCATTCGTGTAGTTCACAATGCTGTAAATCGGAGGTGGCCCTGTTTGATATGTCCCCGACCCAAATATCTATAGAGCACGGTGACTTTATCACAGTTAATCCACTAAACACCATTAGCTCGCCAAATGCTCCTATAGAATTCGTGGTCCCCAGCTCAGGTCTTAACTTTTTTGACCCAAGCTGTATACATATTTACGCTAAACTACGAATAGCACATTCAGATGGATCGGATTGCGAAAACGACTACGCTGCATACCCAGAGACCAACTTTCTACACACCATATTCGGTCAGTGTGACATGTATTTAAATCAGGTCAACATCTCGGCAGGGTCAGGCTACTATCACCTACGTTCCTATCTGGAAAATACCTTCAACTTTTCAAAAGAAGTGAAGGGTACCTTTTTAACTGCCGAAGGTTATTATCAAGCTAAAGATGAAAGTAATATAAAGAACAAATTTAAAAATTCTAAAAAGAAGATATATGACTGCTATGGGTCCTCCACACAGATTTCACGTTTCAGGAGAAGTTGCTTGTGAATGGAGTCGATATAAAATTAAAGCTCACCCGTACGAGCCCTGAGATTTGCTTAAATCTGGGTGCTGACCAACAAGAGGGCGCGAAGCCTGTGGTGATTTATAATATGGAGACATATCTCTACTTACGGAGTGTGAAATTAAGCCTTGCTAAGCAGATGGAAATTGAAAAAATCTACTACATGCCCAATATATTTTTTTAATTTCAAAATGCTTGGGGTCGGGAAAGTTGCGTATTTATGTTAAACGTACTGTGTGAAATTTTTGTAATCGTACGGCTATGATTAAATTGTGCACACTGAACTCAAAGTTTTTTAAAATTGGCAAAATTACTAAAATTTCGCCATTTTTATTTTCAGTTTTTTTTGGACACGTACTGTGTGAAATTTTTTTAATTTTGTAATTTAATTTAATAAAAATGTCGGAATTTTAGTAATTTTGCCAATGTTTAATAACCTTGAGTTCAGTGTGCACAATTTAATCATAGCCGTACGATTACAAAAATTTCACACAGTACGTTTCACATAAATACGCAACTTTCCCGACCCCAAGCATTTTGAAATTAAAAAATATATTTTTCACTCCACCTTTTATATATATATATAATATATATATATATATATATATATATAATGTACAGAATGTGTAAAAATGAAATAATGTATTATTGTTTCCCCTATTTGTATATGTTCGAAAAACATTGAAGCCAATATTACGTAAAAATTGTGGGGTATACAATAAACGAAATTTTGTTTTATTTTATAAATATACTTAAAATGTTACCCATAGTTTTATCATTTAATAGTGTTGAAAATACTTGGTTTATTCTTATCCGGCACACACACACACACACACACACACAATAAAAAAAGAAAAACTTCCATGATAATTAAGTCATATATATATATATATATATATATATTGTGTGTGTGTGTGTTATACTAATTCTTAGAAAATAACAGAAAGCGTGCCATTCATTTGAAAAGAGCATTTATGTAAGAGGAATTAGTTAGTTACATGAGATGTACACAACAGTCTGCTTACATGATATAACATCCTACTTCCAAGAAAAAATATTAAACAATTAATCGTGAAAGGACTATACTTTTTTACTCGCAATTGAGACTAAGACAGAATTTAAACGCATTGACAGAAAACACTGAGTTGAAATACGGAGATATAATTTTTCTACTAACAATTCGTGCGTCGAGCAGTGTGGGCGTGCACTAGCATCTATTGCACCGGCCTGTGCAATTTCACAAATGCTAGCAACCTCTTGCGAAGTAAAGAGTCCTTCGTTTTCTACAATCGCGAAAAGCTGCACTTCTCGTTTATTAATTACATCATGTCCCCAGCTTCAAATACATCTGGTGAGGAATAACTATCTAATTCGCTTTGGGTGAAATCCAACGTGTTAGAACTCATTGTGGCTAACTGAGCATGATGTCCACTTGGAAAAATTAATAGAGAATGCACTCGCAAGATGAAGATGTTCCTTTTATATGGTGGGGAGACGACCCCTTTCAAGCGACATGCGCGTAAACTGAAAAGGCCAATCATCAGCTCGCATGTTTTCTGATTGCCTGGAAATGTTCTGTAGGCGTGGTTTCTGAATGCTGTTCGTCAAAATTCGATTATGCTTCCCTCAGATTTTTTAAAAATCAATAAGCGGACGCTCTCCCATAATTATTTTAAATATATTTTTAGTGCTATTAAAATAAAAAAAAAATATATATATATATATATATGTGCTTCCATGTATACAACATTACGTTATGTATAAGACCAATTTTGATTAATTCTTTTTTAATTACTATTAAAATTTAATATGAAACTTGGTAATTTGAAATAGATGGCGTTCGTAGGCTCATTAATTATTACGTGTATATATATAATATATATATATATATATACGTAATAATTAATGAGCCTACGAACACCATATATATGTATATACACATATATATATATATATATATTAGTGGTGGACCGGATGTCAGTTTTTCAACATCTGCGGATGCGGATACGGATTTTTAATTTCAATATCAGCAGATGCGGATGCGGATATTTAGTTAATCTATCAATATAATGTAGAATTATGAATATGACATAATTTTTCAAATTTCTTGATATTACTATTATGGCAGGCAATGCATAAGAATTAAAATTAATATTAATGTTTTCATTATGATAAAAATAATAACTTTCTCAAGAGTTTCAGCCACAGAAATTTCAATGAAACAATTTTCATTCAATTTTCTGTATTACCAGGTATTTATATTTTGAGGTTTATGTTTTTCTTTGTTCATTAATAATATATACTTTACGTGAAATGTGCAAGGCTGGGGCCTTATAAGCTACTTTATAAGCTAATTTAATTGTTAATTGCATAATTTATTAGAGGTAATATTCGCATAACATCCGCAGTCAGAAGTGCGGATGCGGATGTTAAAAATGATGCGGATGCAGATATCCGGTCCATCACTAATATATACACACACGAGGGTAATTCAATAAGCAGTATCGACACTTTTTATTTTTGCAATTTTATTTTCATATCTGATAGATTATACACACTATACTTCTCAACATTGTCTCCCTGTTTCTCAATACAACTAGTCCAGCGATCTACAAGCTTCCTAATGCCATCCAAAAGAATGTTTTTGGCTGTGTGTGTAGCCAGACATGCACCGCCTCCTTCAGGTCATCATTGCCTTGGAATCGCTGACCTCTCAAAGCGTCTTTTAGTGGTTCAAACAGGTAAACGTCAGAAGGTGCCTGGTCTAGACTGTAGGCTGGATGGTCGAGAACTTCAAATTTAAGTTCTTGAAGGCATTTTCTAGTCTGTGTAGCGGTATGAAGGCGCGCATTGTCGTGTAACAGAATAACACCTTCCGACAATCTCCCTTTCCGTTTTGTGCGAATTGCTTGCTTTAACTCATTTCGAAGCATGTCAGAATACAATGCACTTGTTACTGTAGTTCTCCGCTCTAGATAATGTTCAAGGAGAGGACCTCGTGTATCCCAAAACAGTGTTAGCATAACTTTACCTGCTGACGGCTGCGCTTTGAACTTCCTTGCAATAGGAAGTTCTCATACCGCTGCACAGACTAGAAAATGCCTTCAAGAACTTAAATTTGAAGTTCTCGGCCATCCAGCCTACAGTCTAGACCTGGCTCCTTCGGACTTTTACCTGTTTGAACCACTAAAAGACGCTTTGAGTGGTCAGCGATTCCAAGGTGATGATGACCTGAAGGAGGTGGTGCATGACTGGCTATGCACACAGCCAAAAAGATTCTTTTGTGATGGTATTAGGAAGCTTGTAGATCGCTGGACTAAGTGTATTGAGAAACAGGGAGACTATGTTGAGAAGTGATGTGTTTATAATCTATCAAATGTGAAAATAAAATTGTGAAAATGAAAAGTACGGATACTTATTGAATTACCCTCGTGTGTGTATATACAGGGTGGGCGGAAAGTAGCTCCCTATTTTGGATTGGTAAAAAAATACGTATATTATCCATTTATTTCAGAAGAAATAATATGAAAAGGTAGGCATACATGGTAGGTTTTCTCTGAAATTCAATGTGGGCTCCAACTCTTTCCACCAGCTTCTGGAGCCGCCCAGGAATGGCGTCCACTGACTTTAGCAGGAACTCCGGCGGGATGGAGGACATGACTTCCCGAATTCGGTCCTCCAGTTAGTTCTTCCAATGTCCTCGGTTTGGTGCGGTAGACTTCTTCCTTTACCCACCCCCAAAGAAAGAAGTCGCACGGTTACCGCTGAAAAACGGCAGAATCGGTTCAGTGTAACGGTGTGGTGTGGTATGACCTCAGATCAGGTTGTGGGTCCGTTCTTTCTGCGCAACACCATGAATGCTGAGCGGTACCTTGCTATGTTGCGAAACGAGGTCTGCCCGGTTGTCAGCACATGGGAGAACATCGACGATCTGATATTTATGCAAGATGGCGCCCCTCCGCACTTCGCTCTTGTTGTCCGTGAGTGGCTGGATGCCCACTTCCCTGGGCGTTGGATGGGTCGTCGTGGTCCACATCAATGGCCAGCCAGGAGCCCCGACTTGACACCGTGCGACTTCTTTCTTTGGGGTTGGGTAAAGGAAGAAGTCTACCGCACCAAACCGAGGACATTAGAAGAACTGGAGGACCGAATTCGGGAAGTCATGTCCTCCATCCCGCCAGAGTTCCTGCTAAAGTCAGTGGACGCCATTCCTGGGCGGCTCCAGAAGCTGGTGGAAAGAGTTGGAGCCCACATTGAATTTTAGAGAAAACCTACCATGTATGCCTACCTTTTCATATTATTTCTTCTGAAATAAATGGATAATATACGTATTTTTTTACCAATCCAAAATAGGGAGCTACTTTCCGCCCACCCTGTATATATATATATATATATATATATATATATATATACACGTAATATATATTCCTCTCTCTCTCTCTCTCTCTCTCTCTCTCTCTCTGTATATATATATATATATATATATATATATATATATATATATATATGCGAGAGAGAGAGAGAACATAATTCAGAACATTTGTTATTAGTGCGAAATTTCTTTGAATCATGCGTGAGGTCACACCGATTTATATCGTTATTCTGTGTTGTTCTTGTTTTGTGGATAGAAAAGAGATATATTGGCGAATTGGTGCCTGTCAGACGCGCTCTGATTGTGTGAAAATGTAATGGGACATCTGGGTTGGTCTTGTGACATACAAATTAACATTTTCCCGATACAGACGATAAAATAGAGAAATTTTGGCGTCGTCCTGACGTTGATTCTATCCTGACCAAACACAATACATTTATTTTATCTAAGAATGCTAAATTTTCTTTTAAAAGTTTCACCCTTGCTGTCTTTATACCAAGCAAACACCAGATGTTACAAATTGGCATTTGCGGCACTGGCTCCGCACTGACCATTTATACAGATATATTGTAAAGTTCATGATACATTAAGCATATATATAATATGTACGCGTCAGCATGCTTTATCCCAATTCCCTACTCCGAGCTACAATTTTGAGCAGCGTGTTGCTTGCTGCAAGTGCGTATAGGGGGCCATATTGTATGCATATATCTTTGTAAAGTACTATTCTTAAACATCCAATATGCGATAAATATAATATTGATTTGGGCCTAATATATTTAGCCTAAACTATAGCAACATTCCGGAATTAACTTATTTTCTTGCGACCAGGCGAATCATTATTAAATGAATAAACTGAAATAATGGTTTATTATCTTAACAAAATCGTGATAATATATATATATATATATATATATATATATATATATATAGAGAGAGAGAGAGAGAGAGAGAGAGAGAGAGAGAGAGAGCGAGTGTATATTAGGGTTTCTTTACCGGGATCCCGGTAGATTTTTAGCTAATTTAAATTTCCCGGGAAATTCTCCCTGTCCCGGGAAATCCCGGGATATTGCAATCACTCTTTCTGAAGAAATTCAAACTGAAGATGACGAACATAATGACAACATAGATGAAGATGGAGAAGATTTCAATCATAGTATTGATTTTGAAAGTGTTTTGTGTGAGCGCTTTGATGAGGATCCGTTCGAGATAGATATTTCATTTGGATCGCACGACACTGTAGGTAAAGAAATCAACGTGTCTCAAATCATCAATAAAGTCAGAAAAATAGCAAAAAAATTTCGCAAATCACCTTTAAAGAATAACATCTTACAAGGATATGTTCAACAGGAACAAGGAAAAAGTTTGCATCTATTGCTGGATTCCAAAACCAGATGGAATAAGTCTTTTAGCCATGCTGGAGCGATTTATCAAAATAAGGTCATCCGTATCGAAAGCTCTCATCGACTGCAATAAAGATATGGACAATTTTGACCTTGACAAACAAGAAGTTGCTGTAATTCGTGACATTGTGGCATCGCTGGAGCCATTAAAAGTTGGAGCAGAAAAGCTGGGCAACAGAGAATCGACTTTACTTTCATCAGAAGGTGTTTTTTTCTTTCATTTTGAACGAACTAAATCAACTAAACACACCTTTTTCAAAAAAACTAAAGGAGTCGTTCATTCGACGCATAACAGAGAGAAGAAATGAGAACTTGACTGGCCTCATACAATACCTCAATAGTGGAAAGAATTACAAAAAGGTCGCAACTTTCGCAAGTGACAGAAGTTTGCCAGCCTTACCAACCAAGTCTATGTTAATTTCATCAGCAAAGCAGATGTTAGATCGCCTTTTTGGAGTACCTGCTGATTCTACCTCTAGTGAGACAGATGAAGATAATGATGTGCAAGAATCAGCTGTCCCTCAGTCATCTTCGATGACTCTAGCTGAAAGGCTTGATGCAGCTATTAAAGCATCCGAGGTAGAGAAATCAAGAACACTAGACAGCAAAGCAAGCGCTGCAAAGCACCTTAAAAAGGAACTAGAGATCTTCGAGGCTACGGGCGAAAAAACGCAGAACATCTCTCTTCTCTTGAATGCATTAAAGACGATTCCACCCACGTCAATAGAATCGGAAAGGGCATTCTCAGCAGCAGGACTTTTCGTGACTAAAATGAGAACAAGATTGAGTGATCGAAGTATTGACCATCTTTGTTTTTTGAAATCGTACTATAAAAATTCAGTGATAATTTTTTTGGTTGAATTCATTGAAGTTCTTTGCAATTTGAAGGTAATTTTTATTTTTTCTTTAAATTTTCTAAGCAATTCAAAGGCAATTTTTTTTCGTTGTATTCATTAAGTTTTCAATGAAACGGAGCAATTTTTTTATTTGTGAAAATTTTCTATGTAATTCAAAACTATTTTTTTTAATACATATTTTTCACAGCAATATTATTTTATTTTGCCCATCATGGAGATTGCAGAACTTATTAAATGACTATAAAAAAAAAAAATAATAATTATACCCCTTCTTTTCTAGGTTAATTTATTTTATAATATATTTTAAATATAATTAATTATATCCCGGGATTTCCCGGGATCCCGGGAAGGGAATCATTTTTATCCCGGAATCCCGGGATAAGCAAAAGGCCGGGAAATGAGAAATCCTAGTGTATATATATATATATATATGAGCGGTTTGAGGGTGGTAGAAAAAGACAGATAAGAGATGGAGTTATATTCCGTTACGTTTCTGCAGAAAGCCTTCCTTAAACAGAATGACAACATGAGTTAAGCACACAATATTTAAATGCAGACGATCTTTTCCAAACCTACTGGACGAACATTCGTGGCTTCACTTGATTGGCTGGTTACTGTTGATGCTCCTTGGCCCCACCCCTTTCTGCTAACTTCACCATAGTTTTTCCCGTTAATTTGGCTAAACGAATAAATCCCTCTCTATGATTTATCATGTTTCCTGACGTTATATAAGCAGCTTCATTTGCTTTCCTCATCCTCTTTTCTAGTCCTTTATGAATAATCTTAGCTTCTTGCCAGTTTGGCAGGTGTCCGTACCTATCTGCGTGCAAGACGAGTGAGTAAGATGTCCGATGTAGACGCATGTCTGTCCTATGTTCATATAGTCTTTTTGGTAAGCCGCGCCCTGACTCCCCATAATAAACGGCAGGGCAGCCATTACATGGAATCTCGTAAACTACACTACGTTCATTAATACATTCATTTTGTTTCGTCCTCACCATATCGCCTATCTTTATCCCCGAAGAATTGGCCGAATAAACTCCCGCTCCTCTTAGGAATTTATCGATAATTCGGGCTCCTCTTGAATGCGGAACCGTTATGTACTCTTCATCCACATTATTTTCAGTCTCACTTCCACTCCGTTCTGATATATTACAGTAATTGCTTTTTTCTTTAATTTAACTACTATTAATCCTTCGGGATAACGTAACTTTCCAAACGCTTCCCTGATGTATTCAAATTCATTCACTAGATACTCCTCACTGCATATTCTAATAGCTCTCAGGAAATTAAAGGGAAAAATTATGGTGAAGTTAGCAGAAAGGGGCGGGGCCAAGGAGCATCAACAGTAACCAGCCAATCAGGTGAAGCCACGAATGTTCGCTCAGTAGGTTTGGAAAAGATCGTCTGCATTTAAATATTGTGTGTTTATCCGTGTGTGTGTGTGTGTGTGTGTGTGTGTGTGTGTTCAAATGGTTAGTTACTTTATTAACGCCGTTAGTTGGCTCTATTTCCAAGTCATATATTGTAAATAGCATGGATTTTATTGACAAACTGAAGTTTTCTTGGGACCCTAATTTCAAATTAGTAAGTTTTGATGTATGCTCATTATTCACAAAATGTTGATGACCTACTTGATTTTTTAAAAGATAAGATCTCTGAATATTCTTTCCCTGTTCAACACAACACTCTTATTGAGTTAATTAAGCTTTGCGTCAAAGATTGTAAATTTCAGTTTGAAAATAAGTTTTATGCTATGTCGTTTGGAATGGCGATGGAAAATCCCCTCTCAGCTGTATTAGTTAACTTATACATGGAATTTTTTTTAAAGCAGAATTTTGCCTACTATTGTTAATTTTAACCTTGTTTGGTAGAGGTATATAGATGATATTTTATGCCTTTGGCCTAATAATTTGGATGTTGACTTATTTCTTGGTAGGCTCAACAATTTAGTCCCATCTATTAAGTTCACGGTTGAAAAAGAAAATGATGGGAGCTTATCTTTTCTGGATGTAAAAATTCGGAGATGCTTTAATCAGTTCAAATTTGAAGTTTATCGTAAACCTACTAATAAGAACTCATGTGCATTTTTATTCTGACGGTCATCCCTCGATTAAATCTTCTATTTTCTCTGCTATGTTTCTTAGAGCATTGAGAGTTGTCAGTCCTGAATTTTTAGATTCCGAGTTATGCAATATTATGAATATTGGTACTAAATTATGTTATCCTATTTCATTTTTAGATAACTGTCTTAGGAAAGCCAAGAATAGGTATTATAATAGTGTAACTGTAAAGGAATTTGAGCGTAAAAATATCCTTAGACTACCTTATCATGTTAATTTTCAATATCTTCCTACTTTACTTAAAGCAATTGGTATCATTGTAGTCTTAAGTATAATAATACTGTTAAAGCACCCCTAATAAAGAATAGCCTGGATAATGTGGTTTGTTGTGTGTATTCGATCAGATGTACACAATGTAACTCAGTATGTATAGTATAGGCCAAACGGGCAAAACGTTAGATATTAAGGTGAAACAGCATAAATATGCGTGTAGAACAGTAAACATTTCTAATGCATTGTTTAACCATATATATAGATGTAATCATAGTATCAAGTGGGATAGTTCTAAAGCGCTCGTTAAAGACAGAGATATAATTGAAGGAAATATTCTAGAATGTGCATTTATCCATTTTAAAAATAATTTCAATAACAGTGCGGGAATGTATAAAATTGACAATATCCTGTTAAAATTCATTTTGCCTCTTATTAACTCCTGTTAATCATGTGCTAAGCTTTTTGTTTTCCCGTCCCGCTGTATATATTTTGCGCATCTCGCCTTCTCCCTTCATTCCTTGACGAGGTGTACTTCTGAATACACGAAAGGCCTGGAATCATTTTTCTTTTTCCTTGCGGGTTTGCATCTTTCATTCATTTCACGTGTTTAATTGTGAAATTCATCCCATATATATATATATATATATATATATATATATATATATATATATATATATAGTGGAGCTAGTTTTAGCCGTTTAAGGTGATAATGATTTAATTGTATGCAACGATTGATTTAGGCAATGACTGATTGCTTTATAATGATAGGCTGGGTTAATTACTTATATTGTAATACAATATCACCGATTGGAATGAATGGTTATTTGATTAGATCCACCATACTATTGGCAGTGACCGGAATGGCAGCGAGGTCACCAGCTTTGGTTTACGGCCAAAGCAAATTAATATTAAGGTTATGAAAGACACCTTACTTTTGTAGTTTATTATGAAAATAAATCCGTTATTTTATTCACTGTGATATAACAAAGAATTGACAGTAATTAATTGGTAGTTTTGCGTTATGCTTATGGCATAGGCTTAGCTAATAAGATGAAATGTTAATAGCTTAATTGACACGTAATAAATTATGTAATACTCATCGATGGTATGTAAATGGCATGCGACATGTAACATTGAATAGGCCTAGTAACTGATATAAAGAATGCACGTGCGTTTGGTACATTGAATGGAATACTTGACACTGATTAAGTAGGCTAAATGATTGCATGGATGCACATAGAATAATTGATGTGGCCTAATAATAATGGATTGAAATGCTTGCACAAATATCATTTATATAAAGGACATTATGTGATGTTAAGTGATTACGTCAAGAGAACATTTATTTAAACACACATTTATATGACTTGAACATAATGACGGATGGTACGCGGAATAAACGGTATTGAATTGACACTTGAATTGGATGATAGGCCTACTGCGTTATTAACGGGAGTCAATGGACGCGTGATTACACACTTTGGGAGTATAGCCTACCGTTCGGCGGTAGGCTAATGTTGGCTTCAAGAGTACTTACGAATATGATGTACTTAGCTTAGGGCGATGTAAAAACTTGAAGGCGGGCTGAAGACGAAACTATTTACGCAGATTCTAGTTGTCGTTGTTCGTTAAGCCTCTTGAGATGATGGATGTAGGCTTCGTGGAGGCCTGAGGTGATGTTACTTCTCGAGGTGCAGGCTGGCCTTGTGAGGTGCAGGCGTAGGCCTGTGGTGCGGAAGATATCTCGAGGAACGTGGAGAAACTTGAAGGCCGACCCGGCAAACTGCAGGCCCGAAGTGATTCCGGTTGGGCCTCGAAAGATTGCTTCTGCAGGTGGTCCGTAGATCTTACGTGAAGACAAATTGTAGGCCCTGAAGAAAGTAGCGGCCGTGGCCCCTCGGCCAGGGGGCCGGAAAGCGGTTGGTGGACGTTCGATGGTGAGCGTACGGGTGAGTGAGAGTGAGTGAGAGTGAGTATAAAGTGGAAGCTCCTTTTATACCGTAGGCCTGTGACGTAGACTTCATTCTTAAGACGCTTGGTCCGCGTGTCCTTTAGTTTACAAAGGCTTCATTCGCGCCTTTCTTGGGAAGACACAGACTTTCCATTGTTTGATTGCCCACGTGTGTTTTCCAAGTTCTTTGATGATAGCGTGGAAGTAAAGTATTTCTGTCTATTTGTTGGTCTATTTCTTGTCGATCCGCTACAAGTAGTTCCCTCTCAGAGACGAAGGAACGATACTGAGAAGAAATACCATTCTGTTGGGAGACCTGATGAGGCCACTCCGAGATTTGACGCTTGGCCTGTATGTCGTGGAATTCCTGACGCAGGAAGGAATGAAGGGTCGTCAGATGCTCGGAAGAGGAAGCGCTGGTGTATGGGGTGGGGGTTCTGCAGGGGAGTGGGGTTGGGGTGCGGCAGGAATGGGGGACAGTGAGGAGCGAACGGAGGAAACGAGAGGGGCAGGGGGGACTGTGTTGAGTTCGAATGCTGTGCCCGTAACTCGTCGCGTAGTTGTTCTCGTTGAGGTCGCTCCTGCCGCAGGGGTTGGACTTCGGCAGGAATGTGGAGCAATGAAGAGTGGACGAAGGAAACGAGAGGGGCCGGGGGAACTGTGTGTTTGAGTTCGAATGCTGTGCCCGTAACTCGTCGTGTGGTTGTTGTCGTCGAGGTCGCTCCTGCCGAAGGGAGAAAAAGAAACGTCGTTCGAGTCCACGAGCAGCAGGAAGTAATCCACGGAATGATGCAAAGAGACAGTTGATGAAGGCAGGGGATCGCCAACCCTGTGCCTGAAGTGTCTGTTTTGCAGTTTGCCCTTTTGTTGCGTGGATGCATGTGTGCGCTCTGCTCGTTGACTTAAAGAATGCTTTCTTTTTAGGCCTTCCCGTAGGGAATGGGGAAGGGAAAACCCGTCAAGCTTACGGACAAACAATTCGCTGATGCAATGAGGCGCGTCACCAGATTTATCGCCAAATGATTTCCGTACAACGGCCGAGACGGGACCGTTGAATATTTTGGACGAGGTGGTGACGAAAGAATGCGCCGCTTGAAACGAATTTGGGACTGACTGCAGCGCTGGGGGGGTGGGGGGGTGAGTGTTGTCCTGAGGCGTTAGGTGGTGAATTTCGTGAGTCCCTCCACGATCCGTTTGACGACGGAACAGGACCCAATGCCAGTGGTGGCTTCTCCAAGGGGTCGCCGCGCCCCTGCCGTCAGGAGGCAGTGAGACTCGACTCAGGGGGACGCACTCGGGAATTTGAAAGTTGCGGTGATTGTGCGACGGCACATGACCGCGAGACAGTAAGGCATTAAAGTACCGCGCGGAACGAAAATCACTGTTTGCAAGTAGGCCTAGATAATTTCACTGAATTTATGAATACCGTACGTACATAGAAATTATTTGATATGGCTACAGAAAATCACATTCAATTTATGAATACCGTATTTACATAGAAATTATTTAATGTGGCTGCAAAAAAATGAAATGGTCAATAATAGCTAAACACAAGGATCGCTGTGAATAAATAACGTAAAATAAGATCGAGTCACTCCGGGGTTACACCAATTTATAGTGGAGCTAGTTTTAGCCGTTTAAGGTGATAATGATTTAATTGTATGCAACGATTGATTTAGGCAATGACTGATTGCTTTATAATGATAGGCTGGGTTAATATTTATATGTAATACATATCACCGATTGGAATGAATGGTTATTTGATTAGATCCACCATACTATTGGAAGTGACCGAAATGGCAGCGAGGTCACCAGCTTTGGTTTACGGCCAAAGCAAATTAATATTAAGGTTATGAAAGACACCTTACTTTTGTAGTTTATTATGAAAATAAATCCGTTATTTTATTCACTGTGATATAACAAAGAATTGACAGTAATTAATTGGTAGTTTTACGTTATGCTTATGGCATAGGCTTAGCTAATAAGATGAAATGTTAATAGCTTAATTGACACGTAATAAATAATGTAATACTCATCGATGGTATGTAAATGGCATGCAACATGTAACATTGAATAGGCCTAGTTAATGATATAAAGAATGCACGTGCGTTTGGTACATTGAATGGAAAACATGACACTGATTAAGTAGGCTAAATGATTGCATGGATGCACATAGAATAATTGATGTGGCCTAATAATAATGGATTGAAATGCTTGCACAAATATCATTTATATAAAGGACATTATGTGATGTTAAGTGATTACGTCAAGAGAACATTTATTTAAACACACATTTATATGACTTGAACATAATGACGGATGGTACGCGGAATAAACGGTATTGAATTGACACTTGAATTGGATGATAGGCCTACTGCGTTATTAACGGGAGTCAATGGACGCGTGATTACACACTTTGGGAGTATAGCCTACCGTTCGGCGGTAGGCTAATGTAGGTTTCAAGAGTACTTACGAATATGATGTACTTAGCTTAGGGCGATGTAAAAACTTGAAGACGGGCTGAAGACAGAACCTATTACGCAGATTCGAGCTGTCGTTGTTCGTTAAGCCTCTTGAGATGATGGATGTAGGCTTCGTGGAGGCCTGAGGTGATGTTACTTCTCGAGGTGCAGGCTGGCCTTGTGAGGTGCAGGCGTAGGCCTGTGGTGCGGAAGATATCTCGAGGAACGTGGAGAAACTTGAAGGCCGACCCGGCAAACCGCAGGCCCGAAGTGATTCCGGTTGGGCCTCGGATTGCTTCTGCAGGTGGTCTTTAGATCTTACGTGAAGACAAATTGTAGGCCCTGAAGAAAGTAGCGGCCGTGGCCCCTCGGCCAGGGGGCCGGAAAGCGGTTGGTGGACGTTCGATGGTGAGCGTACGGGTGAGTGAGAGTGAGTGAGAGTGAGTATAAAGTGGAAGCTCCTTTTATACCGTAGGCCTGTGACGTAGACTTCATTCTTAAGACGCTTGGTCCGCGTGTCCTTTAGTTTACAAAGGCTTCATTCGCGCCTTTCTTGGGAAGACACAGACTTTCCATTGTTTGATTGCCCACGTGTGTTTTCCAAGTTCTTTGATGATAGCGTGGAAGTAAAGTATTTCTGTCTATTTGTTGGTCTATTTCTTGTCGATCCGCTACATATATATATATATATATATATATATATATTATAAAGAGAGAGAGAGAGAGAGAGAAAGGAGAAAGTCATGTATTCTTTTAGCATAATTTACTTCTTTTATGTACTTGTGATTACTGAATTTCTCTTAACCGTAATTGGCAACTTCAGAATTCAATCGGTTTATATAAATGAGAAATAGTTTTTGGTGTTCTGTTTCTGCTGGTCTTCACCCAAGGTAATATATTGTTGATTTATACAATTCCTCTATACAAATTATCCCTTGCAGATAATACTGAGTTTCACTATATACTAATTAAAATCTTAATTCACTATGCAGTGTTGTAATTATAAAATAATGATAATAATGATATTCGTTAGTTATTTAACTGGTATGAAAGGAGTGAATTTTCCTTTTTTGTGGTTTTACTATAAGAACCGTTCTTAAAGCCAATAAAATAACTTTATATGTTCACTTAGCTCTCACGTGGCTTCATACTTAACTCTGAAAATATTTAAAACCTAATATTAAGAATTGAACGAGAGCTATATTTGTTCTTCTATATCAAAAATTATAATTATTATAGAAAATCATCACAACAAAAACTCTTGTATTTAAACTCAAAAAAGGTAAAGCGGAAAAAAGTGAATAAAAAATAAATGAAAACGTAATTCACAAAGATAAAAAGTGATTTAAAATATGTAATAAAAGTTATCCGATCTGTAAATTCTGAATTAATTAAACTATAAACGTTTCTTACCTTTGTTTGAAGTTAATAAGGAAAAAATTAAGTATTACGAGTATATATGAAAGGAAAAGTAATTTTAGAATTGATAGCTATTCTGTTGACTTTTATATAGTATGTATATAGATGTGTAGATACACAGGTAAATAAATAATAATGATAATAATAATAATAATAATAATAATAATAATAATGATAATAATAATAATAATAATAATAATAATAATAATGATAATAATCTTTATTGAGGAAGAACATATTACATAAGATATACATCACATTCATATAGGTTTAGACAATGTTGGCATTAACGTTTAATTTTGTATTTTTTAGTGGCAAGTAGGATTTTGTAGGAATTATTTTCTTGGGGTCCATTATTAATTTCTGAAAAAGAAAAGTTGCTTCATAAATGCCGATGATTTTCAATGGTAAAACAAACTTCATGTTTATTCATCAGTGCTTAAACAATATCAGACAACTAATCTGTATAAACTATGTAAAATAAAATCTGAAAGTTTTTTGAATAGATAAGAATAGCTAAGTAAATGCAACCCACATCTACAGAATCAAAATTCATAAATTTCATAAATGTAGAACTAAATGCATACTATTAAAGATAGGTTGCAAAAAAAGATCACTGCAACTTCATACGTAGGTTTATTCCCCACATACGTATGAACATCTTCGGAGCTCGTCCGTAAATAATCGATTTAGGAGCATGAAGATACTCATCAGCGTTGAAGGCCTTCCGTAAGTACAAACTGCCCTAAAGAGATTGTTGGTACTTATAAAAAACCCTCCGAGCATACAAATATCGTCTCGCTCCTAAACAAATTATTCACAAAAAGTTTCGAAGATGTTCTTGCATATATGGATGAAACGTCATCAAAATCAAAATAGAGGAAAGCAAAATCGATGAGGAAGAGACAATTATTGTTATTATTATTATTGTTGTTATTATTATTATTATTATTATTATTATTATTATTATTATTATTATAAGTGTCATTTCAAAACGTCGAATTAGTGTTTGTTACATTTATGGCTTTACTGCATATGTGAATTTTGCTTCTGATAGAAATGACATTTTCATTGAGCTCATGATAAAGAAGGGGACGAAGGCATTGCTCGTTCCCTTGACGTTTACTCCCCTGCCCCTATAAAAAAAAGAAACATTAATTCTTTATGTTTAGCTTTTCAAAAGTGAGGCCTAGTCAAATGTATGGAAGTTTCTATATAGTAGTGTTTCATTCAACAAAATTTCATAGTGTGACCAGACTCGTAGCCTATATTAAGTAAAACATAAAAAACTATTTCTTTCATCCACTCTTGAGATTTCCCTGTAATGCAACTACTTTTCCGCTTTCGTAACGTTATTCCGACAAAGAAACTATACTTCTAACATGAAATTTCTGATAAGATCACAATGTAAAGCAGATAAAATGAGTGATTTTTTCTCCAATTTAGAAAATAGTGCTATGAAGGTGTTTAGGAAAGCGCAAAGCATAGTTTTAAGGTAATGGAATAAGGGCTTATCATGTTTAAATTTCTTCTGCTTTCAAAGTAAAGATTAGAACAATCTGACATTAGAATTAACAGCAGGAAACTTTCTTTCAGGTAGTACCAAAAACGCATGAAACACGGTCTTATTCAAGGGTACATCTTCAGTATGATCTATGAAATTATCTTCGTCAGCTTCTTTGTCGTGTGTTCTTCTGAAGGAAAGAATTCTAGAAGTGTATTTCGTTCTGGGTCCGCGGAGAATGTAAACTTGATAGAATTTAACTCTAGAGGCATCACCTATGGCAAATGTTCTTTTTACGAGAATGGTGAAGAAGTCGAGGTAAGTGGAGAGAAACTAAATCTTACTCGTAGTGTCACCGTTTTTTTTCTCACCTATCTACCATTATACATTATCAGTCACTTCTCAAATGTTAAGCATGGCATTCTAAAAATGTTTTGTGATGGATTAACTACCTTTATTATCGTGCACATTTTCTTTGATATGAAAATGCACAAAAGTTTGTACCATTCACTTCAAAATCACCCTCTAAATTTCTGAAAAAGAAATCAAAACTAATGAGGATGCCAAAAAAATATCGAAATTACCAAGCTAATTTTTATTATAGTTTTTGTGAACACTATGCTGGAAACACAGATATTTTATTTGATTTTGATTTGATAAATATTTTTTATAAAAGGAATTTGGATAACTGAATAAGCTTATGGTATTTTTCGGAGGATATATTCATCAATTTGCAAGGTAACATATTGTTGCAGAAAAGTCATATGAAGGAATTGAAATAAAAAAAAAAAAATCACCACAATTCGTCAGAAAAATAATCTGAAAAATTAAAGAAAACTGAAAACGGATCATTTTGAATGATATATTCCAAGTATTCAACACATTTTTTCCTATTGGTAAAAAAAATTTTCTAGCGAATTTTAAATTCTCGATGAATTTGAATTTTTCAATAGTTTTCATATTTTTTACATTTCTGGGCGAGCTTTCACACCAGTGTACATGACCTTATATTCAAAACTTGCAAAAATGCACACTTTATGATCGTACTGGCCTTGAAACAGTGTTATGTTTGTCGAGTTACTGGGCAGGGGAAAATGTTAAGAAATAAAAAAGGAGTTATTCACAAACCAAAAATAAATGGACAGATTGATTTGAGTACTGAAAATTTTTTGTAGTATTTCATTAAAGTTTTTCTTTCTTAGTTAACGTATGAAGAATTCAATGGAGTTTTAAATGCAAAGGCCTTGAACCCCACCGTTATGGATCCCATTTCAAAAATTCTTCAGTGTAGAGACGCTGCTTCAAGAGCTCCTGAAATTAAACCTGAATTCAGGGTAAGTAAATGCAAAATTAGAATATGGAACCCTTTTATACAAATGCAATGGCCGACGGTAGTATAAATACCAAATTATTTACTATTCATCAGATTAAATTAAATTACAGCATAAAATATTCTAAAAGCTACATACAGTACAGTATATACTGTATGTTTCTTTCAGTTCACTCAGTACCCACCTCATCTGTTCCAGATAATTTTGCAACTTTCATTTTTTTCTGTTTATGATGAGGTTTCCTAATACGATATAAGTGCATTATCATAATTTTCTTCCTTGTTCGATGACTTTATCACAGAAAAGAAATTACCGAAATTACAGATTAAAATTCCTCTTTAAGTTAGCGCAAGAATGGAGAGAGAGAGAGAGAGAGAGAGAGAGAGAGAGAGAGAGAGAGAGAGAGAGAGAGAGAGAGAGAGAAGAGTTACAAGGAGTTACAAGGAAAAGAAATACCTGTTCCACGTGTCACAGATCTTATACGTAAAGTAATTCCCACAGACACACACACTAGTGCTAAACCGTTTCAAATCCAACTTCCAACCATTGTTGCGAGTTGAGTTATTATTTAAACTAAACATGCTTCTGAAATCGACATCGTCGAACCAGTGTAAGAGCTTGAAAACCTCTATGAGTTGACCGCGCAGCCTCGGAGTTTCCAGCGAAAACAAATTCAGGGCGTGTAAGCGTCGATTGTAGCCCATATGCCAACCAGAAGGAATTAACTTTGTGGCCCTCGCCTGGACTCGCTCCAGCCTGTCAATATCTTTCCTAAGGGTGTGCGACCAGAACTGCACAGCGTACTCCAGATGCGGCCAAACCATGGAACTGTACAGAGAGAGCACAATCTTCTTGTTCCGAAACCGAAATTGTCTCCTGATATAACCCAACAGCTTCTGGGCTTTCTTCTCCACTTCTATGCACTGTTTGCTAAAATTAAGGTCGCTGCTAATTAGCACACCCAAGTCCTTTTCCGAACCAGTGGCCTCGATATTACTCCCCAACATGGCATAGTCTGACTTGGGATTGGCGTAGCCTATGTGCACGACCTTGCATTTACCCAAGTTAAACGGCATTTGCCATTTTTCGGACCACTCTCCTATCCTACGTAGATCCGTACGCAGTTGCTCGATCGCTTCGGGCGTCCAACATTGGCTCCAAACTTGGTGACATCAGCGAATTTGGTGATCCTACTGACGATGCCAGCGTCGATATCATTTATGTAGTGACCGAGGTCCAACCCAAGGTAGCCCCTTTAATTACAACCCTCTGCCGCCTATTCTTCAGCCAGTTTCCAATCCAGCTACCTACTTCCCCATCGATACCCAGCGCGCGGACTTTGGTCATTAGCCGGGGGTGAGGTACCTTATCAAAGGATTTCTGAAAGTAGAGATAAAGTATATCAATCGCCCTACTTTTGTCGTACTCCTTCCACATGACGTGAAAAAACTGGATTAGGTTGGTGTCACATGACCTATGCTGCCTAAACTTATGTTGGGAGTCCCCAAGCAGCTTGAAGGAATCCAAATGGTCAACGATCCTATCCACTATTATCCCCTCTAATAATTTACCTACGACCGAAGTGAGACTAATGGGACGATAGTTCCCTGGATTTTCGTGATCCCCTTTTTTAAAGATAAGGGTCACGTTGGCTTCCCTCCAGTTACCAGGCACCTGGCCCGTCTCCAACGATTTGTTGAAGACTGTAGCCAGGTGGGGAGCCACCTGGTCGGGCACTTCTGGCAAGACTCTGGGGAGGAATTGGTCCGGCCCAGGAGCCATAAACGCGTTCAGTTTGCCTATTCTATCGGCAACGTCTGTCGCGGTACACCGAACACTATCCAGGCCAGCACCGTCGGTCCTGACGCCTGGATCGGGGATGACGTGGGTGTCCTCCCTGGCGAACACTGCCGAGAGAGAGAGAGAGAGAGAGAGAGAGAGAGAGAGAGAGAGAGAGAGAGAGAGAGAGGAGAGAGAGAGATCATGCTGATGGTTTTTGGGGAAACATGTAAACCTTTCCGAAAAATGTTTTCTTTTTTGCTTCAAAATTTCGTATTTAATTGGGATTAGAATTATTCATGATATTTTCGTCAGTACATGGAATCAGTAATTATTATTATTATTATTAGTAGTAGTAGTAGTAGTAGTATCTTAAAGCAAATTTTCCTGTCAATTTATTCCATGAAATGAATTAAATTTTTAATTCAGTGAAAATATGAGAAATTTGGTCTAAAACTACTGGCAGGACATCTCTGTTCTGTCAGCCTTCTTGGTTGATTTGGGATAAGTTAGGGTAGGGTAAATTAGGCTAAGAGAGATATTGGTAAAACGTTTTGTCAGTCAGTCCATCATGGCTCCCAAACTCAGGGAGTTCGGAGCTAATTCCATCAGTTCATAATAAATTATACTAAGGTAGACAAAGGGAGTTAGATTTGTATTTGCTCGAAAGCGAATTGATTCGTTTAATACTGAACGGTTTTTACAATGTACGTAAAGAACACCTTTTATGACAGAAATTTGCTCGAAAGCGAATTGATTCATTTAATACTGAACGGTTTTTACAATGTACGTAAAGAACACCTTTTATGACTGACAGAAATTATAAATGTGACAAGAGATAATGGATTGAAAGATACGTGTAAAAAGACTTCAAACAATTGATGACAAACCTGCTTCACAAATAAGGTCATTGAAAAGTGGAATAATTTACCGGCGGTTCGATTAAATCCTTCGCTTAACCTCCTTTGCAACATCTAAGATCATATTTCAGAGGGAACCTAAAGTTTTATATGAGATCTGAACCACGGGTCACTAAGTAATCTGGACATACAGAGGACGGTCCCCCCTCCAACTACTATAAAAATCAGTGTCGCTTAACTTCTCTGATTGACGGAAAGCGGTGTTACGACGTTGGCCACGATATATTCCAGTTTACCGACTAGATTTTCTCGAGTGCGTCCGTTGAAACTTCGAATAAAATGGGAGAAATGTTTCATTAGTTTTCAATTAAATTTAACATCGAAAAGCTCGTTGGCACTAATATAAAGTCGTCTTGTCCTTTATCATCGAAACGATGCAGCAATGAAATACTGCCATTTATACCTTTAACTCACGAGATGATTGTATACGTGAGGTGGAAAAGCACGCTCAAGTTTTCTTTTTCAGTATATTTTTGTTACTTTTATAACTCTTTGGTCATCACTTTTCGTCTGTGAACAGTGGCTGGCGGGAAAAGAAGTCTTGTCTCTATTACTGCTACTGCTAATATTGTTGTGTAAGAGATTTAAACGCTTATAAACATGGGAAAATTAAAATTTTGCACGGTCTGTGTGTAACATAAAAGTTTCTAAGGGGACCATTCTGAGTTGTAACATATATAATATATATATATATAAATAAAATGAAAATGAAAAAGTTAATTGGCAGACCGATAGTCCATATGGTAAACAGTAATAATACAAACTAAAACAAAAAAATAACTAAAATATAAAATAAATAAATAGATAAATAAAATATAAATACAAATACTAAGAACAAAAGTACAAATAATAAAAAATAGCCATGTCGAAATTAAGTGGAACTACAGACAAACAGTTTAATTCCATGAAATCCATAGCTCAGATGACATATGGCAGGACTGATGAATAGCGTGGATAAGTTGGTTGGCTGAATTTTAATTCTTTGCATTAAACCGCACTGAGCACGTCTTGTTGCATCTGGGAGCCTCGAGACATTGTGGTTAGCAAACATTTACGAAACTGAGCATCTCAGGGGTAACTTACATAGGTGTCTGAAAGATCTGTTGTATAGCAAATTTAGGGTTCTGCTGGAACCTTTTTTATAATCCACGCAGAGTGAATTATAAACATTCCTGCACTAATATACCCGGGTATATTAGTGCTGAAGATATGAAAGACTGTTTTCAGTTTCACTTTTACAGAAACAGAAGGTCCTTATAGTCATTTGCTATTATGCTATTATAACATGATCACATCTGTCGAACACTTTAGCAAAATCCGTGTATATGACATTGCAGTTAACATTGCTTTCAAGTGCTTCTGTGATATTGTTATAGTACTCTATTAGTTGTGATAGGCATGGTCCTCCTGATCGGAATCCATGCTGGTTCTCATTGAATCTTCCTTGTGTCTCCAAGAAGTCATAGATTTTCTCTCTAACTACTCCTTCAAATATTTTGGTGAAATGGGGCGTCAGTGAAATTGGTCTATAGTTCTTGCTTGAGATCTATCCCCTCTTCTATATATAGGGACAATGTTCGCTCTTTGCAGGATGCTCTGTATTTCTCCTGTGTCCAGGGATCTCCTCTATATCCAGTATAGGGGTGTAACTATTTCACTTTTACAGTTTTTGATGAATAAGGCGTTCCATTTGTCCGAACCTGCAGCTAAATGTGATTTCATTTGTCCTATAGCTGGCGCTATATCATCTGGGGGTAAAATCAAAATCACTTACATACTCTCTTTGTAATTTCTCTTCAAAGGATGCATTTCTGTCAGGTACCACCTTGTCGCTTTTTGGTATACTGAAAACTGATTTGTACTGGGCTGTCAATATTTCAGATATTTTTTTTTTAAATCGTCGGTTAGTTTATTATTTCCTTTCCCTGAGAGCCCGATAGTGGAGCGCGTTCTTCTCTTCCTTTTCACAAAGATATAGAAGCATTTTTGTTTTTCCTTTATTACTTTTAGCACATTTTCCTCTTCCCTCTCTAATCTATATGGTATTTAATTAGGGTTTTATTTCCCTACCTATACTCTCCAGTTTTTCTTGTATTACTTTTCTGGTACTGTTGTCTGTACAATTAATTAGCTTTGCAGCTACTATCTTTCTTTTGCGGGATATTGTTCGCTTTTACCTATCGAACAGATTCCTCTTTGCTTTTGGCTGTGCTTTCGAAACATATTTTTCTAAAATTCTCAGCGTCTTTTCTTTCAAACTTTTTAGCATTTCTTTGGTTGTTTTATCGTCTGAAACTGTTTTCCACTCTATTTGGACTATGTGGGATCTAATTTCTTCCCAATTTGTAGTCTTGAAATTTAGGTTAAAAATCTCAAATTTGCTTCTTTCTTCAGTATGAGTATTTTCTTTTAATGCTGTCGCTACATTAGTTGACATCTCGATTATGTTGTGGTCTAAGATAATACGTAGTTGGGGTTATTTTTATATCATCACTCAAGTTAGTGTTATTTGTGACTAACAGATCCAGGCAGTTATTTTTTTCTGGTGCTGTCTGTTATCTTTTGCGTTGACATTAATCATTTGTTTGAGCTATCAACATATTTGCTTGGTCCTGGCCTTCTCTTGTGTCTCCCTTGTCCTGGTGTATATATATATATATATATATATATATATATATATATATATATTTCTTCCCACCCTTTTGTATTTTAGAAATAGGAAATGAAAATCTTCGCAGATTGGGGATGGGGAGTTTAAGAACTTTATTAGGTTTCTGATATCAATAATGGCATCCGAGAATTTTGCAGCTGAAGTGTTCGGAGGTCTGTAGATGACTATTAGTATTACGTTTAGTTTTTCTATTTTTACTGCTAAAAGTTCCACGAAGCTGTTTGATTTACTTATTATTGTCTCTGCCATATGACCATGAAGTACGTATATAGCACAGCCACCTTTATGTCTTACTGTTCTGCCAGCTCGTAAGAAGTTATAACCATCGCTGTGTATTTCTTTCTTATCTATGCAATATTCTCAGTTTTCACAGTCTGCTTGGTTGTCTTTAAGATGCATATCTGTAAGGCACGCGATGTCAGCCTTTGTTTCATCCATAAATCCTTTTAAGTATGAAACTTTGTTTAGTGAGTGGTACGGTTTTAGCCGTTGAATATTAGTCAGGCCATTATTCATGTTCTTAGTTTTGCGTTGTCCTCTGTGCATTCCAAATTCATTATCCTTCAGTGTTGCGTGTTTTGTCGCCCTATGGTCCTCCGAGGAAGATCCGTTTCCGTTTGCCTGTTTTGGTAACTTCTTGCGGTTCGGTTTGGGTCTTCTCAACTGTATCGACTGTATGTGTTGTATAAGGCTTAGCATTGTGTCTGCGATTTTGAAAAAAATTTGGTTCGCGATTTGTACAGTA
Organism: Bathynomus jamesi; assembly: GCA_023014485.1. NCBI lineage: Eukaryota > Metazoa > Arthropoda > Malacostraca > Isopoda > Cirolanidae > Bathynomus > Bathynomus jamesi. Next base: position 199,146 of record JAJOZX010006844.1, read on the forward strand.
TACATTGGTTTCTTTTCGTTTTACCTACTGCCCCTTGACTTTGTTGGGAGGTGATGGTAGTAGCACTTTTTTCCATACTTGCAATTCCCATGTCTTGCATAATTTTTGCCAAATGACATACGCCATAATTTCACAACTTAAAAAGAAATATCACTGCGCGCACGAGATATTCACTCAGATAGTGACAGTGCTTAAAATTTATTAACTCTGGGATTTTCACTATAATACAACTTTTATTCGGACTTCGATCGAAACACGTGTACCGTCACACTGGGCATAAGTATATATATAATATATACATATATATGTATATACAGTATATATATTCATTTGTTTGTCTACTTATCTATCTCTTATTTTCTCTCGTACTTGGGCAAACCTAGAGTAAATTTTCGGGTCTTTGGTTTACATTGACTGAAATAATAAAGAAATGAAGATTCCAAACATTTAAATCACACAATATGTTCTTCCCTCCCCAGATAAATAGTGTGTTGTTTTTAAGTAAAAATGTGTTAAAAATTGTCCGATTACACAAGTGTGAATTGCCTTTTAAGTAATTTGGTATTCAATCCCAGAAAATCGTCTTTGGAAAATGTACATTTGTGTATTGGAGTATTTTCGATGCACAACTTTCATGCGTAAACGGTAACTATGTATAATATATAAATTGCAATTACTTTGTTTCTAATGCACAGACTACCTTTCCTGAAAATGAATCAACAGAAACAGAAGTGGACACTCAACGCCAACTGTACAATTTGCAAAACAAAATTGCATCGCATGAACGACGTATCTCCGAGCTCCGTCCGAGATTCTTCGGAATACTAGAAAAACTTGGAATCAGTTTTGAGAACGAAGAGGACTTGCTGTCAAATTTCCCCATAATCAAATTTCCCATTTTTGAGTTGTCATCACTGGAAGTATCTCATAATCAACCTGATATTCAATTCGGATTTCCTTTCAACATATTCAACAAAAATCATTAGCGGGTCACACTGATAAAGATTCTCTCTATTTAACTGAATTATAGTAGTAAAAATATAAAACAAAAATAAGATAAAATCCACGCTAAGAATTTAAACACTTTGTGAAACAACAAAAACATTTCGATCCAAACAGATCGATCTGGACTCTCTTCAGTTAGTCTGCATGGAGTCTTGAACTAAAGAAAGTCCAAGATTTGCGTGGATCGAAACGTTTTGTTTCTTAATATTTTTTTAATTCCTAAGTGTGTTTTGTTTTATTTCGTGTATCAGTACGTTATCGTGAAGTTTTCAAGATTTTACATTAAAACGGGGTAGCTTAATATCATTTTTAAATACAAATGTGAGGAATCGGCGTCATTCTTTGTATCATAGTTATTAAGTGTGCGCATTGAGATTAAAAAAAAGAAGAAAAAAGTTTGTTTAATTCATCCCTAAAACCTTTGTTCAAAAGGCATTTAGGTGGAAACCTAGGAATTAGTGGAAATTGAATCCACGTTGCGCAATTTCAGAGTCAGCACTGGCCGTTAGGAGCTCGGTTATTGCTCATAAAAAAGTACTTACTTCAAAATGTCTATAAAAGATCAAAGTATGAAACCAACCACGAGAGACTGTACACTATTTGTTTTAATTATTCCTTTCCAAAAAATGACAGTGATACGAGTATCCTCTTCTGAATTTCAACTAAGAATGAAAGTTTACTCCATTTCATATTTCGGCTATTAGTCTGTTGAAAGGAAAAAGGGAAAGTGATTCACTTTCATTGCATTATTATTATCAATAAGCAAACTTTTCCTTATAAAGGCAGTCACCAACCAACCGATCCATCCTCGCGGAAAGACAGTTTAATCTCCCTTTAATGATGGAATTAAATAAATTCCTTTTCCTGTATTTATCAATAAGGAAACATCAACAACAACAACAACAACAATTACTATAATTGCACTTACTGATGGAGAGGGAGATTTTCTGTCGAGTTCGTCATTCTTGAAAAACAACAACAAAACAATCATATCAAACTATATAATTTACTCCATCTTTGCATGCCGGATTTTCTAGGAAAAAATTAAAGTTTCACTACGTTCAATGCAAAAACTTACTTTCGTCTCTCTCTCTCTCTCTCTCTCTCTCTATATATATATATATATATATATGCACTAGAATCACAAAATAACACGTGACCTTATTAATAAGCAAACAACCACAAGGAAAAGGAAACACAAAGTCCGAGCGCTTTCGTGATATATTCACATTATCAAGGAAGAACAGGAAATATTTTCTGTTCTTCCTTGATAATGTGAATATATCACGAAAGCGCTCGGACTTTGTGTTTCCTTTTCCTTGTGGTTGTTTGCTTATATATATATATATATATATATATATAAATATAATATATATATATATATATATATATATATATATATATATATATATATATATATATATATGATAGAATTCCGAATGGTCCCCTTAGATATTTTATGATACACACAGACCGTGCATGGAACAGAGAACTCTTCTGCGAAAATTAAATCCACTATAGTCCAAATAAATAATGGTAAATGACAACCACTATAGTTTTTTCTTTTTCATGATGTTAGCCCAACGTTAGCAACGGGTCACTCGCAAAGAGGCACCAAAATATAGCCTCCCTCACCAGCTTTGGGACAGGATCTAGGGTTTAAAGCAGCCTAGCTCCACTATACTTAGAACCTCAATATAAGCAAAAACTCTTTGCATTCACGTCGGATTGAATACATCAAAGAAAAAGGGGTAACTATTGTATTTTTAGCCAAAAGCCAAAACTTAAACCTCAACGTGGGTATATATATATATATATATATGTATGGTGGTGATGTAGTGATTAGCGTCGCTGACTACGAATTCGTCGGCTCCGGTTCGGATTCCACGTTAAACTGTACGTCTGAGGTGGAGTGACAAGCTTGACCTTCGTCAGAATGAACAATTCGAGCGGAAGCAAAACCAAGGTTAACCAAGGTTATAATGTCATGGGTGTATTAATGAAACGAAAATAAGGAAAGAACATTTTTATATAAGACATAAGAATCGATACCTTTTCATGTTTTTAATTGGAAATTGGGATACATAATGTTAATTTATTTTAATCTGACCTCACTGATTGTCCGATTTTAATCTAACCTAACTATTTATAAATGATTTGTATGTTAGAAAAGTGAGCGTTCAGTAGAGAGATAAAGATCTCGTACTCTTTATTCTTTCAGGTTTAGAATTTTTTTGTATTTTCAAGATATCGATATTTCTTTTTTGAAAATTCGAACCATTTTGTTGATCAAATTTTCTCTCGAGTTTTTGGTTTTCCTGTAGAAAATTTTTTAAAATGATGTTAGTTTTTACAGTTCATAGTTTATACATAATTACGTAAGAATTAATTAATTATTTTTATCTTGTTCATTTCTCCTCGGTACGGATGGAGAAAAAAGTCGGACCCCATCCGTGATATTAATGAATTTGGTAAAAGTTCAAACTCGAAGCTGTGAAACCCTTTGATCGTGTCATTTATCTTCCATAAACTAGTCTCTACGTAACATTGTAGTAGAGACGGTGGCACACTACTCTCGAATATTTATTCTTTTTGTGGGGTTACCTTAAATCTGTAAGACGACGCCTAGCGACTTAAACTGAATATTAGAAAGCAGTATGCCAACGTCTTCACTAGAAATGTTACTCATGCAATGTCACGTATAAGGCACTGTAATGCACACACACACACACACCACACATATGTGTATATATATATATATATGGTACACACAGACCCATATATAACCTTTGGTTAGCTTCCGCCTGAATTGTTCCTTCTGACGAAGGTCAAGCTTTCCACTCCACCTTAGACCTACAGTTTACGTGAAATTCGAACCACGCCCGACCAGCAGTCCAGCGTCTTAACCACTAGGACACCCAGGTACCCATTTATCTACCAACCACTTTCTTTATTGTGTGGAAGGATGAACAGCTGGGTTTTGCTGCGCGCCACTTGCCGTCACCGGGTCTCGATCCCGGGGCCGATGGATTCGTAGTCAGCGACGCTAACCACTACACCACCGAGGCGCATATATATATATATCACACACAGGGTGTTTCACAACCGGTCTGCCATACTTTGTGGGGGTGATATCGAGTAAAAAAGTTAATACAACATAATGTACGTGCTATTTCCAACCGTCGCCGTCTAGCTACGGACGTTTTAAGATGTGCAAACAACAAATTCCTACTTGTGTGTAATTTGATAGATGGCAGCACTGGTGGTAGTTTTGGTTAACGAAGTTACCACTACTAATCCTCAGTTTTTTTCTTTCAGTTGGTTCTAACCCTTTTAGATTTCTTTATATGGGGCCTTATGAAAGAGATGGTCTACAAGACCAAAGTACAGACGAGAGAGGAACTCTTGCGTCGGATTATGGATGCCGCTGCTTACATAAGAGAACACCCTGAAATGATTCATTGGGCAGTGGACTCTTGTTTGGAACGAGCAAGGCTGTGCATTGAAAACCGAGGTGGACATTTTTAAAATTTATAAGGTGTATCTCATAAAATGTAGCAGTAAATACATCAGATTAATATTCCTGTTATTTTTTTCCGTGCACCTTAAAACGTCCGTAGCTCTGCAACGGTTGGAAATAGCACCTATGTTCTATAAACTTTTTTTACTCGAGATCACCCCCAAATCCCCACCCCCCAGCTTCGACCTACAGTTTAATGTGGAATCCAAACCACGCCCCACCAGCAGCCCAGCGTCTTAAACACTAGGCCACCCAGGGTATCCATTTATCTACCAACCACTTTCTTTATTGTGTGGAAGGATGAACAGCTGGGTTTTGCTGCGCGCCGCCTGCAGTCACCGGGTCTCGATCCCGGGACCAATGGATTTGTAGTCAGCGACGCTAACCGCTACACCACCGAGGCGTGTATATATATATATATATATATATATATATATATATATAAAAACCTTGTTTCATACATATATATATATATGGAATGAATTTCACAATTATAAACGTAAAATAAATAAATTATACAAACTATGACAAAAGAAAAACGAAAAACGACTGCAAGGCCTTTTGTATCATATATTCAACAGTACACTTCGTCAGGGAAGTGGTGATGGGGTGTACTGTTGAATACACGAATGCCTTGGAATCGTTTTTATTTTCTCTTTGTGGGTTTACATTATATATACTGTATATATATATATATGTATATATATATATATATATATATATATATATATATATATATATATATACAAATGCACTGCATATGAATTAATTAATTAATTAGATTGCAATTGATTTGGGCAATTATGCAGTAAAATACGTAACCCAAGATTCTAGTCAAATCTCAAATCCGCACTTTTCTTGTGTAATTTACTGTTTTGTTCAACTCCGATCTTTATTTCTTGTGCAAAATTGTCAAAATCGCCAAAACCTAACCTAACCTAATTTAACCTAGCATTTACAAATTTGTACACGGGTGTACCTATCCGTGAGCTCCACCCCCGGACCCCAGTGCCTTAACCTTGTCAATGAAAATAATATAAATAATATAAAGACAGCGCAATTTACAAACCTGCATTTATTTCTCTGGAGGTGGATATGTAACAATAGAATAACTTGATATACAGTAAGAAAGCAAGAATTCGAGTTTTACGGGGATGCTCAACTTTATGTCTTTTAATACTGATACACTATAAGAATGGTCAATAGCTTGACAACAACGGCGGAAGAATTCGGAATGAGAATTGATGAGACCAAGCCAAAGGTAATGAAAATTGCAAGAAGGAAAGGAGCACAAATGAACCTAACAATAGGAAATCGGACCTTAGAAGAAGCTGAGCAGTTTAAATATCTGGGAAGTTTATTAACCAACAATGGAGATTGCAATAAGGAAGTAAGATTTAGAATTGGTATGAGTAAGGTACTTTTGAGAGACAGAAAAGACTACTTACAGGTAAACTCAACTTGAAGCTGAAGAAAAGGTTAATAAAAAGCTTGATATGGAGTGTGGTACTGTATGGAGCAGAAACATGGACACTGAAAACAACTGAAAACATACTCCTGGAAAGTTTTGAAATATGGATTTGGAGAAGAATGCTAAAGATAAGCGGGAGGGAACACCAAAGTAATGAGGAAGTACTGCAACAGGTGAGGGAGGAAAGAAGACTCATTAAGGTGATAAGAGAAAGACAGAAGAAATGGATCGGACATGTGTTGAGAGGAGAAGGATTGTTGAAGGAGGTGATAAAGGGTAGATATGAAGGTAGATGGCCGAGGGGAAGGAAAAGGAAAGCAATGCTGGATGATTTGAAGGCAGGCAGGAACTACCATGAGATGAAAAGGATAGCTCAGGATAGAACACTTTGGCGGGACACACGAGTTGGACCTTCCTGATAGGCAGAACACGATGGATGGATGGATGGACACTATAATTACACCTTACCACGCGCTTATATTTTGGATTTATGTTTTGCCTCAAACAATAAAGATAAAGGCATGGATTATGACAGCGAGGACAGTTTCTCGAAGGTGATAAAATACCGTGTTTTTGAAAAAGACATACTCGCGTTATTATCTTCAGTATATAACTTAATACATCGAATATATGAGAGCTCACAACCTTCACAAACCGTTATTACGTAATGTCATGTGTTAGAATTCCAGCTCGCCCTTCTCTACCAGGAAAAAGACGGCGTCTGATCGGCTGGGTTCAAATGAAGTGCTATGATTGGTTATAAAAAAACAAAAGACAGTCACACTTTGAGTATTTAAACACATTCAGGTGAGTATTGGAACATATTCGGGACAGTGTTTCCATGGAGACCATGGCGACTCATTAAAACTTTTTAGCATGTTTTAAAAAAAATCTCACTTCCTTTTATTAAGTTTGCACAAGAAATGACGGTCATATTTGAAAAAATACACTAAATTACATCAGAAAAACATAGATTTTATTGGTATCATGGGTCATGTATTTTACTGCATATTAACATTGATTTGTTCTCATTTCTATCATATAAGTTTTAGCCCATGCCATACCTGTTAGGACAGCTTTAGGACACTTTATGGTAGACGCAATAACCTAAACCATGCGTCATTTACTTTTATTTTTTTTACTTTTATCATTATTATTACGATACTTTAATTATTAGTTTTTCGCATGCTCAACCGCAGCAAAACTATTGACTGTCGCAAACAGATTTGAAATGATCTTTCTTTATCATATATAATTCCTGCTCATCAAAATCGTCCTTCAAGGGCCAACCTCATATTTTCTCTCTCTCTGCATCGCAAAACGTGAGATCTTAAGTCCTGAATTTGGCTACCACCTGACAAAGGTTTGAATTCTTCCCCGATTTGTCTGTAATTAATCTGAAAATACAAAAGAAAATAACTGCCTTAATTAATAACTAAGATAAATGTCTGTTTTTATAGTTACTTATACGTCTCTCTCTCTCTCTCTCTCTCTCTCTCTCTCTCTCTCTCTCTCTCTCTCTCTCTCTCTTACCATGAGAGGACGCCCAGACATCTCGGTCAAGCACCTTCCGAAGATCACACCTCCCACCTTATTCTCAACGAGTTTCACTCCTTCATTTTGGCTGAGTTCTCCGAGTCGGAAAACGTTGATGCTGCTGACGAAGGAGGAACCGAAGCTCAAAAAGCAGAAGACAACAAAGAAAAACATTCTGAGGGGAAAATGATAACAAATATACGTTAATTAAAGTCCTGTGTTCGAATCTTGTTGGTGTCAGAACTGTGTACGGTGTTACCTTTTCCTCACTGAAATTGTCATTTAAGGTTAGGTTATGCTGATCGTTTTCCTTAGAGGTAACTAGGCACCCCATTCTCGCAGGCTGAGGTTCCTGCTTCTACTGAGGAATTTAAAACAAAAAGTTCATACCATTTATGTTACATATTAATCACAACTCTTAACATTATGATACTTTATAAGAAAAATAACAAACAAGAGATAACTGGAAGATGTGATCGACTTCTAAATACGTGTCGAATTCACCTCTATAACTTTTTAATACAATAGTAAGATATACTATTGGTGTACAGCAAAAACACGCTTTCCCTCTGCGCATACGGCAGGGTACACGAACACATTGAAAACGCCTCACTATAGTTCACACTTAACTATAAAATAATTCTACAACAGAACGGTACTGTACATAGCCTTGTTTTGCCACATTTTGTCGCATATCGTGGAAGATATTTTTAACAACCAACAAACGCATAATTATATGTACATAGGCCTATGTATGTAAGAATGTTTACTAGGAGAATAACAAACCTCAATTCTTTTTACCTTCCTGAATGAATCTGCCAGTTTGTTTTAAAGTTCAGAGATAAAAATTTACAGTTTGACACAGGAGAAAGTAACGTCTGTCTTTAAGTGAGAAACAGTTAACTAAATGAATAAGTAAATGTTTCTACAAAATGTCTTGACATTTATACCTGAATCGAGTTCCTGGTATAACTTTCTCTCTCTCTCTCTCTCTCTCTCTCTCTCTCTCTCTCTCTCTCTCTCATATACGATGAAAGAGAAAGGGACATTTAAATATTTTGTAAGCAGGTATTTCAGCCATTATAAACGGGTGTCGCAAGCTATAAATTACAACTATCAAACTATTTATCATATATGAAGAAATTTATATAGTATGACTTGAGAAGTTGGTAAGCTGATGGAAGCGATCATTCGGGACAGAATATTTAATTACTTAGAAATGAATGATTTAATTAAAGATTTTCAGCACGGGTTTCGACGCAATCTTTTTTTCTTATGTAGGGAAGAGAGGCCGAGGGAAAATGCCAGTGAAAAAGCCCCCCACCCTCACCATAAAAGAAGAATAGAGCCAAAATCAAAGTCCAGGGTTTTCGAGATACCTGGACACTCTGCGTTTGAAAGATTAGAGGTCATAGACGGGGGGAAAGATGGATTGAGAAACGTTGTTCTAGAGTTGATCGGTTGAATAGATGAAAGATTGAAAATACCGATTAACTCTTGCGTTAGAGAGTTGGACAGAAAAAGAATAAAAATATGTCGAAAGTCTGGTACTGCGTGATCTTTATAAAGGAAGAGACATGCACTTAGAATGTTCAGAAGAGCAGCGCCCGTTATAATAGCGAGAGTAAAGAGAGAGAGTGAGGCAACATTGCGGTGAAGAGAAAGGGGTCGAAGACAGTCAGTCAGAAGCAGGGAATTGATGAGACGAAAAGCTTTTGATTCCACACGGTCAATTAGAACTATGTGAGTTGAGTCAAACACCAAACATGAGAAACGTACTCGATATAGGGGCAGACAAGACCCGTGTATAGAGACAGCAACTGAATCGGGGTGAAGAAAGTGTGGAAGCGGTACAGCACACCTAACCTCTTAGAAACTGCTTTGGAAAGAGAATATATGTGATCTTCCCAAAGGAAGATCACGAGAAAAGGGAATGCCAAGAATGTTAAGAGAAGAGGAAGGATTGAGTTGTGTATTGGCGAAGGTAAGGGGATATTTGTGTGGAAGATTGTGACGAGAAGACAGATCAAAGAACAGAATTTTTGAGGCATTGAAAACCACAAGGTTTTCTCTACACCAATCAGATATAGCAGAAAGATCAGAGGTCAGGTGCACCATAGCCGTCCTACGCGAATCATGGAGTGACTGTTGAGAGGGATGCTTTATGAAGTGGGTGGAGAAGTGAAGAGTGGAATCATCGACATAGGAGTGGATCGGACAGGAAGTACGACTTGATAGATCATTAATAAATAAGTCTTAAAAGGAAAAGAGTGGGTGACAGGATAGAACCATGGGGAACACGACTATTAATAGCTTGTAGAGAAGATTAGTGGCCATCTATAACAGCGCTAGAGATCGGTCAGAAAGGAATTCAGAGATGAAGGCACAGATAGAAAGATAGAAACCAAAGGAAGGTATTTTCGAAATTAAGTGTTTTTGCCAGACTCTATCAAAAGCTTTTGATTTGTTTGGCGCAATAGAAAATGTTTCACCGAAATCCTGAAAGGAGGATGACCAAGAGTTAGAGAGATATGCAAGAAGATCGCCAGTAGAGCGTCGCTTGCGGAACCCACACTGACGATCTGAAAGAAGATTGTAAGAAGAGCGGTGTTTAAGAATCCTCCTATTGAAGATAGATTAAAAAAATCTAGAAAGGCAGGAAATCAAAACAACTGGACGATAGTTGGAGGGTTGAGAGCAGTTACCATTCTTTGAGAGAGGTTGAATGAAAGCGAACTTCCAGCAGGAAGGAAAAGTACCAGATGAGAGACAAAGACGAAAGAATTTGACTAGGCAGAGTGTCAGTACAGAAGGACAGTTTATGAGAACAGGAGGAACACCATCAGGACTGACAACCTTCTTAGAATTGAGCCCAGATAAGGCATAAAAGATATCTTTGGAAAAGATTCTAATTTCAGACATAATTAAGTCAGAGAAAGTTGGAAATGGAGGAACAGCAATGGAATCGTCCAGGGTTGAGTTGGAGGCGAAAGTTTGAGCGAAGAGTTCAGCTTTGTCAGGAAAAGAGACGCCATCGGAATGGAAAAGAGGAGGGAAAGAAGTAAAGATGTTGGAGAGGTTCTTCGCTTGTTGCTAGAAAGATCTAGAAGAATTAGATTTGGATAGGTTTTCACATTTTTGCTGGATGAAGGAATTTTTGGCGAGGCGAAGAACAGATTTTGCACATTTCTGGACAAAAATATAGGTAAGTGAGAGTCAGGAGTTGGATGGCGACAGTACCTTCTGAAAGCCACCTCTCTGTTGCGGATAGCATTAGAACAAAGTTAAAGTAATGTTTTTTCATTAGTAGTAGGAATAGAATATGGAATGTACGGCTCCATGTCCAACAGAATCACCTCTGTGATGCTCTCAGCACACTCAGAAGGGCCCCGGCCACAGAAGCAGTAATCATTCCATGGGAAATCACCGAAGTACTCGGTGGTGTAGTGGTTAGCGTCGCTGACTACGAATCCATCGGCTCCGGGTTCGAGACCGACGGCAGTCGGCGCGCAGCAAAACCCAGCTGTTCATCTTTCCACACAATAAAGAAAATGGTTGGTAGATAAATGGGTACCCTAGGTGGCCTAGTGGTTAAGACGCTGGACTGCTGATGGGGCGTGGTTCGGATTCCACGTTAAACTGTAGGTCTAAGGTAGAGTGAAAAGCTTGACCTTCGTCAGAATGAATAATTCGGGAGGAAGCTAACCAAAGGTACTGCCTAAGGACCCCCAAGTCAGTGGAGCCAAAGTGCCAGAGGCATCTCCTCTTGGGAGGATCCATAGGCCGAATTGAAGTGACAGGACAAGAAACAGATATAAGATTGTGCTTTACTAATGTCTATTATTGCTAATAGTGTACGTTGAGCTGGTCGTCTGGAGTTGATGCCATCCATGATGTGCTGCGTGAGTTTAGTGAGTAATGTCTGGTTGAGTGGTGAGGTCTGAATCCATGTTGAGTAGGTGATAGTGGTATGTGCGAGTTGGTGATTTGTAAGATTAGTCTTTCTGTTACTTTTGAAGGTGTGCATAGTAAAGTAATGAGTCTATAGGAAGCTGGTTCTGTTGGATTTTTCCTTGTTTGAGTAGTGTAACAATTTTACCTTGTTTCCATATGTCAGGAATAATAGTGTTGGTATGAATATGTGCTGATGTTTGTGAGAGCTAGTATTCCTTGTGGTTCAGAAGGTTAAAGGGAAACAAAGTTGTGGAATGGTACCCTAGGGCATATCATACTTTTCCGAGTCCGAATTTCACTCTGGCTAATATGTATTTTTATGAAAAATTTAATTCTAAGTGGGGTCTCTTTTCTGCAACTTTTCCCAAAAATCGCGTTATCATGTTCAAAATTGCGGTTTTCTGTGCTATGTTGAAATACCAAATAGTCAATTGAACACAACTTCATATTTTTAACCCTTTGTCGTAATTTGTTGCCATTTAGACACATTAACTTTGCTTAACTCTTACACAGGTTTAATACATACATACATAAGAAAAAAAATCTACTCCATTTGAATCTTTGTAACCATCTGGACGCAGAAGGCGAAGTTCATCATTCTCTCAATAGATGGCTCTGAGCAATTACGCCAGTTATAATTGTGAAGTAGAAGTGAGTGGACGCCATTTTTTTCGGTGGGTGTTTTTTGTAATTTTCCTAAGTTTAATCACTATTATTATATTTGTTTTGACTACAATTTAATTCTAGAAGTATTAAGGAAACTCCCTGTTTACTTTGTTTAAATAATATTTTTAATAACTGTGAAGAAAAGACTTTATTCAAAGTTCGTTTCGAAATGGACACAAAGTTTTCAGAGGGTAAATTTCTGTCTATGATAACACGTGTGTCCAATTGGATACATGAAATGAATTTTTCATTACGATTGTTTTTATGTACTGTTATATATATATATATATATATATATATATATATATAGAGAGAGAGAGAGAGAGAGAGAGAGAGAGAGAGAGAGAGAGAGAGAGAGAGAGAGAGAGAGAGTACTAACTACCACCCACTAATTACTTTATTAGACCTTTGTTGACTAATGGACACATAAATTATTTCATTTAGAAATGTTCTTACAAAAAAGATTGCTAAAAATGCTTATATATACCTCCTATGCATATTTCAAATAAAAAAATGAACCTACGCTAAAATTAAATGGTACTGAATGACAAAGGGTTAAGCTTATGTTACACCATTATTAAGACTTTTAAATTAAATTTGCAATGCCAAATTCAATTTTCTACAAAGCTGTGCGCGCTACTCATGAAAACTAGCGCCGCTAGCGCTAGCGCTAGTGAGGCAAAATAATAGCGGCGCTAGCGCTAACGCTTGTCATTTCAAAATTTAGCGACGCTAGCGCTAGCGCTAGTTTTCAATATTAGCTATAACAAATAAAAAATACCTATTATGTTAGTTACACTTCTATGCAGTAATATTGTCAAAAAGAATGTTTAAATGAAACAATTATACTATAAAACCAAAGCTTTTTATTTATTTAAATCCAGTGTAACAAAACTTTTTATTTATTTAAATCCAGTATATTTATTTAAATCTAGCTATAACAAATAAAAAATACCTAATACCATAGAAAACAATACATTTCTTTTATTTAATTATTTGATATATCATATATACAACAGAAGTATTTCAAGTAATATATTTGTAATTATTCAAATGAAGTTGTTGCGACGTAGTTAACGTGAGCAAGTTTTGACTTTAGTTCATCAATCGTTTGGTTAAATTGCTTAGCACTTCCATTCACTAAAGCTTTTCTTCCTAATACTTGTATTCCCGGTTGAAGTGTTGTGATCAATGTTTTGAAGGCCTCGGCCTCTACTATTTTGAAGGTCAGCATTTCCTCTATTACCAACTTTGTAACTAGATCGTTAACTTTGCTTTTGCTGATTTTGTTGCTGCCTGCTACCATTTCAGTCAGTTTGCGTTCTTTGGGTTTTGATGAACTCTCTTCCAACGCTGCTGAATCAGAGTTTCGTTTTTTTCCTTTATTTTGAGTGGCGCCTTCTTTTGCGCAGATTTCAAACTCTTTAAGTTTATAAGGATGTTTACTGCTACGGTGGGATTTTAAATTGAAAGTTGACTTTTTATTGACGCTGATTACTTTGTTCTTGGGTAAACATAACTTACACTTCAAATTAAAATTGTTGTTATTTTTCGCAGTTCTGTCACAAACAAACTCAAAATACTTTTCAATGTAAGGCCACGGATTTTTAACTTCTTCTATTTGCTGGTCAGCAGAAGAAGACGCCATCCTTTCGTAAACGTAATGAAAAAATCGAGCGGGAGAGAAACACAACCACACTCCGTGACTTCCGTTGTATGACTAATAACTGACAAGCAAGCAATGAAGAATGAGGGAACCGCCGCCAGCATACATGTTCATACATGTTTAAAACGTTCAAACTCGTATGGAATAGAAGGACTTTAAATTCATTTTTAAAATAAAAATTAGCGCTAGCGCATAGCGTTAATTTTTATTTCAAAAACTAGCGGCGCTGGTAAATGCGCTAGTAGTTTGAAAATATAGCGACGCTAGTGGTGGCGCTATTAAAAAACTAGCGGCGCTAGTCACAGCTCTGGTTTTCTATTACCAAAATAAATATTCATTACCAAATTTAGGTTAATTTGGTAATTAAAAATGCCGGTTGGCAACCCTGATTATAACCAAAAATTATATTCCTTGTCTATATTTATGGCGAAAGAACACTAAACACACTGATATGAATTTGTTACAGATTGGACAAGAGCGAAAATAAGCACCGACTAGACGTGATGGCCGAATCTGCCCCCAAAACCAGGAAAATGTCAGGTTCAAACCTCTCGGATGTTGTGGGCCCGGGGAAGGAGTTCATTCCCAGCGAGGTGCCGAGTTGGAGAGTCGTTCTTCAGGGAGGGATTCGTCTGCAGGAGGAAAAGTTTCTCATTCATGACATCCAAAGGTATAAATACCCTATCCGAGAGATGACTGACGAGCTGACTTCACTCGTGATGACTCAGTGGAGGAAGTCGAATGTAAAGTTCTCCCCGCCTGTGACAATCACGGAAAAATCGCTCTCATATAAGATCTTGTTGAAATGGAAGGAGGTGATAGACGTTGTGAACGGGAGAGTTAAGTCTGCTACCCAGGAGAAGAGGATGGCTGATCTGGATAAACTCTGTGAAGTCTGCGTTTGCAAGCATCAGATCTTCTTGTGCGGCTCAGAGGGGAGTGGATGCTCAGGATGGTCCCTCAAGGCCCATGTGAACTGTGACTGTCCTTTGGAGGTGAAGATTCCTAAACTGGACCTTCAGTGACTGTACTACCAGAGAGTGAAGACTTCCGAAGCTTCAGGATTCCAGATGTCTTCTGTAGACTTCGAAGACAGCAGGAGACAGATCAAAGCAGCGAAGAGGAAGGAGGCTGAAGCAGCTTCTGCTGTGAAGAGGAAGAAGAAAGAGGAGGCTACTAATGAGGAGCTTCTCATGAAAGACTGAGGAGGACGAAGAGCCAAACTTGGAAGAAGCTGCAAAAGAAGCCTCTGGCAATGCTGAGGCTACTGAAGCTCCTATGGACGTTCCCGCTGAAGTACCTGCCGAAACTCCAACTTCTGCTACACGAAACTACATGAAGATCCAAGGGGCAGCTTCAGCAGCCTTGAGGTACAGGGTGGCAAATGTATCTGCAGCTGCAGTTGCCACTGGCTTCCTGAACGACCTCATCAAGGCCGTTCATCTTTCCAAAGACAAGGCTTACTTGGCCATAGATGGCATGAAAGTCTGGAGGGCCAAGGAGGAAGTAATGGCCTCATCAGTTGAAGCTCTCACGCAGAGGTCAGAGGAGAAGATCTCTGGGATATTGATATTCTTTGATGGCAAGCAGGATAAGAACACAAAGGTGTTGAAATATGACGAAGTGACAGGGAGATTTCATCCTGACAAAGTGATCGAGGAGCATTACACTATCACGTGGGAGCCTCAAGGAAAGTACCTCTTCCATTTCACTCCCGATGAACCTGAGGAAGGAGAAAAGCCTGCTCATAAGATCGCTCAGGGCCTGCATGAGTGGCTTCTGGATCACGGAGCTGACGAGAGCCTTGTAATGATTGGAGGAGACTCTACCAACACCAACACGGGGTGGTCTGGAGGCGCCATAGCCCTATTGGAGAAGATGCTGTGTCGCAAGTGCCACTGGATGATCTGTCAGCTCCGTGTGAACGAGTTTTCCCTGAGGCACTTAATCATCAAGCTGGACGGCCCTGTAACTCCCCGGTCTGGCTTCAGTGGGCTTATTGGAAAACTTTTTGAGAAAGTGAATGAACTTGAGGTCAACTTCAACTTCAAACCAGTGGAAGGAACTGAAGATATCATAGAGCTGCCAGTAGAGATAGTCAAATCTCTCTCCACAGACCAGCACAACTGCTATCTTCTGATCAAAGCAATCAAGTCTGAAAGTCTCAGTCCACAGTCGGCTGGTCTCAAGTGCGGACCTCTGAACCAATCCAGGTGGCTCAGTACTGCACAGGTCATCTTGCTGTTGTGGATGAGGGAGCATGGACTGAAGGGGGAGGTGTTGAGGAGGCTCGAGGTCCTCGTGAAGTTCTGCCTTAACTTCTACTTCAAAATGTACTACGACATCAAAGTGAAGCACCACCTCAAATTTGGTCCTGCACACGTTTTTTCAAGCCTGAGGCTGCTGAGGAACCAGACTACGGATGTCAGGAACATCATCTCTGCTGCAGTGATAAGAGGAGCTTACCACGCATGTCCTGAGAACATCCTGGCTTCATTCCTGTGCAGTGAGGATGAGCATCAGAGAGCTTTTGTTGTGAGCCAGATAGAGAAGATCAGAGAAGGAAGAGACTTTGGTGATACGACAGTGAGGCCCCATAAAAATCCCATAGTCAATCTGCAAGCCACTTCACCTGAGGATCTCATCAACTGGGAATCAGAGAATATTTACGAGCTTATTTTCACCTGCAAGATGACCTTGACTGAGCTCGAGGATCTCAGGAAAACTCCACTCAAAGTGGATGCTTTCTCTGTTCATACTCAGTCCTGCGAGAGAGCTGTACAGGAAGTCTGAACTGCTTCCCAAGCTGTGTACGGTCACGAGAGGAGAGATGGGTGGGTGAAGGCCAGGATAGACCATCGAGAAATGCTCCCAGTGTTCAGATCGAAGCAGGACATACTTAAGAGCTTTTCAGGTTCGAGTGGCTAATGAAGAGGCTGAAGCCATCGTTAATGCTCATAAGAGCTGAAAGTCCTCATAAGATCATAATATAAGATCTTATGAGGCCACGCTTTTCAGGGATCCAGGAAGAACAGGCGTGTAAACCTACACGTGGAGGTGGCACGTCTCCTGCTACTCGATCAGAGTAGAGCTGGTGAGCCGCGCCTATTCTTTGAAGAAAAACTTAAAATTCTTAAGTTTTACGTGAAATCTAAACATTTTTTCAGCACCCAGAGGTGTTGAAACATGCAAAAAAGCAAGGATGAGGTCAGAAAAGTAGCTTTTAGACTAAATCATCTGCAGAACAGCTGCGCGCTTTGGTTTGGGTGCCCTGAGGCTGCGTTAGGCAGCCTTCAAATCAGAAAATCGCGATTTTGACCACGAAAATGAGATTTTTCGGAAAAGTTGCAAATAATGAACCCATCTTAGAATTAATTTCTACATAGGAATACTTATTAGCCACCTTGTTTTTCCAAAATTTCAACCCTGAACCCAGAGTATGATATGCCCTAATGGTACCCCAAAAATAATTTTAGTCACGGTACCAGATTTTTGGAATAACTTGGCCCTCCAGTGTTAAACAATAAATTCTTAGATATTTTTAAAGGTTAGATGCTTTCATGAATGAAAGATGTATTTCATAAGATGTAAAGACTTGTATAGCTATTTTTACAGGTCCTAAATGTAGTAAGTTGCACTAGGTATAGCCTAGTGATCATTACTTTAAATGAAGATTTTGTAAACTTTTTTTTAGAAATACACTCATAGGTTGTTATCGATTAATCTCAGTAGCGTAAGACGGAATCAGCTCTCCACCTACCGAAGTCTAGGTCAAGATACAAAGAACTGTGAACTTGCAGAACAGTAAAAAAACCTGAAAATAGGCTAGTAATTTATCTTTCAGATATTAAAAAATTTAATGAAAATTTATAAAAGATATTTGACTCCAGCGAGCAGATGAACTTGCATTAAGAGCAAAAATGGTATTCACAATAACTTAAGAATGTACATTTGGTGTTCAGTGTTTTTAAGCAAATTTGGTTCTGGATGGTAGATTGCCCTCAGTGAAAAGTGTGTTTGTCGGGGGGGGGGGGGGGTGAGCGCCCGAATAGTTGTGCTTGATTTGGATTTCCTGTCTGACCACACAATTAAGTTTGGAGGGGAAGCCGCTGGTTTGGGGTTTGCTGTAACCTCACCAGACTCGTTCAAGCGCAACCATCACGCGCACACGCCGCACCCCGTTCGCACTCTGCGTTTGTTTGTTTGTTTGCTTGTGCATGTACAGTAACCAATCATTCTATTTACTACTTTTAGGTTACTCTATATTAATTTTTCTAATTTTCCATTTTACCCCATTTTATCCTTTTTTCTCTTGTCAGGGTAGGTTACGCTGTTCTACTGACTCTCTGTGCATATGAATGTGTCAACATGCCGGTGGCCCCTATATCTTGTATCCTTTAAATTTTTTTACATTATAGGTGGTCGCTAAAGTTCATAGTATGACGTCTCTCACACACACACACACATATATATATATATATATATATATATATATATATATATATATATATATATATATATATTGTTTTTAGTCCTTATCATCTTCTTTACCCAATATGAAACCCACTTTTACACAGCTGAGCTTACATTTTAGCTCGTTTTCCCCCTTTTCTCCTCTTTTCCCTTTTTCCTCTTTCCCCCTTTTGACCGCTCAACCCCTTTTTCCATTTCCACATTTTCCATTTCCCCTTTTTCCCTTTTTCCTCCCCCCACCCCCCTTCAGCTTTCCCTTCGTTTCCATGGCAACCACCCTACTTCGACTACTCATCTGTGGAAAAGGTTTTCCACAGGAAATAAGTTTTTGTTAAAATTCTATTTGTATAAATTAAAGTATTAATCTTTTAAATTTTTAATATTCAATAACTTGTATTTATGCCTACAGTAGATGTCTGTCATCCTTATTTGATAAGCCTAACGACGCTCTCCAGAGTTGCAAATCTACACTCTTAAACGGAGACTCCTCAATTATAAGTGTTCTTTTCGGGAAATATAAATCACATGAAAGAGTTAAGTATAAAACCAAAATTATATAAATTCATTTGCTAATATCATTATTAGACTAAAACTTTGCAACTTTAATAATCTTTTGTAAACGTGGCACCATGGGAGTCTCTCCAGGGCATGGCAAGGAGAGGAATGCAATTCGTGTCTCACTTTAGGGTAGGTCGGCCAGCTTTCTGGTGAAAGCATTGTTTCGTTAACAACCCTCTAAAGAAGTGGTAGTTATAAAGCTTCGGTTTCTATTTTAACTTTGCTCTGCAAAAATCTAATCTCTTGAGAAGTGAACTATCTTCGTCAAATAAGACTGTGAAAAAGGGTAACGTGTTGTTTTTATGCTTCTCACAGAAAATTAATAAAAAATTCTATCTCAACGGATTGAGAGAAAAAGACGCCAATCGACGAGAGCTTCAAATTGTTCGTCACGCAATTCGGACATGTAGTCAGAGCAAGCTAAAAGAAGAACCTGGATGTAAGCAGTATACACTTTGTTGTCGAAGCGACAAAGCAACATACTGAGTTACCTAAAAGAGGGAATGGTAAGGTCATATACTACAGAGAAGAACACACACATATACATTATATGAATGTACAGTATATATATATATATATATATATATATATATATATATATATATATATGCAGGCCCGGATTTAGCTATAGGCGAACTAGGCGATCGCCTAGGGCCTCGCACCAAAGGGGGCCTCGCTCAAGCCGTTTTGCGCGTTCTGTCCTGATATTTCTTGATCCGAATTGTTTCAGTTTTAGGAGAGAAAGATACAAAAGAGGCGGAGCTTGTGATGTCATTGAAACCGTTGCTTCGTTATCGGCGTGGACCGTGAAATTTATATTTCTTATACAATTTCCATGCGTGATTATTTTGGTTTGGTTTAATTTTTAAGTGCTGGCATAGTTCTGTCAATGCGGGATTCTAATATTGCTGGTATAGTACCGATAATTAAGTCCATATTTTCATATATATATAGGCCTAGGGCCTCGCAATTTCTAGATCTGCCTAGGGCCTCGCAACTTCTAGATCCGGCCCTGTATATATGTATATAATGTATATATATAAATATATAACGTAAAGAACGACGCTTGTATAGGAGATATTCCGCGCAAAACGAGAGAGAAAGAACGAAACAAATGAAAAAATGAGGTAACCACCCTGGAATCGAACCCGGGATCTTCCGATTGCCGGTCAGATGCGCTAACCATTACACCATGGGCCTCACTCTTCCAAATGCCGTAATTCTTCTACATACTCGCAGAAACCAATGCCCCAAGGGGGCACCTCCCGCATGCCGTAACATTATATACATTTAACTGCAAACACGCAGTATAATTAACGTAAAGAACGACGCTTGTGTAGGAGATATTCCGCGCAAGACGAGAGAGAAAGAACGAAACAAATGAAAAAATGAGGTAACCACCCGGGAATCGAACCCGGGATCTTCCGATTGCCGGTCAGATGCGATAACCATTACACCATGGGCCTCACTCTTCCAAATGCCGTAATTCTTCTACATACTCGCAGAAACCAATGCCCCAAGGGGGCACCTCCCGCATGCCGTAACATTATATACATTTAACTGCAAACACGCAGTATAATTAACGTAAAGAACGACGCTTGTATAGGAGATATTCCGCGCAAGACGAGAGAGAAAGAACGAAACAAATGAAAAAATGAGGTAACCACCCGGGAATCGAACCCGGGATCTTCCGATTGCCGGTCAGATGCGATAACCATTGCACCATGGGCCTCACTCTTCCAAATGCCGTAATTCTTCTACATACTCGCAGAAACCAATGCCCCAAGGGGGCACCTCCCGCATGCCGTAACATTATATACATTTAACTGCAAACACGCAGTCTTGCGCGGAATATCTCCTATACAAGCGTCGTTCTTTACGTTAATTATACTGCGTGTTTGCAGTTAAATGTATATAATGTTACGGCATGCGTGGGGTGCCCCCTTGGGGCATTGGTTTCTGCGAGTATGTAGAGGAATTACGGCATTTGGAAGAGTGAGGCCCATTGTGTAATGGTTATCGCATCTGACCGGCAATCGGAAGATCCCGGGTTCGATTCCCGGGTGGTTACCTCATTTTTTCATTTGTTTCGTTCTTTCTCTCTCGTCTTGCGCGGAATATCTCCTATACAAGCGTCGTTCTTTACGTTAATTATACTGCGTGTGTGCAGTTAAATATATATATATATATATATATATATATCTTCTTAAGTCCCGTCTGGAGTTCTCCGGGTTGGGTCCCACATTCGATGTCTCCATCCTCTCCACGTCCCTCTGTCCGACGCCATGTGAGTCAGCTGCTGCGCGGTCCGCTCCTCGTTTGCTCTGCGGAAACGTCTAAGCCACGTTTCCCTCGGCCGTCCCCTCGGTCGGGTGCCCTCAACTCGTCCATGCAGCACCATCTTCGGCCATCTCTCCCGGTCCATCCTTTGTACATGCCCAAACCATCTCCTCTGTGCATCTCTTACCCGGTCTAATATCGAGTCTCTGACATTATTCATTTCTCTCACTCTTTCGCTGGTTACCCTGTCCTCCCACCGCACATTACATATCCTTCTTAAACATTTCATTTCAAATGCCAGCAGTTTCTTTTCCTCTGTCTTCTTCAACGTCCAACACTTTGCACCGTATAATACCGTAGAAATGACTATTGCTCTTAATAGTCTGATTTTCAGACTTAATGAGATGTTCCTGTCTTTCCAGATTTTGTTTAGTCTTTCAAATGATCTTCGTCCCAATGATATTCTCTCTTGAACTGTCCTCTCTGTGCCTCCGTATGTAGTAAAGCGTACTCCCGAGTACTTAAACTCATCCAACTGTTCTATTTTTTCTCCGCCCAGCCGTATGTCTAAAACTTCTCTCAAGCGTCCAATCTTCATACATTTTGTCTTCTCTCTGTTAACCACTAGCTTGTATTTGGCATATTGTTCTTTTGTCAATGAGACCATTCTCTGGAGATCTTCTTTCGATTCTGCAGTAGAACTATATCATCCGCATATCTCAAGTTTGTTTTTTCCACCCCACCGATCTTAACGCCTGTATGGCAATTTTCCAGTGCCATCGCCATTACCCATTCTATAAACATGTTGAAGCGATGGGGGGACATCGGGCACCCTTGTATCACTCCGCCCGTTGTTCTGAATCTCTCCGTTAAGATCTGGTCTTTCCTTACTCTTGCTGTTGTGTGTTCGTATAAACTGTTGATTGTGTCAATTATGCTTTGTTCTATTCCCCAACATTCTAGCACTTTCATCATACTTTTTCTCCATACCGAATCGAAAGCCTGCTTAAAATCAATAAACACAGAACACATCTCTTCCTTTTTCCCACATCTTCTCGATAATCTGCGAGAAAGTGAATATATGGTCAACTGTGCCTCTACCTGCTCTGAAACCTGCCTGTTCTTCCGAGATCACTTCATCTTCTCTTCTCTTTATCCTATCTTGAATTATCTTGGCGAGAACTTTATAAGAGTGCGATAGTAAGCTGATGGGTCGATAATTCTCGCATCTCTTGGCATCCCCTTCTTGTATATGGGTAATATAATGGCCCCACTCCAGTCACTCGGCACCCTTCCTCCCTCCAACACCACCTGACAAAGACCACGCATCCACCTCACCAGAGCCTCACCGCCCACCTCCATCAACTCCTGTGGCTTTGCCGTTCGCCAATGTTTTTATTGTCTTTTCTACTTCCTCCTCCATGATTACTGGAGTTTCCTGCGTATTTCGTTCCGCTCTTCCGAGTTCAGGGTAGTCCATCACATTCACGGGAGTCTCGCATCCTTTTAGTACGTTCTCAAAGTGTCTTCTCCATATAGTCCGCACTTCCTTCTCGGCAGACACCTTATCACCGTTTTCATTTCTTACCACAGATGTATTGCGCCTCCATTCTCTTGTCAAGGTTTTCACTGTTCTAAACAATTCTTTCGACTGTCCTCTTCGGAAGCTTTCTTCACAAGTCACACATTGGTTTTCAACCCATCTTTCTTTAGTCTCCCTGCGCTTCCTTTCCACCTCTCTACATTTTTGCCTATATCTTGCCTTATTCTCTTGGGATGGCATAATGTTTTTGGCCTTTTTTGCTTCTATTTTTTCTTGACACAGATCCAATAGCTCTTCTGTAACCCACTCATGTCTGACTCTCCTTTTCTTCCCCAAAACCATCACTGCTTCTTCTTTGAGTATATCCCTTCCTCTACACCACATTTGTTCGGTATTTTCATTCAGCCCGAGTAAGGGTTCAAATCGTCCACCTATCCGTGCTTGGAGGGTTGTTCTCACCTCAGCTATCCTCAATTTTTCCAGATTATATCTATTTACTTCTCGTTGCCTTCTTCTTTCTGCCTTAAACTTAATTCGAATGTTTGACAGTAGTAATTCGTGTGTTGTTCCAAAGTCAGCTCCTCTCATCACCTTGGTTCCCATTACCGATGTTCTCCATCTCTTATTCACCAATATATAGTCAATACAATTCTTATGTATCTCATATGGGTGTGTCCAGGTATACATGTGCTGCACTCTGTGGTAGAAGCGTGTGTTCGTTATGCATAGACGATTTTGTTGACAAAATTCCAGTATCCTCTCACCCCGTTCATTTCTCTCGCCCAGACCAAACTTCCCCATCACGTCTTCATATCCTTCGTTATTACTACCAACTTTACTATTGAAGTCGCCAGTCACCATGAGCACATCTCCATCCCTCCCCCGCTCAATCTCCTCCTCCAGCTGCGAATAGAACTCTTCCACCTCATCATCTCCATGTGAGAAGTCAGGTGCATACACCTGTATGATCTTACAATTCTTATGCTGGCCCCTTAGCGTTACCGATATTATCCTTGAATTTACTGCCTTGTGCGCCACATAAGCTCTCTGGGCTCTCTCTCCCAGTAGAACTGCCACCCCCCTCTCTGTGTGTGTTATCAGGTCTCCCTGAGTACAGCACCCTAACTCCATCCATCATCAATTCTCCCTCTCCCACCCAATGGGTTTCCGCCACTCCCAGCACATCCCATCTGTATCTATTGATTTCTTCAATAATACCTCTGAGTCTTCCTAGTCTATAAAGTGCAGTTACGTTAATCGTGCCGATTGTAGTTATTCCTTTCGCAAACCAGATCGCCCATTTTCCGCCGCAGGGCTGTGGCCTAACACCCTGCTGCGCGTCGGTTCCCCCGGACGCGGTAGCCATATTCGCGTTGTTTTCGTCGGTTCCCCCGGACGCGGTAGCCATATTTGTATTGCTATTAGTCGATATCTTCATGCAGGTTTCTTGGCTAATAGGGTAGCCGGCTAGCCACTCCTCTGCTACCCGTTTGGTCCACGACTCCTTATTGGTTATTCGGAGCATCCCTCAACTTTATTGAGATGAGGGGTTCCCTCATCCGCCACCTGAGGGACGCGCCTGGTAGGAGTTTTATGTATATATGTATGTATGTATGTATATACAGGGTGATTCAGCAAAGAGTACATTAAATTGGAGGATGAAATCCTTGGATAATTCTAAACCAAAATGCCCCTATGGTAAAATGTCAGATTCTGCAGTTTCCATGTTACAATACATTTAAGATGTTGTATTAATGAGAGTGAATATGAAGTGAAACCCCGTAGGTTTTTGTAATCATTTATTCACAGATCTCTACAGTGTGACCCCTCTTTGCTACAACCTAAAGGAAATGTTCAAAGTTGCCCCCTTCTGCCTCAATGCGGGCCTGTAGACGTCGTACCATTGAATGTCTGACGCGTTTCACTTTATATTCACTCTCATTAATACAACATCTTAAATGTATTGTAACATGGAAACTATGCAGAATCTGACATTTTACCATAGAGACATTATGGTTTAGAATTATCCAAGGATTTCATCCTCCAATTTAAAGTACTCTTTGCTGAATCACCCTGTATATATGTATATGTATATATATATATATATATATGTGTGCGTATATATGTATATATATATATGTGTGTGTGTGTGTGTGTATATATATATATATACATATACACATACATATATATGTATATATATATATATAATACATACACACACACACAGACACACACATATATATTATATATATGAAAATCGGAAAATCGGAAGATCCCGGGTTCGATTCCAGGGTGGTTACCTCATTTTTTCATTTGTTTCGTTCTTTCTCTCTCGTTTTGCGCGGAATATCTCCTATACAAGCGTCGTTCTTTACGTTATATATTTATATATATACATTATATACATATATACAGGGCCGGATCTAGAAGTTGCGAGGCCCTAGGCAGATCTAGAAATTGCGAGGCCCTAGGCCTATATATATATGAAAATATGGACTTAATTATCGGTACTATACCAGCAATATTAGAATCCCGCATTGACAGAACTATGCCAGCACTTAAAAATTAAACCAAACCAAAATAATCACGCATGGAAATTGTATAAGAAATATAAATTTCACGGTCCACGCCGATAACGAAGCAACGGTTTCAATGACATCACAAGCTCCGCCTCTTTTGTATCTTTCTCTCCTAAAACTGAAACAATTCGGATCAAGAAATATCAGGACAGAACGCGCAAAACGGCTTGAGCGAGGCCCCCTTTGGTGCGAGGCCCTAGGCGATCGCCTAGTTCGCCTATAGCTAAATCCGGGCCTGCATATATATATATATATATATACTGTACATTCATATATATATATTATGTGTGTGTTCTTCTCTGTAGTATATGACCTTACCATTCCCTCTTTTAGGTAACTCAGTATGTTGCTTTGTCGCTTCGACAACAAAGTGTATACTGCTTACATCCAGGTTCTTCTTTTAGCTTGCTCTGACTACATGTCCGAATTGCGTGACGAACAATTTGAAGCTCTCGTCGATTGGCGTCTTTTTCTATCAATCCGTTGAGATAGAATTTTTTATTAATTTTCTGTGAGAAGCATAAAAACAACACGTTACCCTTTTTCACAGTCTTATTTGACGAAGATAGTTCACTTCTCAAGAGATTAGATTTTTGCAGAGCAAAGTTAAAATAGAAACCGAAGCTTTATAACTACCACTTCTTTAGAGGGTTTTAACGAAACAATGCTTTCACCAGAAAGCTGGCCGACCTACCCTAAAGTGAGACACGAATTGCATTCCTCTCCTTGCCATGCCCTGGAGAGACTCCCATGGTGCCACGTTTACAAAAGATTATTAAAGTTGCAAAGTTTTAGTCTAATAATGATATTAGCAAATGAATTTATATAATTTTGGTTTTATACTTAACTCTTTCATGTGATTTATATTTCCCGAAAAGAACACTTATAATTGAGGAGTCTCCGTTTAAGAGTGTAGATTTGCAACTCTGGAGAGCGTCGTTAGGCTTATCAAATAAGGATGACAGACATCTACTGTAGGCATAAATACAAGTTATTGAATATTAAAAATTTAAAAGATTAATACTTTAATTTATACAAATAGAATTTTAACAAAAACTTATTTCCTGTGGAAAACCTTTTCCACAGATGAGTAGTCGAAGTAGGTGGTTGCCATGGAAACGAAGGGAAAGCTGAAGGGGGGTGGGGGGAGGAAAAGGGAAAAAGGGGAAATGGAAAATGTGGAAATGGAAAAAGGGGTTGAGCGGTCAAAAGGGGGAAAGAGGAAAAAGGGAAAAGAGGAGAAAAGGGGGAAAACGAGCTAAAATGTAAGCTCAGCTGTGTAAAAGTGGGTTTCATATTGGGTAAAGAAGACGATAATGACTAAAAACAATATATATATATATATATATATATATATATATGTGTGTGTGTGTGAGAGACGTCATACTATGAACTTTAGCGACCACCTATAATGTAAAAAAATTTAAAGGATACAAGATATAGGGGCCACCGGCATGTTGACACATTCATATGCACAGAGAGTCAGTAGAACAGCGTAACCTACCCTGACAAGAGAAAAAAGGATAAAATGGGGTAAAATGGAAAATTAGAAAAATTAATATAGAGTAACCTAAAAGTAGTAAATAGAATGATTGGTTACTGTACATGCACAAGCAAACAAACAAACAAACGCAGAGTGCGAACGGGGTGCGGCGTGTGCGCGTGATGGTTGCGCTTGAACGAGTCTGGTGAGGTTACAGCAAACCCCAAACCAGCGGCTTCCCCTCCAAACTTAATTGTGTGGTCAGACAGGAAATCCAAATCAAGCACAACTATTCGGGCGCTCATCCCCCCCCCCCCCCCCCGACAAACACACTTTTCACTGAGGGCAATCTACCATCCAGAACCAATTTGCTTAAAAAACTGAACACCAAATGTACATTCTTAAGTTATTGTGAATACCATTTTTGCTCTTAATGCAAGTTCATCTGCTCGCTGGAGTCAAATATCTTTTATAAATTTTCATTAAATTTTTTAATATCTGAAAGATAAATTACTAGCCTATTTTCAGGTTTTTTTACTGTTCTGCAAGTTCACAGTTCTTTGTATCTTGACCTAGACTTCGGTAGGTGGAGAGCTGATTCCGTCTTACGCTACTGAGATTAATCGATAACAACCTATGAGTGTATTTCTAAAAAAAAGTTTACAAAATCTTCATTTAAAGTAATGATCACTAGGCTATACCTAGTGCAACATACTACATTTAGGACCTGTAAAAATAGCTATACAAGTCTTTACATCTTATGAAATACATCTTTCATTCATGAAAGCATCTAAACTTTAAAAATATCTAAGAATTTATTGTTTAACACTAGAGGGCCAAGTTATTCCAAAAATCTGGTACCGTGACTAAAATTATTTTTGGGGTACCATTAGGGCATATCATACTCTGGGTTCAGGGTTGAAATTTTGGAAAAACAAGGTGGCTAATATGTATTCCTATGTAGAAATTAATTCTAAGATGGGTTCATTATTTGCAACTTTTCCGAAAAATCTCATTTTCGTGGTCAAATCGCGATTTTCTGATTTGAAGGCTGCCTAACGCAGCCTCAGGGCACCCAAACCAAAGCGCGCAGCTGTTCTGCAGATGATTTAGTCTAAAAGCTACTTTTCTGACCTCATCCTTGCTTTTTTGCATGTTTCAACACCTCTGGGTGCTGAAAAAATGTTTAGATTTCACGTAAAACTTAAGAATTTTAAGTTTTTCTTCAAAGAATAGGCGCGGCTCACCAGCTCTACTCTGATCGAGTAGCAGGAGACGTGCCACCTCCACGTGTAGGTTTACACGCCTGTTCTTCCTGGATCCCTGAAAAGCGTGGCCTCATAAGATCTTATATTATGATCTTATGAGGACTTTCAGCTCTTATGAGCATTAACGATGGCTTCAGCCTCTTCATTAGCCACTCGAACCTGAAAAGCTCTTAAGTATGTCCTGCTTCGATCTGAACACTGGGAGCATTTCTCGATGGTCTATCCTGGCCTTCACCCCACCCATCTCTCCTCTCGTGACCGTACACAGCTTGGGAAGCAGTTCAGACTTCCTGTACAGCTCTCTCGCAGGACTGAGTATGAACAGAGAAAGCATCCACTTTGAGTGGAGTTTTCCTGAGATCCTCGAGCTCAGTCAAGGTCATCTTGCAAGTGAAAATAAGCTCGTAAATATTCTCTGATTCCCAGTTGATGAGATCCTTAGGTGAAGTGGCTTGCAGATTGACTATGGGATTTTTATGGGACCTCACTGTCGTATCACCAAAGTCTCTTCCTTCTCTGATCTTCTCTATCTGGCTCACAACAAAAGCTCTCTGATGCTCATCCTCACTGCACAGGAATGAAGCCAGGATGTTCTCAGGACATGCGTGGTAAGCTCCTCTTATCACTGCAGCAGAGATGATGTTCCTGACCTCCGTAGTCTGGTTCCTCAGCAGCCTCAGGCTTGGAAAAACGTGTGCAGGACCAAATTTGAGGTGGTGCTTCACTTTGATGTCGTAGTACATTTTGAAGTCGATGTTAAGGCAGAACTTCACGAGGACCTCGAGCCTCCTCAACACCTCCCCCTTCAGTCCATGCTCCCTCATCCACAACAGCAAGATGACCTGTGCAGTACTGAGCCACCTGGATTGGTTCAGAGGTCCGCACTTGAGACCAGCCGACTGTGGACTGAGACTTTCAGACTTGATTGCTTTGATCAGAAGATAGCAGTTGTGCTGGTCTGTGGAGAGAGATTTGACTATCTCTACTGGCAGCTCTATGATATCTTCAGTTCCTTCCACTGGTTTGAAGTTGAAGTTGACCTCAAGTTCATTCACTTTCTCAAAAAGTTTTCCAATAAGCCCACTGAAGCCAGACCGGGGAGTTACAGGGCCGTCCAGCTTGATGATTAAGTGCGTCAGGGAAAACTCGTTCACACGGAGCTGACAGATCATCCAGTGGCACTTGCGACACAGCATCTTCTCCAATAGGGCTATGGCGCTCCAGACCACCCGTGTTGGTGTTGGTAGAGTCTCCTCCAATCATTACAAGGCTCTCGTCAGCTCCGTGATCCAGAAGCCCTCATGCAGGCCCTGAGCGATCTTATGAGCAGGCTTTCCTCCTTCCTCAGGTTCATCGGGAGTGAAATGGAAGAGGTACTTTCCTTGAGGCTCCCACGTGATAGTGTAATGCTCCTCGATCACTTTGTCAGGATGAAATCTCCCTGGTCACTTCGTCATATTCAACACCTTTGTGTTCTTATCCTGCTTGCCATCAAAGATATCAATATCCCAGAGATCTTCTCCTCTGACCTCTGCGTGAGAGCTTCAACTGATGAGGCCATTACTTCTCCTTGGCCCTCCAGACTTTCATGCCATCTATGGCCAAGTAAGCCTTGTCTTTGGAAAGATGAACGGCCTTGATGAGGTCGTTCAGGAAGCCAGTGGCAACTGCAGCTGCAGATACATTTGCCACCCTGTACCTCAAGGCTGCTGAAGCTGCCCCTTGGATCTTCATGTAGTTTCGTGTAGCAGAAGTTGGAGTTTCGGCAGGTACTTCAGCGGGAACGTCCATAGGAGCTTCAGTAGCCTCAGCATTGCCAGAGGCTTCTTTTGCAGCTTCTTCCAAGTTTGGCTCTTCGTCCTCCTCAGTCTTTCATGAGAAGCTCCTCATTAGTAGCCTCCTCTTTTTCTTCCTCTTCACAGCAGAAGCTGCTTCAGCCTCCTTCCTCTTCGCTGCTTTGATCTGTCTCCTGCTGTCTTCGAAGTCTACAGAAGACATCTGGAATCCTGAAGCTTCGGAAGTCTTCACTCTCTGGTAGTACAGTCACTGAAGGTCCAGTTTAGGAATCTTCACCTCCAAAGGACAGTCACAGTTCACATGGGCCTTGAGGGACCATCCTGAGCATCCACTCCCCTCTGAGCCGCACAAGAAGATCTGATGCTTGCAAACGCAGACTTCACAGAGTTTATCCAGATCAGCCATCCTCTTCTCCTGGGTAGCAGACTTAACTCTCCCGTTCACAACGTCTATCACCTCCTTCCATTTCAACAAGATCTTATATGAGAGCGATTTTTCCGTGATTGTCACAGGCGGGGAGAACTTTACATTCGACTTCCTCCACTGAGTCATCACGAGTGAAGTCAGCTCGTCAGTCATCTCTCGGATAGGGTATTTATACCTTTGGATGTCATGAATGAGAAACTTTTCCTCCTGCAGACGAATCCCTCCCTGAAGAACGACTCTCCAACTCGGCACCTCGCTGGGAATGAACTCCTTCCCCGGGCCCACAACATCCGAGAGGTTTGAACCTGACATTTTCCTGGTTTTGGGGGCAGATTCGGCCATCACGTCTAGTCGGTGCTTATTTTCGCTCTTGTCCAATCTGTAACAAATTCATATCAGTGTGTTTAGTGTTCTTTCGCCATAAATATAGACAAGGAATATAATTTTTGGTTATAATCAGGGTTGCCAACCGGCATTTTTAATTACCAAATTAACCTAAATTTGGTAATGAATATTTATTTTGGTAATAGAAAACCAGAGCTGTGACTAGCGCCGCTAGTTTTTTAATAGCGCCACCACTAGCGTCGCTATATTTTCAAACTACTAGCGCATTTACCAGCGCCGCTAGTTTTTGAAATAAAAATTAACGCTATGCGCTAGCGCTAATTTTTATTTTAAAAATGAATTTAAAGTCCTTCTATTCCATACGAGTTTGAACGTTTTAAACATGTATGAACATGTATGCTGGCGGCGGTTCCCTCATTCTTCATTGCTTGCTTGTCAGTTATTAGTCATACAACGGAAGTCACGGAGTGTGGTTGTGTTTCTCTCCCGCTCGATTTTTTCATTACGTTTACGAAAGGATGGCGTCTTCTTCTGCTGACCAGCAAATAGAAGAAGTTAAAAATCCGTGGCCTTACATTGAAAAGTATTTTGAGTTTGTTTGTGACAGAACTGCGAAAAATAACAACAATTTTAATTTGAAGTGTAAGTTATGTTTACCCAAGAACAAAGTAATCAGCGTCAATAAAAAGTCAACTTTCAATTTAAAATCCCACCGTAGCAGTAAACATCCTTATAAACTTAAAGAGTTTGAAATCTGCGCAAAAGAAGGCGCCACTCAAAATAAAGGAAAAAAACGAAACTCTGATTCAGCAGCGTTGGAAGAGAGTTCATCAAAACCCAAAGAACGCAAACTGACTGAAATGGTAGCAGGCAGCAACAAAATCAGCAAAAGCAAAGTTAACGATCTAGTTACAAAGTTGGTAATAGAGGAAATGCTGACCTTCAAAATAGTAGAGGCCGAGGCCTTCAAAACATTGATCACAACACTTCAACCGGGAATACAAGTATTAGGAAGAAAAGCTTTAGTGAATGGAAGTGCTAAGCAATTTAACCAAACGATTGATGAACTAAAGTCAAAACTTGCTCACGTTAACTACGTCGCAACAACTTCATTTGAATAATTACAAATATATTACTTGAAATACTTCTGTTGTATATATGATATATCAAATAATTAAATAAAAGAAATGTATTGTTTTCTATGGTATTAGGTATTTTTTATTTGTTATAGCTAGATTTAAATAAATATACTGGATTTAAATAAATAAAAAGTTTTGTTACACTGGATTTAAATAAATAAAAAGCTTTGGTTTTATAGTATAATTGTTTCATTTAAACATTCTTTTTGACAATATTACTGCATAGAAGTGTAACTAACATAATAGGTATTTTTTATTTGTTATAGCTAATATTGAAAACTAGCGCTAGCGTCGCTAAATTTTGAAATGACAAGCGTTAGCGCTAGCGCCGCTATTATTTTGCCTCACTAGCGCTAGCGCTAGCGGCGCTAGTTTTCATGAGTAGCGCGCACAGCTTTGTAGAAAATTGAATTTGGCATTGCAAATTTAATTTAAAAGTCTTAATAATGGTGTAACATAAGCTTAACCCTTTGTCATTCAGTACCATTTAATTTTAGCGTAGGTTCATTTTTTTATTTGAAATATGCATAGGAGGTATATATAAGCATTTTTAGCAATCTTTTTTGTAAGAACATTTCTAAATGAAATAATTTATGTGTCCATTAGTCAACAAAGGTCTAATAAAGTAATTAGTGGGTGGTAGTTAGTACTCTCTCTCTCTCTCTCTCTCTCTCTCTCTCTCTCTCTCTCTCTCTCTCTCTCTCTCTCTCTCTCTCTCTCTCTGTATATATATATATATATATATATATATATATATAACAGTACATAAAAACAATCGTAATGAAAAATTCATTTCATGTATCCAATTGGACACACGTGTTATCATAGACAGAAATTTACCCTCTGAAAACTTTGTGTCCATTTCGAAACGAACTTTGAATAAAGTCTTTTCTTCACAGTTATTAAAAATATTATTTAAACAAAGTAAACAGGGAGTTTCCTTAATACTTCTAGAATTAAATTGTAGTCAAAACAAATATAATAATAGTGATTAAACTTAGGAAAATTACAAAAAACACCCACCGAAAAAAATGGCGTCCACTCACTTCTACTTCACAATTATAACTGGCGTAATTGCTCAGAGCCATCTATTGAGAGAATGATGAACTTCGCCTTCTGCGTCCAGATGGTTACAAAGATTCAAATGGAGTAGATTTTTTTTCTTATGTATGTATGTATTAAACCTGTGTAAGAGTTAAGCAAAGTTAATGTGTCTAAATGGCAACAAATTACGACAAAGGGTTAAAAATATGAAGTTGTGTTCAATTGACTATTTGGTATTTCAACATAGCACAGAAAACCGCAATTTTGAACATGATAACGCGATTTTTGGGAAAAGTTGCAGAAAAGAGACCCCACTTAGAATTAAATTTTTCATAAAAATACATATTAGCCAGAGTGAAATTCGGACTCGGAAAAGTATGATATGCCCTAGGGTACCATTCCACAACTTTGTTTCCCTTTAACCTTCTGAACCACAAGGAATACTAGCTCTCACAAACAGCACATATTCATACCAACACTATTATTCCTGACATATGGAAACAAGGTAAAATTGTTACACTACTCAAACAAGGAAAAATCCAACAGAACCAGCTTCCTATAGACTCATTACTTTACTATGCACACCTTCAAAAGTAACAGAAAGACTAATCTTACAAATCACCAACTCGCACATACCACTATCACCTACTCAACATGGATTCAGACCTCACCACTCAACCACGACATTACTCACTAAACTCACGCAGCACATCATGGATGGCATCAA
Source organism: Bathynomus jamesi (assembly GCA_023014485.1). Taxonomy (NCBI): domain Eukaryota; kingdom Metazoa; phylum Arthropoda; class Malacostraca; order Isopoda; family Cirolanidae; genus Bathynomus; species Bathynomus jamesi. The sequence goes on from JAJOZX010006844.1 coordinate 232,629, forward strand.
CTCCAGACGACCAGCTCAACGTACACTATTAGCAATAATAGACATTAGTAAAGCACAATCTTATATCTGTTTCTTGTCCTGTCACTCCAATTCGGCCTATGGATCCTCCCAAGAGGAGATGCCTCTGGCACTTTGGCTCCACTGACTTGGGGGTCCTTAGGCAGTACCTTTGGTTAGCTTCGTCCCGAATTATTCATTCTGACGAAGGTCAAGCTTTTCACTCTACCTTAGACCTACAGTTTAACGTGGAATCCGAACCACGCCCCATCAGCAGTCCAGCGTCTTAACCACTAGGCCACCTAGGGTACCCATTTATCTACCAACCATTTTCTTTATTGTGTGGAAAGATGAACAGCTGGGTTTTGCTGCGCGCCGACTGCCGTCGGTCTCGAACCCGGAGCCGATGGATTCGTAGTCAGCGACGCTAACCACTACACCACCGAGTACTTCGGTGATTTCCCATGGAATGATTACTGCTTCTGTGGCCGGGGCCCTTCTGAGTGTGCTGAGAGCATCACAGAGGTGATTCTGTTGGACATGGAGCCGTACATTCCATATTCTATTCCTACTACTAATGAAAAAACATTACTTTAACTTTGTTCTAATGCTATCCGCAACAGAGAGGTGGCTTTCAGAAGGTACTGTCGCCATCCAACTCCTGACTCTCACTTACCTATATTTTTGTCCAGAAATGTGCAAAATCTGTTCTTCGCCTCGCCAAAAATTCCTTCATCCAGCAAAAATGTGAAAACCTATCCAAATCTAATTCTTCTAGATCTTTCTAGCAACAAGCGAAGAACCTCTCCAACATCTTTACTTCTTTCCCTCCTCTTTTCCATTCCGATGGCGTCTCTTTTCCTGACAAAGCTGAACTCTTCGCTCAAACTTTCGCCTCCAACTCAACCCTGGACGATTCCATTGCTGTTCCTCCATTTCCAACTTTCTCTGACTTAATTATGTCTGAAATTAGAATCTTTTCCAAAGATATCTTTTATGCCTTATCTGGGCTCAATTCTAAGAAGGTTGTCAGTCCTGATGGTGTTCCTCCTGTTCTCATAAACTGTCCTTCTGTACTGACACTCTGCCTAGTCAAATTCTTTCGTCTTTGTCTCTCATCTGGTACTTTTCCTTCCTGCTGGAAGTTCGCTTTCATTCAACCTCTCTCAAAGAATGGTAACTGCTCTCAACCCTCCAACTATCGTCCAGTTGTTTTGATTTCCTGCCTTTCTAGATTTTTTTAATCTATCTTCAATAGGAGGATTCTTAAACACCGCTCTTCTTACAATCTTCTTTCAGATCGTCAGTGTGGGTTCCGCAAGCGACGCTCTACTGGCGATCTTCTTGCATATCTCTCTAACTCTTGGTCATCCTCCTTTCAGGATTTCGGTGAAACATTTTCTATTGCGCCAAACAAATCAAAAGCTTTTGATAGAGTCTGGCAAACTTAATTTCGAAAATACCTTCCTTTGGTTTCTATCTTTCTATCTGTGCCTTCATCTCTGAATTCCTTTCTGACCGATCTCTAGCGCTGTTATAGATGGCCACTAATCTTCTCTACAAGCTATTAATAGTCGTGTTCCCCATGGTTCTATCCTGTCACCCACTCTTTTCCTTTTAAGACTTATTTATTAATGATCTATCAAGTCGTACTTCCTGTCCGATCCACTCCTATGTCGATGATTCCACTCTTCACTTCTCCACCCACTTCATAAAGCATCCCTCTCAACAGTCACTCCATGATTCGCGTAGGACGGCTATGGTGCACCTGACCTCTGATCTTTCTGCTATATCTGATTGGTGTAGAGAAAACCTTGTGGTTTTCAATGCCTCAAAAATTCTGTTCTTTGATCTGTCTTCTCGTCACAATCTTCCACACAAATATCCCCTTACCTTCGCCAATACACAACTCAATCCTTCCTCTTCTCTTAACATTCTTGGCATTCCCTTTTCTCGTGATCTTCCTTTGGGAAGATCACATATATTCTCTTTCCAAAGCAGTTTCTAAGAGGTTAGGTGTGCTGTACCGCTTCCACACTTTCTTCACCCCGATTCAGTTGCTGTCTCTATACACGGGTCTTGTCTGCCCCTATATCGAGTACGTTTCTCATGTTTGGTGTTTGACTCAACTCACATAGTTCTAATTGACCGTGTGGAATCAAAAGCTTTTCGTCTCATCAATTCCCTGCTTCTGACTGACTGTCTTCGACCCCTTTCTCTTCACCGCAATGTTGCCTCACTCTCTCTCTTTACTCTCGCTATTATAACGGGCGCTGCTCTTCTGAACATTCTAAGTGCATGTCTCTTCCTTTATAAAGATCACGCAGTACCAGACTTTCGACATATTTTTATTCTTTTTCTGTCCAACTCTCTAACGCAAGAGTTAATCGGTATTTTCAATCTTTCATCTATTCAACCGATCAACTCTAGAACAACGTTTCTCAATCCATCTTTCCCCCCGTCTATGACCTCTAATCTTTCAAACGCAGAGTGTCCAGGTATCTCGAAAACCCTGGACTTTGATTTTGGCTCTATTCTTCTTTTATGGTGAGGGTGGGGGGCTTTTTCACTGGCATTTTCCCTCGGCCTCTCTTCCCTACATAAGAAAAAAAGATTGCGTCGAAACCCGTGCTGAAAATCTTTAATTAAATCATTCATTTCTAAGTAATTAAATATTCTGTCCCGAATGATCGCTTCCATCAGCTTACCAACTTCTCAAGTCATACTCATATAAATTTCTTCATATATGATAAATAGTTTGATAGTTGTAATTTATAGCTTGCGACACCCGTTTATAATGGCTGAAATACCTGCTTACAAAATATTTAAATGTCCCTTTCTCTTTCATCGTATATGAGAGAGAGAGAGAGAGAGAGAGAGAGAGAGAGAGAGAGAGAGAGAGAGAGAGAGAAAGTTATACCAGGAACTCGATTCAGGTATAAATGTCAAGACATTTTGTAGAAACATTTACTTATTCATTTAGTTAACTGTTTCTCACTTAAAGACAGACGTTACTTTCTCCTGTGTCAAACTGTAAATTTTTATCTCTGAACTTTAAAACAAACTGGCAGATTCATTCAGGAAGGTAAAAAGAATTGAGGTTTGTTATTCTCCTAGTAAACATTCTTACATACATAGGCCTATGTACATATAATTATGCGTTTGTTGGTTGTTAAAAATATCTTCCACGATATGCGACAAAATGTGGCAAAACAAGGCTATGTACAGTACCGTTCTGTTGTAGAATTATTTTATAGTTAAGTGTGAACTATAGTGAGGCGTTTTCAATGTGTTCGTGTACCCTGCCGTATGCGCAGAGGGAAAGCGTGTTTTTGCTGTACACCAATAGTATATCTTACTATTGTATTAAAAAGTTATAGAGGTGAATTCGACACGTATTTAGAAGTCGATCACATCTTCCAGTTATCTCTTGTTTGTTATTTTTCTTATAAAGTATCATAATGTTAAGAGTTGTGATTAATATGTAACATAAATGGTATGAACTTTTTGTTTTAAATTCCTCAGTAGAAGCAGGAACCTCAGCCTGCGAGAATGGGGTGCCTAGTTACCTCTAAGGAAAACGATCAGCATAACCTAACCTTAAATGACAATTTCAGTGAGGAAAAGGTAACACCGTACACAGTTCTGACACCAACAAGATTCGAACACAGGACTTTAATTAACGTATATTTGTTATCATTTTCCCCTCAGAATGTTTTTCTTTGTTGTCTTCTGCTTTTTGAGCTTCGGTTCCTCCTTCGTCAGCAGCATCAACGTTTTCCGACTCGGAGAACTCAGCCAAAATGAAGGAGTGAAACTCGTTGAGAATAAGGTGGGAGGTGTGATCTTCGGAAGGTGCTTGACCGAGATGTCTGGGCGTCCTCTCATGGTAAGAGAGAGAGAGAGAGAGAGAGAGAGAGAGAGAGAGAGAGAGAGAGAGAGAGAGAGAGAGAGAGACGTATAAGTAACTATAAAAACAGACATTTATCTTAGTTATTAATTAAGCAGTTATTTTCTTTTGTATTTTCAGATTAATTACAGACAAATCGGGGAAGAATTCAAACCTTTGTCAGGTGGTAGCCAAATTCAGGACTTAAGATCTCACGTTTTGCGATGCAGAGAGAGAGAAAATATGAGGTTGGCCCTTGAAGGACGATTTTGATGAGCAGGAATTATATATGATAAAGAAAGATCATTTCAAATCTGTTTGCGACAGTCAATAGTTTTGCTGCGGTTGAGCATGCGAAAAACTAATAATTAAAGTATCGTAATAATAATGATAAAAGTAAAAAAAATAAAAGTAAATGACGCATGGTTTAGGTTATTGCGTCTACCATAAAGTGTCCTAAAGCTGTCCTAACAGGTATGGCATGGGCTAAAACTTATATGATAGAAATGAGAACAAATCAATGTTAATATGCAGTAAAATACATGACCCATGATACCAATAAAATCTATGTTTTTCTGATGTAATTTAGTGTATTTTTTCAAATATGACCGTCATTTCTTGTGCAAACTTAATAAAAGGAAGTGAGATTTTTTTTAAAACATGCTAAAAAGTTTTAATGAGTCGCCATGGTCTCCATGGAAACACTGTCCCGAATATGTTCCAATACTCACCTGAATGTGTTTAAATACTCAAAGTGTGACTGTCTTTTGTTTTTTTATAACCAATCATAGCACTTCATTTGAACCCAGCCGATCAGACGCCGTCTTTTTCCTGGTAGAGAAGGGCGAGCTGGAATTCTAACACATGACATTACGTAATAACGGTTTGTGAAGGTTGTGAGCTCTCATATATTCGATGTATTAAGTTATATACTGAAGATAATAACGCGAGTATGTCTTTTTCAAAAACACGGTATTTTATCACCTTCGAGAAACTGTCCTCGCTGTCATAATCCATGCCTTTATCTTTATTGTTTGAGGCAAAACATAAATCCAAAATATAAGCGCGTGGTAAGGTGTAATTATAGTGTCCATCCATCCATCCATCGTGTTCTGCCTATCAGGAAGGTCCAACTCGTGTGTCCCGCCAAAGTGTTCTATCCTGAGCTATCCTTTTCATCTCATGGTAGTTCCTGCCTGCCTTCAAATCATCCAGCATTGCTTTCCTTTTCCTTCCCCTCGGCCATCTACCTTCATATCTACCCTTTATCACCTCCTTCAACAATCCTTCTCCTCTCAACACATGTCCGATCCATTTCTTCTGTCTTTCTCTTATCACCTTAATGAGTCTTCTTTCCTCCCTCACCTGTTGCAGTACTTCCTCATTACTTTGGTGTTCCCTCCCGCTTATCTTTAGCATTCTTCTCCAAATCCATATTTCAAAACTTTCCAGGAGTATGTTTTCAGTTGTTTTCAGTGTCCATGTTTCTGCTCCATACAGTACCACACTCCATATCAAGCTTTTTATTAACCTTTTCTTCAGCTTCAAGTTGAGTTTACCTGTAAGTAGTCTTTTCTGTCTCTCAAAAGTACCTTACTCATACCAATTCTAAATCTTACTTCCTTATTGCAATCTCCATTGTTGGTTAATAAACTTCCCAGATATTTAAACTGCTCAGCTTCTTCTAAGGTCCGATTTCCTATTGTTAGGTTCATTTGTGCTCCTTTCCTTCTTGCAATTTTCATTACCTTTGGCTTGGTCTCATCAATTCTCATTCCGAATTCTTCCGCCGTTGTTGTCAAGCTATTGACCATTCTTATAGTGTATCAGTATTAAAAGACATAAAGTTGAGCATCCCCGTAAAACTCGAATTCTTGCTTTCTTACTGTATATCAAGTTATTCTATTGTTACATATCCACCTCCAGAGAAATAAATGCAGGTTTGTAAATTGCGCTGTCTTTATATTATTTATATTATTTTCATTGACAAGGTTAAGGCACTGGGGTCCGGGGGTGGAGCTCACGGATAGGTACACCCGTGTACAAATTTGTAAATGCTAGGTTAAATTAGGTTAGGTTAGGTTTTGGCGATTTTGACAATTTTGCACAAGAAATAAAGATCGGAGTTGAACAAAACAGTAAATTACACAAGAAAAGTGCGGATTTGAGATTTGACTAGAATCTTGGGTTACGTATTTTACTGCATAATTGCCCAAATCAATTGCAATCTAATTAATTAATTAATTCATATGCAGTGCATTTGTATATATATATATATATATATATATATATAATATATATATATATATACATATATATATATATATACAGTATATATAATGTAAACCCACAAAGAGAAAATAAAAACGATTCCAAGGCATTCGTGTATTCAACAGTACACCCCATCACCACTTCCCTGACGAAGTGTACTGTTGAATATATGATACAAAAGGCCTTGCAGTCGTTTTTCGTTTTTCTTTTGTCATAGTTTGTATAATTTATTTATTTTACGTTTATAATTGTGAAATTCATTCCATATATATATATATGTATGAAACAAGGTCTTTTATATATATATATATATATATATATATATATATATATATATACACGCCTCGGTGGTGTAGCGGTTAGCGTCGCTGACTACAAATCCATTGGTCCCGGGATCGAGACCCGGTGACTGCAGGCGGCGCGCAGCAAAACCCAGCTGTTCATCCTTCCACACAATAAAGAAAGTGGTTGGTAGATAAATGGATACCCTGGGTGGCCTAGTGTTTAAGACGCTGGGCTGCTGGTGGGGCGTGGTTTGGATTCCACATTAAACTGTAGGTCGAAGCTGGGGGGTGGGGATTTGGGGGTGATCTCGAGTAAAAAAAGTTTATAGAACATAGGTGCTATTTCCAACCGTTGCAGAGCTACGGACGTTTTAAGGTGCACGGAAAAAAATAACAGGAATATTAATCTGATGTATTTACTGCTACATTTTATGAGATACACCTTATAAATTTTAAAAATGTCCACCTCGGTTTTCAATGCACAGCCTTGCTCGTTCCAAACAAGAGTCCACTGCCCAATGAATCATTTCAGGGTGTTCTCTTATGTAAGCAGCGGCATCCATAATCCGACGCAAGAGTTCCTCTCTCGTCTGTACTTTGGTCTTGTAGACCATCTCTTTCATAAGGCCCCATATAAAGAAATCTAAAAGGGTTAGAACCAACTGAAAGAAAAAAACTGAGGATTAGTAGTGGTAACTTCGTTAACCAAAACTACCACCAGTGCTGCCATCTATCAAATTACACACAAGTAGGAATTTGTTGTTTGCACATCTTAAAACGTCCGTAGCTAGACGGCGACGGTTGGAAATAGCACGTACATTATGTTGTATTAACTTTTTTACTCGATATCACCCCCACAAAGTATGGCAGACCGGTTGTGAAACACCCTGTGTGTGATATATATATATATGCGCCTCGGTGGTGTAGTGGTTAGCGTCGCTGACTACGAATCCATCGGCCCCGGGATCGAGACCCGGTGACGGCAAGTGGCGCGCAGCAAAACCCAGCTGTTCATCCTTCCACACAATAAAGAAAGTGGTTGGTAGATAAATGGGTACCTGGGTGTCCTAGTGGTTAAGACGCTGGACTGCTGGTCGGGCGTGGTTCGAATTTCACGTAAACTGTAGGTCTAAGGTGGAGTGGAAAGCTTGACCTTCGTCAGAAGGAACAATTCAGGCGGAAGCTAACCAAAGGTTATATATGGGTCTGTGTGTACCATATATATATATATATACACATATGTGTGTGTGTGTGTGTGTGTGTGCATTACAGTGCCTTATACGTGACATTGCATGAGTAACATTTCTAGTGAAGACGTTGGCATACTGCTTTCTAATATTCAGTTTAAGTCGCTAGGCGTCGTCTTACAGATTTAAGGTAACCCCACAAAAAGAATAAATATTCGAGAGTAGTGTGCCACCGTCTCTACTACAATGTTACGTAGAGACTAGTTTATGGAAGATAAATGACACGATCAAAGGGTTTCACAGCTTCGAGTTTGAACTTTTACCAAATTCATTAATATCACGGATGGGGTCCGACTTTTTTCTCCATCCGTACCGAGGAGAAATGAACAAGATAAAAATAATTAATTAATTCTTACGTAATTATGTATAAACTATGAACTGTAAAAACTAACATCATTTTAAAAAATTTTCTACAGGAAAACCAAAAACTCGAGAGAAAATTTGATCAACAAAATGGTTCGAATTTTCAAAAAAGAAATATCGATATCTTGAAAATACAAAAAAATTCTAAACCTGAAAGAATAAAGAGTACGAGATCTTTATCTCTCTACTGAACGCTCACTTTTCTAACATACAAATCATTTATAAATAGTTAGGTTAGATTAAAATCGGACAATCAGTGAGGTCAGATTAAAATAAATTAACATTATGTATCCCAATTTCCAATTAAAAACATGAAAAGGTATCGATTCTTATGTCTTATATAAAAATGTTCTTTCCTTATTTTCGTTTCATTAATACACCCATGACATTATAACCTTGGTTAACCTTGGTTTTGCTTCCGCTCGAATTGTTCATTCTGACGAAGGTCAAGCTTGTCACTCCACCTCAGACGTACAGTTTAACGTGGAATCCGAACCGGAGCCGACGAATTCGTAGTCAGCGACGCTAATCACTACATCACCACCATACATATATATATATATATATATACCCACGTTGAGGTTTAAGTTTTGGCTTTTGGCTAAAAATACAATAGTTACCCCTTTTTCTTTGATGTATTCAATCCGACGTGAATGCAAAGAGTTTTTGCTTATATTGAGGTTCTAAGTATAGTGGAGCTAGGCTGCTTTAAACCCTAGATCCTGTCCCAAAGCTGGTGAGGGAGGCTATATTTTGGTGCCTCTTTGCGAGTGACCCGTTGCTAACGTTGGGCTAACATCATGAAAAAGAAAAAACTATAGTGGTTGTCATTTACCATTATTTATTTGGACTATAGTGGATTTAATTTTCGCAGAAGAGTTCTCTGTTCCATGCACGGTCTGTGTGTATCATAAAATATCTAAGGGGACCATTCGGAATTCTATCATATATATATATATATATATATATATATATATATATATATATATATATATATATATATATATATATATATATATATATATAAGCAAACAACCACAAGGAAAAGGAAACACAAAGTCCGAGCGCTTTCGTGATATATTCACATTATCAAGGAAGAACAGAAAATATTTCCTGTTCTTCCTTGATAATGTGAATATATCACGAAAGCGCTCGGACTTTGTGTTTCCTTTTCCTTGTGGTTGTTTGCTTATTAATAAGGTCACGTGTTATTTTGTGATTCTAGTGCATATATATATATATATATATAGAGAGAGAGAGAGAGAGAGAGAGACGAAAGTAAGTTTTTGCATTGAACGTAGTGAAACTTTAATTTTTTCCTAGAAAATCCGGCATGCAAAGATGGAGTAAATTATATAGTTTGATATGATTGTTTTGTTGTTGTTTTTCAAGAATGACGAACTCGACAGAAAATCTCCCTCTCCATCAGTAAGTGCAATTATAGTAATTGTTGTTGTTGTTGTTGTTGTTGATGTTTCCTTATTGATAAATACAGGAAAAGGAATTTATTTAATTCCATCATTAAAGGGAGATTAAACTGTCTTTCCGCGAGGATGGATCGGTTGGTTGGTGACTGCCTTTATAAGGAAAAGTTTGCTTATTGATAATAATAATGCAATGAAAGTGAATCACTTTCCCTTTTTCCTTTCAACAGACTAATAGCCGAAATATGAAATGGAGTAAACTTTCATTCTTAGTTGAAATTCAGAAGAGGATACTCGTATCACTGTCATTTTTTGGAAAGGAATAATTAAAACAAATAGTGTACAGTCTCTCGTGGTTGGTTTCATACTTTGATCTTTTATAGACATTTTGAAGTAAGTACTTTTTTATGAGCAATAACCGAGCTCCTAACGGCCAGTGCTGACTCTGAAATTGCGCAACGTGGATTCAATTTCCACTAATTCCTAGGTTTCCACCTAAATGCCTTTTGAACAAAGGTTTTAGGGATGAATTAAACAAACTTTTTTCTTCTTTTTTTTAATCTCAATGCGCACACTTAATAACTATGATACAAAGAATGACGCCGATTCCTCACATTTGTATTTAAAAATGATATTAAGCTACCCCGTTTTAATGTAAAATCTTGAAAACTTCACGATAACGTACTGATACACGAAATAAAACAAAACACACTTAGGAATTAAAAAAATATTAAGAAACAAAACGTTTCGATCCACGCAAATCTTGGACTTTCTTTAGTTCAAGACTCCATGCAGACTAACTGAAGAGAGTCCAGATCGATCTGTTTGGATCGAAATGTTTTTGTTGTTTCACAAAGTGTTTAAATTCTTAGCGTGGATTTTATCTTATTTTTGTTTTATATATTTTACTACTATAATTCAGTTAAATAGAGAGAATCTTTATCAGTGTGACCCGCTAATGATTTTTGTTGAATATGTTGAAAGGAAATCCGAATTGAATATCAGGTTGATTATGAGATACTTCCAGTGATGACAACTCAAAAATGGGAAATTTGATTATGGGGAAATTTGACAGCAAGTCCTCTTCGTTCTCAAAACTGATTCCAAGTTTTTCTAGTATTCCGAAGAATCTCGGACGGAGCTCGGAGATACGTCGTTCATGCGATGCAATTTTGTTTTGCAAATTGTACAGTTGGCGTTGAGTGTCCACTTCTGTTTCTGTTGATTCATTTTCAGGAAAGGTAGTCTGTGCATTAGAAACAAAGTAATTGCAATTTATATATTATACATAGTTACCGTTTACGCATGAAAGTTGTGCATCGAAAATACTCCAATACACAAATGTACATTTTCCAAAGACGATTTTCTGGGATTGAATACCAAATTACTTAAAAGGCAATTCACACTTGTGTAATCGGACAATTTTTAACACATTTTTACTTAAAAACAACACACTATTTATCTGGGGAGGGAAGAACATATTGTGTGATTTAAATGTTTGGAATCTTCATTTCTTTATTATTTCAGTCAATGTAAACCAAAGACCCGAAAATTTACTCTAGGTTTGCCCAAGTACGAGAGAAAATAAGAGATAGATAAGTAGACAAACAAATGAATATATATACTGTATATACATATATATGTATATATTATATATATACTTATGCCCAGTGTGACGGTACACGTGTTTCGATCGAAGTCCGAATAAAAGTTGTATTATAGTGAAAATCCCAGAGTTAATAAATTTTAAGCACTGTCACTATCTGAGTGAATATCTCGTGCGCGCAGTGATATTTCTTTTTAAGTTGTGAAATTATGGCGTATGTCATTTGGCAAAAATTATGCAAGACATGGGAATTGCAAGTATGGAAAAAAGTGCTACTACCATCACCTCCCAACAAAGTCAAGGGGCAGTAGGTAAAACGAAAAGAAACCAATGTATACTGTACAAATCGCGAACCAAATTTTTTTCAAAATCGCAGACACAATGCTAAGCCTTATACAACACATACAGTCGATACAGTTGAGAAGACCCAAACCGAACCGCAAGAAGTTACCAAACAGGCAAACGGAAACGGATCTTCCTCGGAGGACCATAGGGCGACAAAACACGCAACACTGAAGGATAATGAATTTGGAATGCACAGAGGACAAC
>JAJOZX010006845.1:0-30000 GCA_023014485.1 Bathynomus jamesi
TAGAAAAATTATTTGGATCACCTGAGATCAGGGCCCCCAGCCTTCTTTAGTTAGCTTTATAAGGCTAACTAACGAAAATATCACGGACCTAACTAATCATCAAGGGCGTACAGTTGACCTAACGATTGGTTAGGTCAGGTCAGGTCAGGATATTTTCGTTAGTTAGCCTTATAAGGCTAACTAAAGAAGGCTGGGGGCCCTGATCTTCAGGTGATCCAATTATTTTAATCATACTTTTTTTGCTAGATTATTCCTCCTAAATGTTTCAATTCCTTGAACTTTTTATGTAATAATAATTCTTAATTCTCAATCTTAAATACTTCCTGCGGTTTTCAACAATTATTTTGCAAAATGAAATTTCAAAATTTTGAGTAATTTCATTTAATTTATATATTTTCCAATCCCATAATGACCAAAATAATCAAATCAAAAGCTTTGATTTGATGAACTGAAAAGAAAATGTTCACCCTTAAACGGCAATAGTTTCCCTTTTAAAAAGAATGAAGGGAAAAAAAAATATTTACGAATGTCGAGAAGGAACTAAAAAAAATATGAACTTACAGTAAGCTAATATCAACTTTCTGAAGTAATAATAAATAAGTTAATTTTCTGTTTTACAAATTTTAAAAATCATTGAATGAACCATAAATTTTAAGATTGTCATATTGTCATGTACACAAAATTACACTTAGTGATGTTAGCTAAAATTCAAAGTAAAACTCAAATTAAGAAATAGCAATTAGAAGTTAGATCCTATTCCCCAATAGCATTTTCACCTATAAAATATAGTCAGAATAGTATACAAATTTATTTACATAGACAGTATTTATAGAAGTATTTCTTAAATTATGAATATTGAGGAGAGCACCTCGAATACAAAATGAATTTTTTCGCATTTATGTTCATTAAATACTTTCACACGTTAAAAAAAATAAATAAATCTCGCGTGGTCCAGAATGAACATTGGGCATTACATTCAGTTGAAAGGTTATTAAATTAAAATATTTCAGTGATAACTTTAAAGTACCATTCAAAAAAGTTTGAAGTTCTTTAAAATACGTAAATTAACCTCATAACAGGTTCAAGGAAGCAACATTCGTATTTCATTTAAAAGAAAAAACATCTTTATCGTTTATTCAAGATTTCAAGTTTAAGATTTACGTCATGGATAACAAATAGGATAATCTTAAAAGCAACTTGTGTATTTAGCATATATCACTTATAGACTGAATTTTAAGAGTAATTCGTACTATTATGGATAATTTATGGTGTTAGATGTTAGTCTCGTATAGTTTCTCTACCTTAATTTACTATAATTTTTTAAACAGCAAATGTTGCATTCTAGATATTAAGATGTTAATACTTAGGATTGTAGGGACATATTAAGGGTAAAGATACAAGGAATGCAGGATTTTAAATGATTAAAAACTTTGGTGTTTAGCCTTCGTATTTCAAATCCGTCATCCAAAGTTTTTGTCCACGCTTACTTAGTTAGCAAGTAGAACTCGCTAAAAAACATAAGTGCAAATACACTCCGCGTAAAATACGTACGTCTCTATTTTTGGGGTAAGGGCATACAAACAACTCTTCGTAAGATCTAAAATTATGACAATCAAGTTTTTTATCATTAAATTACTTAACGAATAAAAGTACATTCATAAAATATTTTTCCTGATTTGAGTGAATTTACATATCCAGATATAATTTACGATCAAATTAACAAACAATCATAAAATATTAAACCTGATGAACCGTAAGTAAATGCTCAGTCGGTTACAATTATGGATAAAATCGAGTAAAACTTCAGGAATATTGGGAAAAAAAAACCTTGAAAAGCGATTTCACACAACGATATTTCACAGCGCACAAGTAATGACATGGACTCCAACTATGTTTGTACCTTGCTCTTTCTAAATGTCTGAAATTAATCCCAATGAATGACAAAATGTAATAATAATATAAACATTGCAAACGTGAACTTATTTTCTTCTTAAAAGGAGTTATTATTCAACTAATCCGAAGTTGAAAAATGATAAAAACGACAAACATTTATTTACAAGCACCAAAAAGTAGCTATTATGAATTTTAAAGCATATCGTAACCTGCAATTAAAATATAAATAAACCTAATATTTTCCCGTAAGCAAAGTACCACAAAATTTTAACGTTTCTGCAAAGATTTATTTTAAATTGTAGAAAAACTGGTAATTAGTAAAGCTAAAGAAAAACCTGAACACAGTTTACATAGTATTTATCCAATTCTCCAGACGCATCGTTCCATTCTTTTCCAAATGAAATAAAACAATGAAGCCAAAAAACCTAAATGTTATTGTTTTGTACCTCATAATGTTCTTAGACTCCAGTCGAGTGAACATTAAAGAGAGATCACTCAGCTTTTACATTTCGTACACAAGGACGATACCACCCGAAATTTAATTACTTAGTGAAACGGCTAACACTACCCAAATTACTTCCTATAATACTGGTAAATAAATTCACTATACACTTCACTAACTATAGATATTACGGTGTGTCAATTAGTTACATCCTGAAAAAAACTATTAGATCTCTTTTGTAGAATTTATTGGACTGACGGCTTTACAGCACTCGAGATATCCTAAATATTTATGATTGCAAAATAGTTCATTTACAAATTTGTGGAAGCTTCAACGACGAACACAAAACAAAAGGAATGAAGAACAACTTAATCCTAATGATATTGCTCAAAAAAGTTACTCATTTATTTCCTTTGGAATAAAAACTTCTTATTGTAATTATAACCCTGCTCTCCCTCCTTAGTAAAAATAATGACTTCATAAACAATGCTTTCACATTTCACTTATTGTAAACAAATTAAACAAATCGACCGCAATTCAAATGTGTACATAAAAATTACACTGACGAGATAATTTTGTTAAAAAACAAACTTGTTAAAATAACTGTCAGTATAGTTGCATATTGCATTGAAAACAGTAATAAACTGGACAATAGGGTAGAAAGTACTTTTTCTTTTCATGCAACTGTGGATGAGAACATCTTGGCACCACACCGATTTTGTTTTCTATCCACCTATAAATGACAAACAGCTACAGGATAAACTAGTAAAAATACCAAACTCTCGCGTACTTTTCATACCCTATATTCCTATGTTTCAAACATAGAACAATTTTACTTACAAAGAATAATTCAAAGATAAATAATAAATGGTGGTCATAAAACAACTTTCAAAGTTTTGGCTTAATAGCTAAGCTTAGGTTTTCAGAACTCCTGAACTTAATATAGTAATAGATGCCTACCTTGTCGTCTTACACTGAAAATCACTAAATATATTCATATTTACAAATGTGTACACTCTTATATTACACCGGGCGTTGTCTACAAATAAGTTGTATTTTCAAAGTTTCAAAGGGGGGGGCTTATTTCCATGGTTATCTCCTACTTCTAAAAGGTTAAAAGTGTTGTACTACCGTGTATTATTAAGAAGAGCATTAAAAAGTAGTAATTCTCTTCAATGAATAACAAGGTAATAGAAAAATAGCTAACACCTAGAAAAATAGATACTCCTATATTAAAATATTTAAGTTAAGTGGTCTATCCCATGTACTTTTGTTGAACAGAGAAGCTTTGTCATTTACAGGGAAATTACATATATCCTTAACAATTAGCTACATTGTTTCTATACTGTACCTATTTACAAGTCAGTTGTGGGTTATCAAGCTCACGCAATTTCATACAAAGGATATACCACCACCTCACTAAAAACCTACTGTATATAAACAGTGCATTTAGCAGTGCGACATAGCCTCTATCGAGTCCTGCTTTAAATACAAGACTTATTGCTACATATAATTACTTCATGAGGGCTACTTAGTAACACTTTATTTATTTTATCTTTTTATTGGGATAAGTTCAGTTAATTTTAGAGGTAAATTTATACGTAACCAATTATTTTTCATTGAGGTAAGTAAAATTTATGCCAAAAAATAAATGTTTGTTTCACACTGTGAAGGAATTTCAATTCTATATATATATATATATATATATTATATATATGTATATGTATAAGAAACTTGTAATAATGAAGTATAAGTTAAAATTTCCTGTACAGTATATTTTGCCAATTTATCGTAACATTAACGAGGTTGAAGCCATTCGATACTTAAGTTACATTAATGTTAGCAACCTTAATTAAACTTTTAGTATTTTTGCAGTATTTCATACCCTACCCCAAACGCTTTACACGTCTATTAATTTAACACGGGTCCCTTTACAAAGGCAAACCAAATTTAACGCCTTTAGATACTGATTTCATTCGTGTTTTTTACATTCTTTAACAACTTCCAGTAATTCCTTTTTTTTTTATTATGCAATTTCTCTACTGTTCTGTTCTATGACCATTTTATAGTAGACATCATTTTCTTTAACTTTTTGACTGATGTTTTCCAGAAGAGACGAATCGTATCACGCCATCAACGATTAGAACGTCAATATTCGGACCTTTGTACATTTCATCAACGGGCCATTTTACCCATACTCTTAGTACCCTAACTTACCTTAACTTAATCTAACCTAGCGTAACCTAACTGGGCCTAACGTAACCCGCAGGGCACTTGCGATAAAATGTCTTGTCGAAGAAATGTTACATGAACGGAATGAACGCTTTTAGGAGCCTCACCGCAATATTCGTAATCGCATTAATAACTTGGTCGCGGTCTAAAACAGAAATAAACTTCTTGACAATGTAGACATCTCTACGAATCCACTTATAATTTATTAATTACTTATTAAAATCCAAACGTTCCTCTTAAGAATATAGAGAAATTGAATAGTTTATAATCTCCAAAAATGCTTAAAAAGTGGGCATAATTTTACACGAATTCATTTGAACTGTTGCCGGACCATATTTGTACCATAACTGACTTTCGGCATTTGTCTTATTTAATGGTTAAATATTTCAGTTCTGTTGCTACCAACAAACGTTAACTTTGAACACACCCTATTATGCTTCCAACTTGAAAAATGGAAATAAAATTGAAAGTTTCTCAAACTTGCCATCTTTTGTTTGTCGAACCTCGAAACTGCAACTATATAATGAAATTATATACTTTACCCCATTCTAGCGAACACGATTACTCTGATACAAACGCTTCTCGGTTTAATTATTAAAAGGGCTTGTGAAAAACGCTTCACTCTACTAGAACATGGCTTCGTCAGAAATTTGGTCTTATTTAATCGACAAAGATAACCCATTCAGTAAATTAGGATGATTTGACTGACCTCTGACAAAGATTTAAAATCTCAAACCGCAAATTTTGAGTGTCTTTACTAAGCGACACAGTAGGAATTTCAAAGGATTGTACGAATGAGTAAGGTACTTTAGGCTTTCAAATATATTCATTGTGTTGCAGGTTGCTCTGAAATAGGCAGATAGTGGCTGTCGGCACTGCAATGTGCGCGCTCCGTAAAAACACCTGATCCAAACAAATGCACAACAATCGTGTATCAACCGCTTAATAAAGCTAAAATAAATCCCTATTCAACCAAGAAGCACTTGTCAAATGAAGTGTTAAGAATTACATTCCTTCAATTTAAATAAATGAATGAACTGTGTTTTATTTAATTAAGCTCTATGAATTAATCAATATTTTAATTTATCTAATTCAAATTCACGCCTTATTCCTAAGTAACAATAATTAAAGAAAAAAAAAAAAGGCACAAACTAATATATACTTCTTAACAAGAACTATATGAACCAACCTTAGCCTTTCAAAATTTAGATTTGAATGGAAATCTAGTCTCACGTAGGCTCCAATGTATACCGTATAAACTGAACTTCAAGAATCTCCGACCTAATAATGAATAGGCCCTGTAATTTTTGTAAAATTATATACGACTGCTTACGTTCAAACAATGGCTTAAAATTAGGTGCAACTTGAAATGTTTCGTTCAAAATCTTTCCATACATTTTGAAAAAGCGTTTATATAATTCTACATTAATTACAATGAAATCCTATTTAAGCCCATTTAATTCAATTTTTCCAAAACGTATTTTTTTTTTTTTTTACTACTTTTTCAGACAAAGCTGCTGACTGAAACGCAACAGCTCGATTTTAATTATATCCTATTTAAACCTCAAGAAAGTTATTTAGAAATCACGTTCTTAAAGTTCTTCCACAACAAAAAGATACTAGTACAAATATATAAAAACAAAAATACCACAAAAATAAAAACCCTTCAATATATACCCATTTCCCCAGAAAATTATTATTCTTTTTAAAACACCATTTGACTCAGTTTCGTACAAAAACAAGTTCATTTCACTTTCTTAATTATAGTTAAGATAAATAATCTTAAAAGTTTGAACACATTCCACAGTCCTTTTTACTTTTAAAATTCTATTTTTCACTACTCCAAACGCCTTATAAATATTATATATATATATATATATATGAAAAACCTCCACTTTCGAATCACTCTCAACACATTTTAAAACCTTTCCCAAGTTTTCCTTAAGGTTTACCCTAAACAAGCAAAAATCACAGAGAATCAACTACTAAATAGAATGGTACAAGAGGACGAATACGGACTTCCCATGCCCAGTTGCAGTGGAATATCTAACGCAATGTACTCCAACAAGTTGCGATTGACAACAGTCGAGAGAAGTTGTTGGGAATCGGTAGAACAAGTGTTATTATTATTATTATTATTATTATTAATGAAATTGGAAGAGACTAACAACCTCTGCTGTTGTTGATGTTGAGGTAAATTGCCATAATTGTCGTTGACGTTCTCATTGGACGATAAAGAAGACAGCTGTTGCTGAGGGATTTGTCCCTCTTGGGAACTATCGAAGTGTCTCTCCTCTCCTCTCGGTTCTCTCGTTGGTTCCGATTTCTGTTGACTAGACGACTTAACTGGTATCATGTGATCGGATGACGGGACGGATGAATGCGGATAAGGGATAGATGCCACGTTAGCTGTTCCTCCCTCACCCGAATGAATGGGTAGTGATGAAGACGAGGAACAAGGCAGGAGTGTGAGCAGGCGGGAGGAAGCGCGGCTGCCGGGGACTTTGTGCAGCGGCGCACCCGATGACGAATCGCCGTTGGAACAACACTCCACCACATTGGACAAATTTATCAAGTTTAAGTCTTCAAACTGTCATAAATCAGGAAACCTGAAAGCGGTAAATGAAAATTAAGCTTTAGATATAAAATGTAACCAGTATCTTTATCTTAAATCCAAGTTATTCTACGATAAGAATTCCACATTCCGTTTTTCAGCCATACATACAAATACTCATTTTCTATGGAGTGAGCACAACGCTTGAACTCAGAAGTGAAATCACTTTCCCACACAATGATATACAAGTCCCCACCGGGAATGAGGTACCACCCTAACTTCTGGGATGTAGTGTTACCTTTCGTGTGAAGGTTGGGGTACGTGAAGTAAATCAATGTCTCCAATTTACACACTTCACAAACCACTTCCGTGCTCTTTCTCATTAACATTTGTGCCACATTTATCATCTCCCAACGAATTAGGATGAGAACGCGGATATAAAATACAGAAGGTAGTGAAGAGGAGAAAAGGACTCGCATCCATTCGTATAAGTGTTCTGGTGGACATCGCTAAATTCCACACCTGTAACGCTTCATACGCCATACGTGATGGTGCTTCCAGGGCTCGTCAAAAATAAAATCTCAAATTTACATACCCTTTAACAAAGTTCTTCCATTCCAACCTACTTGACAGCCACTTTTCGTGCATCACCCAGATCAAATCTATGCTTACTCGCACAATCATTCACCATGGCCATCCATCTTCCTTTCCTTCTACCCACGCAAACACCGTTATACTCTCTTTTCGCAACTTTGTCAACATGTCCAAACCACATTAGCACACCACTCAATTTTCATTTCCACTGACTGAACACAACACCCTTCCAGAACCACACGATTTCTCTCATTCTATCAACACTACTCGCACTTCTCAGATTATCCAATATCCATCTCAACTGCCTTCACTCCTAACTTCCCTTTTTCAGGCCAATATTCCACACCCATACAAAAGTGTCGGTACTAATACACTTCATGTAAACCTCTCGCAGCATCTCTATCTAGTCTCTGCCTTCAGCGCACTTACCACCTTTCTTCCTTGATTCACTCTACTACTAACTTCATTCGCATTCGTACCTCTTTTGTTCCATACATATCCCAGATTCACAAGACAGCCCGAATTGCCCTCGCTCTTACCCAACGCCACAAAACTTCTAACAACCTCTTGCATATCACACACACTATGAGCGAGTAGTAGAGCATCATCCGCATCAAAATACAGGTTCCAATTATTTCCCTCGCACACCAGATTCAATCCTCTTTCACCTCTCATTACTCATCCCTGACACACACCAACACTCGTATCAAACCATTCACTCAGCTCTTTAATCACTCTCACACATGCACTACTTCCATCAGAGAAACTGTTCACCACATTCATGAGTCTACCGCTAGCCCATATATACTCCAGACCTGTCATAGTTTCTCTATTCACTCCATCATACGCTTTCTCAAGACCCATAAACACCATGTATACCTTGCAATCCCTTTCACATGATTTCTTAACCCTTAATCCCTACCCATCGTACTTTGGTGCATCAATACCCCGGGTAGGATTTAAGGGTTAATCACTTGTCTCGTTGGGAACACTTGACCCACACAGCCTCTTCCACTTCGGAACCCTCCTTACTCATCACTCACCAAACATTCTGTAATGCACACATTTACATCCTACCAGCTTTTATACGGTCTTCCTCTACTTCTCACACCTACGCACTAACTATTATATATCTTCTTCACAATCCTTTTATAATTCAATCTCACAGATGAGCATATCAACGCAGCATGCTATCCTCATCTCCAATTACTTTTTCACTCCACACCTTGACCGAACATCCTTATTTTTTTTTCTATGACTTACGGTATCTGTTTTACACCAATCATATTTCGGGTAATATTCGTTTTAGCACACATCACTGTTTTTCGATTAAAAAATTTTTCTGGTAAATTTTTAGTCATTCTGCACGAATTTGACATCCGTTTCCTGTGCAAACGTTTTTTTTTTGAGATTTCACTTGAAAATATCTAGTTTTTATCTAGTGATTTCGCCATTTTAATATTTTTTCGCTCCTCATTTAGTAGTCGTATTCACGATAGGTTAGGTTAAGGTTAGGTTATTCATTAGGGAAAGAAAAACATTTTTTAGAGTCAAGTTTTGGTCGTTTTGCACGAATCTGATATCCGTTTTCTGTGCAAACGTAGTTTTTACGGTATCTTCAAGTGAAGATCTCAAAAACTACACATTTGCACGGGAAACGGATGTCAGATTCGTGCAAAACGACTAAAAATTGACGAGAAAAACGTTTTATAGAAAAACACCGATGTGCTAAAACGAACATTTACCTATATTTCTTCTTAAATGGTCTCTTTTGACAATGAATTATCATGTCAAACAAGGCCTCACACACACAAATCAGTGTTGGTACGATAAACCTTCATGTAAACGTCTTGCTGAATCTACGCTACAGCACTTCCTTCCAACCTGGGCTTTTATCGTACCCGTGACTTGCTCTGCTTTATTCAACTTTCAACGTACTTGTGTACCTCTCTTGTTAATCAAACATTTAAGGTAGTTAAATAGTTTCACAAACTCCAAATTTTCTCCATTCACCACAATATTATATGCTGACTCCACTCCTCTCTCAACAAGAACGTTACTTTTTAGCTACATTGTAAAATGAGAATTGTTTCAGTTTAAACTTTAATTAGAAGCAGGCAAAAACCTACAGAAAGGCCAAGTAATCAAAACCTACCTGTTCTTATCTTCTACGTAATCCGTTGGAATCTCAAAATATTCGTCCTTTATGCCCTCTCTAAACTCAAACTCTTGGAATGTAATCTTAGCTGACACCGTTGGCAGAATTGGAATATCTGAATGACAAATACAAATTATGTGGCACCAAGTTAGTTTTTTAGCAAGTTTTTTTTTTAATTTGACTATGCTTTATTGTTAAGAAGCCCTGACGGAGTTGCTAGGATTTACTGTAATATTTTGGTCATATCAGTAGTTCAGTACAGTAAGTACCAAGATATTTTAGAACGTTATTCCACTTACCAATTTTAACAGGGAATCCTGGTGGTAATTTCATTTGCACAAAATCTCTGAGCTTTGCAAAATGCTTGAAAGGAGCAATTACCTCTAAAACACTCAATAACTTCTCAGTCGTCAAAGGAAAATCTTCACTCTGAAAAGAAAATTATCAATATTTAAGTGCTTTTTGGACTACTATTACCTGTCGTTACCTTAACGATTTCGGTTATCAGATGGAACTTACTGCGCATTCAGTTCGCAAACAAAATTCAAGCTCTTTTACAGTTTTAAGTAGCAATTTTTTAAACTCTTTCGAAATGGTTGCCGAGTCACAATTCAAAGAGAAAAGAACAAATTTAAACTGTTTCCTAGCACAGTAAGCTTTACAGTACAAACGGTTTAAAGGATCATCTATAAAAAATTATTTATTCCTACATTAAACTATTTTTATAATCTGATCCGTACTATAAAAAACTTTTATATTAAGCATTTGAAAACGCAACTTAATATGAAATATAGAAGGTAAACATTTTTGAGCTCGTATTGCGGCTAAATACATTTTACTCGAAGTATTTCTGATAACTAAAAGGTACAAAAAATAAATTTCAGAATCCTTCGATGTAGATTTTCAGTTTGTCAGTGCATAATGATTAAGTTGGATGCATAAGATATAAAATTTCTTAAAATCTCGGCATTTTCTTACTAAAGGAAAGATACCATTGTGAACACATTCAATAAGTGCTCACCTGTTAGTTGAGATAGGATACTCCAGTTCGTAATAGCTGAAACTGTGCCATAAGACTATTCGGTCAATCCCTTCAAGTTTGTTTTTAAGTTTCTAGTAAAATAGCTGGTATAATTCAATGGAACACAGCTCTGTGGGAACCCTAACTAATGAGCACTAAATTTTATCTCGTGCGTATATAACTTCGATGCTTAGTGCATCAATGTACGAGTTATTGATCTTTTAAATGACCAATTTCTAACCATTGCAACGGTGGCTTTAAATGACTTCGACGACTCTTTGGACACTAGAGGCCTTCCGAGATGAGGAGGATGCCCCGCTTCCGCTTTGATGTATTCTTCCCAACTGATATTCTCTCTCTTTGGAGGATCTAAACTGGGTCTGCGAATAGGCTGCAAACAGAATAGAATCCTTATTACATGTTCATAATTAAGCCAATAACAAACTTGATCTAGGAAGAAAAAATATAACTAACGATCCAATGATTCCTGTGGGAAATCTGAACGACAATAATAATGAACCACAGTTGTTTAACCACCTTCGTAACAGATCATGTAACGGAGGGGACCTACAGCTTTACGTAGTTTCCAAACCACGGATAGCTACATCATCTGAAAGCAGAGGATGGTCCCTATCCAACTACTGAACAGATCTAACTGGAAGCGGTGGTGCGCCGTGGTCACGACGTAGCCAGAACCTGAACAAACAGAGGTAAAATCGTTCGTACTTCATTACTACCACTTAAGGGACTAGGACCCGAGGCCTTACTCGCTTTAAATACCTTCATGAGATTACAACAAGTAAGGGATATATTCACTCGGTATAAGCTCGTAAATGCCCAAATTCAATCATATCAAAAGAAAGGTGGCAAAGGAACTTATGATCATTACGGGAATTCAGGGAAACGATACTCAATTTTAAGGGATAAAACTAGGTATAGAGAGAGAATACGCAACTATTAACAAATTAAATACTAAATCCAAATACAAGGCCCGCAGATCAAAATATTCTGGTGTAAATCTGTGGTTTATGTATACTGTGTAAATTTGAACGTATTTTAAATGTATGTTTATCTCCGTTTCAGCCCTGAAAGCTTAAAAAAGATGAATGTATCTGTAGGCTGAGTTTTCAAACATTCCTGCAGCGACTGGTACAGGAAGACACCCGTAGGCATTCATCCTTTCTCATGCCAACACAAGATTTTTTTCGCTCGATCGCCTCTCTGCTTCAAACAAGGCGCTTTGTTTATCGTCAACCAGAAGAAGAAAGCGCGCATCAAGAGTTTCCATGACAACGACGTCACACCATGTCCTCGAGGCGGCATCCAACTCAAGCTACCTTCAGGAGTCACACACTGGCGCTCGTCACGTAACATAGACTAACAGGCTCTTTGCCCGAGCTCATATTCAGTCCTTCGCGAGTGAATTAATTTTGAGTTCATTAAGTTCAGTCTTACTTTTCATTAATCATTTAATTTATCATTGTGCATCCTCGTAATTCTTTTAATAAGCAACTCCACAATTATAATTCAATTTAAACCTCATTTAGTCTGTGAACTTGCATTCGCTCGTTTTATTACAACTTCTACGAGTATAATTTATTATTATTTATTAAAAGGAAGAAAACTCTCTCCATTAATCTCCTTAAATAATGACATATCAAATTGGTGGCCCGTAAACAATCTTTAATTATATATATATATTTTTTAACCTTCAATTTTGAGAACTGAAATCAGAGCTGGAACTGTTTAACTGACGTACTGTCTACTGACATTATATATTTTTACCAATCTAATAAAATCTACCATTGTAAATTAGCATATACACAGGAATTTCGCAATAGAAAAAAATAAATCGACTCAAGAACCTGATTCTTGCTCAAGGCAGTGTCTTATGATCATCAATGTGTGGGAAGTTTCATTCATTTATGTTGAATAGTTAAAAAATTATGGGGTGAACCTCCACCATTTGCCTTTTATTTGTGACCTTGACCTTTAACAAGGAACTTTGAGTCTTCATCAAAACATCGCTTTATGATCATCGATATGTATGTGAAGTTTCAGTGGTTCAGTTATGGTGCGGACCTTCATTTGTGACCTTGACCTTCGCTGTAACAAACTAATTCTTGCTAAAGATACATTGCTTTCTGATGATCCATGTGGAAAGTTTCATCAGTTTGTTTAGTGGGTCAAAAGTTATGGTGTGAATCTCCATTTGACTTTTAACCCCTATTTGCTACCTTAACCTTTGATGTAGGAACCTGATTCTTGTTCATGGCACATTATCTTGTGATCATCCATATGCGTGTGAAGCTCCATTCATTTATGGTGAGCGGTTAAAAAGTTATAGCTCCGACACAAAGTGTGACGAACGGACAAGTGCCATCCAGTATGGCCCTCCAGATTTTAATAAAACTTCTATAAAACCTGAAGAAACCAATTATTCATAAGAAAGTACTTCAAAGCACGTCAGAATTCTGACGTGCTTTAAAGTTTCCCCAAAGTGATTAACGTCTCCTATTGCCTCTCACCTGTTTATCTAAGTCAAAAGCATGAGAGGAACCTCCTTTGGTAAAGCTCTCCATGATTGCTTTGTTCTTCTGAAGGTCTTCGTCTGAAAGGTGCTCTCTTCGCTTCCTAGACACTATCGTCAATCCGTTCAAGCAGTGAAATTTTGCTTTGTATTTTCCTACCATTTCCTGTGTGAATTTACAATATTATTATTAAAAATAAAAAAAAAACTCAAAACGGTATGGGAAATTAATCTTATTAGATACTTTGAAAATACTTGGAAGTACGCACTACATTAAACACGGGGGGAACCAGAGTAGATAGGCGTAGCCTTTAAATTCTGTCGCTTATAAATTTAATATTTCATGGCAACGTTACTACTAGCAGCAATTCTTCAAGTCCAACACGTATATAAATTCCAAAAAATAACTTATTATAGCTGGTTTTAGTTATTAAAATTAAGAGTTGGAAAAAAATGAATTCATGCAAAGGTAAGACATTAGGAATGAATTACAGCAACAAAATCATTTTTAAAATGTAGCCTACAAACTATTTTAGGTGATTTTAAGAACAAAATATGTAAAAGGAATATCTGTACATCTTAGTTAAATATCAGATTAGTTACGTGCCAGTACAACTAATGAAACTACAACTTACTTCTTTATCTGCTCTAAATATCCACCCTGTCTGAGCTCTAGAAAAAGTAATTTGATTCATAGACATCTGAGCAGCTACAATGTCTGAACTCATCAACATATCAACTTCCTCTTCAATCTCAAATTCTGACTGCTGTTCAAAAGGATAAAATATGAAATTTTATGTAAATGTATGGGGATCAAAGCGGAAACTAGAAAATATAGAATATGTTCTATTTTATACTTCTCTTTCCACAAATAGCCAATAATAGTAATATGGCAAGTTTCTTCGGTCGGACTACTAAACTTTAAATACTAATTTTAACTCCACGCTTAGTTTACCCTTAAAAGTATAATACTGCTAGACCTTTTGTTAATTAGGCCTGATCAGTCTTGCCCTGTTCATTATCTGGAGATGGGAACTGGCAATTGCTCCACTCCAGAGGGGGCCTGTTGAAGTAAAGCCCGGAGTAAAAATTTCAGAAATATGGTTCTGTTAACGGTGCAAAAAATTTTGAATGAGGAATTTTGTAAAGTGTATCCCTTCTTTCATATGCATAGAAAGTGTAAAACGTGAAGAGTTGAATGTATGACAAGTTTAAATTCTAATCATGGACGATAATTAGAAACCACTCATCCCTTTCATATATAAAAGGGTATACCATTAGTATTTCGGATAAAAGAAAACATTTTATGAGTGTGATGGGACGTTTACAAGACATTCAAAATACACATGAAATAAGAATTAACATTGGCAATTCTTATATATGTGATAAAAGAATGAGAACAAAATTGCTATCAAAATTTAGTGAGTATATGGCACCTTGAGCTGAAAACTAACATTTAGAGAGGTGTAGTAGGAATAGAGGGGAAGAGAAAAAACAGAAAATCAACTTGACTTACAGCTTGCTCTAGCATACATACGTGTGGGAGTACTTTACTTACAGTTAGCTACTTGCATACATTTCAATGATGAATGCAATGTTTAATTAGGCTTTAAGTTCAGTAGAATGAGAGCTTGGAGGATGAAAATGTGGTATGGAAACTGTATTTCGTCTTTCTTAATTAAATCAAACACGCGTGCAGCAACAGCTTTCAACTCCTTATGCTCATATCAAACACAAAAGTGTATCACATGTCAAAAATTCAGAAAAATAAGTTCTCATTAACCTGTAATCAAAATTATCTGAAAGAGGAGTAAAGGGAGATGTTCTCCCTTGAAGTTTTCACATTTGTTAATTCAGGAAAGGACTATGTAAATTATACCTTTTTTTATAGTTTAATTATTTACATAGTAATTCCTGTAAAACTGTTAGTGCATTAATTGCATCATACAATAAAATTATCACGATTTTCTTTTAAAATTATCTTTTTCTTAGAATTGTATTTCATAGTATTTATTACAATAAAAAATCAATGCAAAAAAAAAAAGTAGGAGCTGAAGCGGAGCCTGGAGCGGTGTGGGAGATTGGAGCAAAGAAAATTTTTATTGATGGAGCCAGAGCTAAACTGCAGAATGCAGCAGTGATTAGAGCAGATCCAGCCCTAATGGGAACTATCTTAACATCTTATTACTGTTAGACGCAAGGATAAAAGTAGAGACATCGTGCGAAGGAAAGATTAAATTGAAATTAAGTCTAAGAGAGACGTGTCAAATGAAAAGAGAAGTTCAAAGAGACGGACTGGTTTCTGCGTCCTTAGAGTTTAAACTTATAGAGTCGTCATAGCCCAACAACCAACTCTAATCATTATAATCCATGACAGAAGCCGCAATACTCATTCGTCATTCCCCAAAATACTGTTGCCCTGATTTGATGCGGGGTCATTTTTCTGTTGTTATGCAAATGTGTGAACTACATCCAAAACCATTAAATACAATTTTCTTCGTTACTTACCTCATGTTTAACTTTCTGATAAACTTTAAGTTTGTTGTCTAAGACGATAAGAGAATGCGAAGGTTTCCGCTCACCAGAAAAAATAAAACTGATATCCCCTCTCTCCCATCGCATATCATTAAAATCAACCAAGGTTGTGTCAAGACGAATGGCAGCTCCCTTCTTGTAAATTCTGCAAACATCGGAGGGTAACATACGGGACACGAGTGGAACTGAAAATTCACAAATACATGTATAACAGCTTCATCAAAACACCTTTAATGAATACAATGATGAAGTATTTTAAATTAACATTATATTTAAATAGTTTCATTTCAGAATAAATAAACAATCTGACCTCAAGACTTACATTTAATAAAAATTAAATATTTATTGTCTAATAAAATTTCCTTAAATTGCAAAAAAAAAATTAATATTTCCAACTTTCCAAATATTTTGCAAACTGATTACAAATACTTTACAAATATGCAATAACTAGAATAACTTTGCAATTAAGGATATTTTCTTAAAAATTTATTATGATGATGAAAACGTAACAAGAAAATTCACTTTGACCTTTGGACAGCGAACAAAAAATAAAAATTGAAGTGTTACCCCAACTTTGGAAGTCCCATTTGAGTTCCATATAAAAATCTCCCATTTGTTCAAGTGCCTTTATCATATCTGGTCGCCGGTCTTCCATCTGTTCCCTCGATTGTGCTTTCAACTTCTCAAAAAGGAGGTAGACTGAAAACAATTTTAAATTAAGGATATTAAAATTCAGAATTTCTTTTTAATTAGCACAACCTTCTAAACATGCCTTAACATTCTACACAATGCACTACTTGCTGACTACTGAATCAGTACAGGCCTAACTGAAAATATGTCAATAAAAGTAAATAACAAAAGTAGGTTTGAAAAATTTTTACTCAAATCTAAAATGACCCATAAGCATTACAATGCTATATACAGTAATACCTCACTTTACAATACCCCGGGTTTACGAATTTTATTTTAAACGAAATAAAAAAATAAATAAAGTTAAAAAAAAAACAATATTTAACGTCAAAAATAAATCGTAAAATCGTACACGTCAAAAATAAGTACATATCGTTCGTGCGTGCGTTTGTTCATTCTGGCGGAGCATTTTTATCGTCAGTTTGTATCGTTGCGTTGAAGTGAGAGGTTATTGAAATTTACAGAGAAAAGAAAAAATCTTCTTTAAAACAAACCACTTTGGATGCATTTTTCAAGAGTCCTCCATCCACGACTGCATCTACAAGTGCGTCTGAAGGTGCTTCTACGAGTGAGTCAAATAAAAATTAAACTTTCTGTGTCTCTTTTTACATATATCTTTGCTTTGTTTTTCATTTCATTAAACCATTGCTGCATAAATTATAGTTTTATTACCTTTTCTTGCGATTTTTTTTAATAAATTTGTTCCAAAAACGTATCCCTTAATATAACATTAAGCCTATGGGAAATAATGCCTCACTTTACGATTGGACGCTGGTAACGCAATAATTTGTAAAGCGAGGTATGCCTGTACTTTATTCTAAACTAGTTGCATAAACAAAGACTTCTACATTTGTAAACTTATGTTAAAAAAATATAAATTTAATCTTTGATTTCTGAAAAAAGAAAGAGGCAAGATCTAAAATGATCCATGCATACTCTTCATACAGTTTATTCTTGACCATCCAAATGTTGAAAAATCTGAGGAGGAAAAGTTAAATTGCAGAAAACATACCTGGTTAAAAGAGTAACTTATATAACTGTACAATGCACAATACTTCAAATTAAGTCCTATGCTTCAGAAACTAAAATGGCGAGTCAGTAATCAAACATACGTTTGTTGAATGCTAATAACAACAAGGGGCCATTCAATTATTACATAACACTCGAGGGGGGAGAGGGAATCATGAGATGTATTACACTTTATCATGAGGGGAAGGGGGTATAGCTAAATGTTATGCAACATAATCAACAGTTTTAATGGAAATAAAATTCTTTGATATGCTCATGCAATTTAATCAGAAACACGTCACATATGTATGTATTACTATACTAAACAATCTATACATAATATGCATACTTTACATAGCCTATACACACTTCCTTCATACTTCCTCCAACAAAAGGGCATGTGCTGTTACTGAAATTATAGGTGTCCCACCTTCAACACAGGTAGGTGGTAGTGCAGACAACCCCTCTGTCTCATCATCATGCCATTCCAGTTCCTCCTGATTGTCCATGTATGCAATGGCACATATTAGTTCCCTTTGATATCTTGCAGCCTAAACCAGTGACCCTTTTATCCATATCTCTCCAATCACTTCAATCAAGACAATAACACATTGCTGGTGTATTGTAGGGTGTATTGCCATTTGTCAGTCTGGTAGCTAATTAATGTATGTAAAATGTCTGATTGCTTAAAGGAGCACGATAAAAGACGAACTAGTACCAACACATAAATATTTGGCATTGATTAGGCCTAGGTGCTGAAAAATGTATTAAAGTACCCTGACCCCTATCCTAATTAAAAGTCGGGGGAGAGGGTGGGTATGGCCAGGTGTTACATATTAAAGTTAAGGGGGGCTTCACACTGTGACAAAGCATTACAAGGGAGAGGGGGTGTTAAAATCTTCCTCAAAAAGTGTTATGTAATACTTGAATGACCCCCAATGATACATTCAATTAGCTGAGAAAAACGAGAAGAAAAATTCTACAGTACTATAAAAAAGAAAATATAATCTAGATTCAGAATGAATAATTATTTGAGAAAAAAAGCTAAATAAAACTCACTAATTTGTCTATCTCCATAACTTATTGCTTCTGCTAAAGGACTCCATCCACCACTGTTTTTTACTTTAACTGGAGCACCATGGGCAAGGAGGAGATGAATGCACTCTGTACAAAGAAAGTACAATTTAAACTCCAGTAACAATGCTACTCAGTTCCAAATTTCATGCTGCCAAAACATCAATACTAATCGTTCTTGAGCATAAATATGCTTTTATAAAGACCTACAAATATTCCCCAATTATAATAATGCTGAATGCAGGGAAAAGCTTTAATATAAGGAGCAGTACTCACATAGGGCTACCAGTTAAGGATGAGTGAATGGTTTAGTATTAAGACTAAAAACAGAAAAATTGCATAATGTCACTAAGCTGTCTTAAGGCTGAAATGTTACGAGGTGGAAGTGATATTATTTTAAATGAGATGGAGAGTACTGTATGTTATTGCAACATGCTTGTTAATATTGTGGAGAGTCATTGCATGCTATTACAAAAAATGAAGGATGATTAAAGGCTGAGAAAGAGCTTGAATATTTGGCATATTTAAGAAAAAATAAAGTAAATAAGCTTAGATGGAAGACTCTTCGTGGTATGATTAGCATCCTTTCAAAAGTAATTGATGTGACTTATTTAAGAACTTGAGAAGCCTCAACCAAATTGGTATAAAACACTGAAGAAATGATTTTTGGTAAAGATATTGAGTAAGGAAACCAATGGACAGGAGAAATTAGGAAAATATCCTGAAAAGAATAAATGTCAATTCTAAAAAGCTCTATGGTAGTAACTCTACAGTACCCTACTCATCCCTGATCACTTTGAAGAGAAACCCAATGTTCTGGATTTATTTCTCACCACTCCTCCTCTTTCATACTCTGACAAACTTTTTTTCTCCACTGGGCTCCTCCAACCACAAACTTGTATCTGTTTCTTGTCTTATCACTCCAGTTAGGCCTTTAGATCCTCCCAAGAGGAAGCACCTTTGGCACTTTGGCACCATCAGTTGGGAGGCCCTCAGGAAATACTACTTTGATTTCTCATGAAATGATTACTGCTTCCATGGCAATTCTTTTGGACATGGAAGCATACATTCCATATTCTTTTCCTACTACTAATACAAAAAAAAATTATTTAACTTTGGTTGTTCTAATGCTATCCACAACAGAGAGGAGGCTTTCAGAAAGCATCATTGCCATCCAACTCCTGAATCTCGCTCTGCTTATATTTCTACCTAGAATCAAGCAAAATCTGTTCAACTCACCAAAAATTCCTTCATCAGACAAAAATGTGAAAACCTATCTAATTCTAATTCCTTGCCCTTTCTGGCACCTAGCCCAAAACCTCTCCAACAACTTTACTGCTTTCCCTCCTCTTTAGATAGATAGATACAGGGGTTAGACAAAATAATATGAACACCCGCCGATTTCACCGGTTATCTTTACGGACTGCTCAGACACAAAGTAAACGGTCAAATGACTGGCAAACCTATTTAAATGCGTAACAGAGAGTGTATACGTCATGTTATAACCCTCACGTTGTTTTTACAGATCTGAGTGAATTATGAATTAGCAGTTATGAAAGACCTGTCAGACTTCCAAGGAGGGCAAATTGTCGGAGCGCGGATGGCTGGTGCATCGGTGACGAAAACCGCTCAGATGTTCAATGTATCCAGAGGAACTGTCTCTATGGTCATGTCTGCATACCAAAACCATGGAAAGACAAGCACCGACAAATGCAATAGTGGATGCAAGAAGAAGCTGTGTGATCGAGACCGCCGGGTGCTAAAGCGCATTGTGACAAAGAACCATAAGACCACAGCTCCAAAAGTGACTGCAGAGCTTAACCAGCATCTTGCAAGCCCGGTATCGACCAGAACTGTACGTCGCGAGCTCCATGGAGCTGGATACCATGGGAGGGCTGCAATTGCCAAACCCTTCCTTTCGCACATCAACATTGAGCGGCGCAGAAAATGGTGTAATGACCATAAGAATTGGTCAATGGACCGGTGGAAGAATGTAGTCTACTCCGACGAATCCTCCTTTACGCTATTTCCATGTTCCGGTCGAGTTTACGTCTGGAGACAGCCTAAAGATGCTTATGACCCCGACTGCCTGACCCCAACCGTTAAGCATGGAGGCGGATCTGTGATGGTTTGGGCAGCAATATCGTGGAATACTCTTGGCCCAGCTGTAGTACTGCATGGTAGGGTTAACGCCCAGGTCTATCTGTCAATATTGGCTGACCAGGTCCATCCCATGGTCCAAACGCTGTTTCCCATGCGGCGCCGTCTTCCAGGATGATAATGCACCAATCCACACCGCTGGGGTCGTTAAAAACTGGTTTGAAGAGCATGTTAGTGAAGTAGAACGCTTGGATTGGCCTCCACAATCCCCGGATCTTAACATTATCGAGCATCTATGGTATCAGTTGGAGCAGCAGGTCAGAAGCCGATTCCCACCGCCGGCGTCTTTGGAGGAACTGGAGCAGGGTTTGCTCGAAGAATGGCTCAGGATTCCTCTAGCCACTGTCCAAAAGCTGTATGAATCAATTCCCCGACGCATTGCAGCTGTTATTGCCGCTAAAGGAGGACCAACTCCATATTAAGAATAAAAACCGCCATTTATCAAGGTGTTCATATTATTTTGTCCAACCCCTGTAGATAGAATAACCTTTATTAATAATAAAATAAATACAGTAGTCTTTTTACAATTTACAATGACATAAATAATTGTGAAGCTCGACTATTTATTTATTTATTTTTTTTTTAATTTGGCCCTTAAGCTTTAGGCTTTACTGGGCTCTTATTAAAAATAAGCAGCTAGCCGTTATAAATTAATAATAATAAAATAAATAAGTAAATAAGTATTATTAATAGTTAAAGCCTGTATTTCAATATTAAACAATATTAATGGACAATATTAAACATTATTAGTGGACATTAATCCAAGATTTTTGTTAGTATCCCATTATTAATCGGGATTTTAACTTGGTTTTAAACAAATTTACATTCGCAATATTTTTTATATCGGCATGCAAGTCATTCCATAGTTTCAATCCAATGAAAATGGGTAGTTTTTGAGATGAAGACAATCTAAATTGAGGTATAACAATCTTTGATCTATTCCTGGTCTGATACGGGTGGATTTCTTGATGAGTTACAAAATATCTATTTACCCATTGCAAATTAATGATTTTGCTCTTACACTTGTAAATAAAAATAAAATGTGCCAGTTTGGCACTCCAAACATTTTTCCACTCCAACAGCTCAATGGCTGTCTCTTCTCCTCATAAAGCTGAACCCTTCACTCAAATTTTTGCTTTCAACTCAACCCTAGAAGATTCCAGTACTGTTTCTCCATCTTCCCCTCCCCTGACTTAATTATGTTTAAAATTAAAATCTCTCTCAAAGATGTTTTTTCTGCCCTATCTGGGCTCAACTCTAGGAAGGCATACAATCCTGGTGGGATCCCTCTTTTGTTCTCAAAAATTGTGGTTCTGTGCTGACACCCTGTCAAGGCAAACTTTTTTGTCTGTCTTTCATCTGGTACTTTTTCTTTCTGCTGGAAGTTCTCTCTCATTCAGCCTGTACCAAAAGACAGGTGACCACTCTCAACCCTCCAACTATCATCCAATTTTTTTCCTAAAGCTTTTGAATCTATCTTTAATAGGAAGATTCTTAAACATCTCTCTACTCACAGGTCTTCTTTCAAATCATCAATATGGGTTCTGCAAAGTACGGTATGCTCTACTGGTGATCTTCTTTCATATCTCTCTCCAACTCTTGGTCATCTTCCTGCCAGGATTTCAGTAAAACCTTTGCTACTGCACCAGACATATCAAAAGCTTTTGACAGAGTCTGGCACAAATCCTTAATTTTCAGACTGCCCTCCTTTGGTTTCTATCCTTCTATATGTGCTTTCAGCTCTGCCTTCCTTTCTGGCCAATATATAGCTGTGGTTGTAGATGGGCAATGTCCTTCTCCTAAAGCTATGAAGAGCAATGTTCCTTGGGCTCTGTCCCATCACAAATTCTCTTCCTTTTATGTCATACTTCCTGTCCTATCTATGATTCCACCCTTCCACTTCTCCACTTGCTTCACAAAGCATCCCTTTCAACAGTCACTCCATGCTTCATGAGCTATACTATCTCTAATTGAGGCAGAGAAAACCTCGTGGCTTTCAATACTCAAAAACCCAGTTCCTTCATCTGTCTAGTCATCACAATCTTTCATGTGGCTATCCCCTTACCTTCAACAATACACCACTCAATCCTTCCTCTTCTCTTAACATTCTTCATGTTTCCTTTTCTCATCTTTCTTGGAAAGATCACATGTATTCTCTTTCTAAAACACATAGGAGGTTAAGTGTGCTGTGCTGGCTCTGCAGTTTCTTCACCTCCACTTAGTTGCTGTCTCTGTACAGGGCAGGCGTCTTGTCCACCCCTGTATGGAGTACATTTCTCATGTGTATGGTGGCTCAACCCATACAGCTCCCTCCTTTGAAGAGGGCTTGCAGTACCAGACTTTTGACACATTCTCATCCTTTTTCTGTCCAACTCCCAAATGCAAGACAGGCATTCCAGGACAAATCATGCAAAAAAAATTAAATTTAACACCACACCATCACATAACTTTCCTATAATTTGGTATATGGCACTGTCTAAACCATCAAACTCAAAATATAAAATTATTGCTCAAATGAAGTAATGTTCATCTAAATGTTCATGTTAAATGAAGTCTTTTTTTTTTAAAGTTTTGTTGGGGTGTACATGTACTTGGGAATGAATTCTTCATTGGATATGAATAGATTTTTTTCATTTCCCTACTACTCTAAGGTGTATATTTATGTATCACCACCTCACTAAATAAATTAACTCATAATATGGATGGCAAGTCACATTAATGAATAATTATAGAAAAGGTTATGATTTTTCAGTAAAGTTAGCATCATTTATATCTAAAAACACTACCTTTAAATGCTAAAAGTTTTTTCTCACTTTTCACTGATGGAGAGTTACAGATCAATTTCATTGAAGGAAAAAATAATTTTTCATTTATACCAGGGGGGAGAAGTTTCCCAAAATAAAAATAAAAAATTATCCAAGTTTTATTCACTGATTCTTAGGTGTTCTTTGTGCGCAGAAGAATTGGGGGGGGGGGGGGGGGGGTGCATTTCAGATGCACTTTGAATCATTCTTCTATCTGAATTAGGGACTGAGATATGGCAGTTTGAAATTTAGTAATATGCAGAATCCCCCAAATAGGGAAGGGGCCATAAATTTTTAATCATAACTCAAATTGAGCTACAATTTTATATTTTGATTTATTGTTTTAGACCAGTGGTTCTCAAACTGGGGTATGGTGTACCCCCAGGGGTACGCGAGGGAATCTTAGGGGGTATGTGAAGGGGTCCTGAAAATATAACCCTTTTAATTTTATATATGATTAACAAATGGCCACAAGTCACACAGTCGTAAAGAAAGTAAAAATTCTCCATCTCTTGAAAATCAAGAAAATCCTATGAAAGAATTTAAGGGTTACAGAAGAAAAAGTTTGAGAACTGTTGGTTTAGACAATGCCATATACCAAATTATAGGAATTTTGAAGATGTTTTGTGTCATGCAGTGCATGATTTGTCCTGGAAAACCCCAAGGGTTAATCATTATCTTTCATCTACTCAACCAGTCAACTCTGAAATAAGCTTCCTCAATCCATCTTTCCCCCTATCTATGACCTCCAATCTTTCAAATGCAGAGTGTCTAGGCATCTTAAAAATTCTGGTCTTTGATTTTCTCTCTCTCCCGTTCTTTCTTTAGAGGAGGGTGGGGATTTTTGTGGGCATTCACCCTTGGCCCCTCCTTTTTCATAAGAAAATAAAAAAATTGTACATGTATGGCACATAACATATAAAGGAAGGAAGGGATTAGTGACTGCATGGATGAGAATGGAGTTGTTACAGGTTAGAAAAACTGGAGATACTGATCTCAAGAAACATATCACTTGAAGCACTACTTACAGAGCTGTGTCTAGCAGCACTAATTAGCGACACTAGTTAATTATTAACGCATCCATTAGTGGCGCTATTTTTAAAAATAATTAGCAGAACAGATAGCACCGACACATTTTTAGGCAATGTTAGGCGCTAATATAAATTAAAATTAATAGAGTCTTAGAATGGTATTCTCTGTATTACATTGCTTTTTGTGCATAATGCTGAATGCAGAATGTATAATAAATAGTTTCCTGAACCGAGTATGTAAAGGAGGACAATGTCTTTCCAATAAATAAGTTTAATTACAAATATCAAATTAGGAAATTTTCTTAAATACCCAATAATCATTTTAAAGATATAATTTTGTTCCCATTTGACACTATAAAAGATAACAAATAGCAAACACATAAATATATACAAATGTATTATTATTATTATTAAAAAATAGTATTTAGCTATACATTTCATAAAAATTAGCGCCAAAATTAGCATTAGCGTTAACACTGCTAATTTAAAAACTGTTAGCATTAGCATCGCAAGAATTTATTTATTTGAATTAGCAGCACTATATTTATCAGTCAGCGTGCACAGCTCCAACTACTTATAATACTATTTTAACATTTTCATAACAGGAAACAATAAATCAGGATTAGATTGTACATATATTATTCCCAGTAATAATAATACTAATAATAAATTTTTATATACAGGGAGTTCCAGAAATCTCAATTTATTTCTTGCAAGGAGTGAACAAGAAACAGATTAGGGCCTTTGAGCAATATATATATATATATATTATATATAATATATATATATAATATATATATAATATATATATATTATAGGGTGGGAGAAAAGTAAGAATTTTATACATACAAATAATTTGTTAATAATAAATAAATTCCAATGATATCACTGCAGTGTATGCAATTCTTTTCAAAGCAGCTATATAAGGCCAGGAATGACCCTAGGCTAGAACAGGAAGGCCCAAGACCCAAGCCCCAGTCAGTGCAATGTCAGTAAGGATGAAATACAGCAATGAAGAAAAAGTGTATCTTGTATCATGAGTTATTTCTTATAATAACTGTAAAGAGAGTTTGTGTTTATTTCAAGAAAAATAATAAACCACCACCAAATGCAACCACTCTTCAATACTGGAAGCTCAAACTTTTGGAAACAGGGGGTCTGGTAAAGGATTGTTCAAGAAGTGGAAGGCCAGTAACAGCAACAGAAGACAAAAAAAAAAAAATGTATTGGCCAGTTTTCAAGTTGATCCAACAACTTCAATGAGAAAAGTTGCAGAGCAACTGGGTACATGTGACCCTCGGTATACACAGGGGTTAGGTTCCTGAAAATGCCTATGGAAACAGAAACCGTGCATATGGGGACTAATACCTTATGGGAAAAAATACAATCAATCCCTAGACCAACTGACCCCCTCCCTATGACAAACTACATTTCCTCATACATCACTAAAACACGTACAGAAACACCAAAACACATACTACCTATACATACATGTATATTTATATATTAACTGCACATAATATTATTACTGCAGTAACAAGAAAAAAATGGTTTAACTTACAAATAAAGGTAGGCAGATTGGGTAGAGTTAATGCAGATGATGTTTACTGGTGAGAGTGTTGTTATTTATTATGATTGTGATTTATTTTTTTAATTGTAGTACTAATAAAGTACAAAAAATACATTGTAAAGAAGTTAAAATCATTAGAGATGCATATATTTAACATAACGATTAATTAAAATATTGGATAACATCCTTTATGTGATGTATAATTTGTAAATTTGCAAAATTGGTAATAGAATCCTCTCCACAATTAGGGTAGGGAGGGGAGGGGTAGAGTGACAGGCCACCACACAGCTGTGTTGGCTCGGGAAACCGTGTATGGATGAGATCCCCTCCCATGTATATGGGGGGTGGGGAGCAACACCAAAACAGTGTATAGCTGAAACCATGTATACAGAGGGTCACCTGTATTTCCAAATTTTTAGCAGCAAAAATATTGAAATCACAGATACCATGATTACAAACTCATTTACTCTCAGCTCATATATGATGATGATGATTATTCTAATAGATGGTTACAGTTTAACAATGAAACAAAAGTCCAATAGCGATCCAGATTTTGCTCAAAAGATCAAATTTTCAGATGAATATGTCTTCAGTTTAACTAGTAAAGGAAACAAACACAATGTTCACTACTGTGCCAAAAAAAAATTACCAAAACACAATTGGGTAAACCTGTTAAAATGGCTACACTAACAGTTTGGGCATGCATTCATTATTCAGGACTCGTTTCCTTTGACAGAGAGAGAGAGAGAGAGTTACAAGGAAAAGAAGTACCTCAAAAGGCCTTGCGGCCCATACCGAGGAGGTACCAATGGCAACGGGTGCCACGGAAAATTTTCTACACACTCAAAGTGTGTGCAAAATTTGGTCTAACCTTTTCTTGAACTGATCCACAGAGGAACTGTTCACAACTTCCGAAGGTAACCTGTTCCACGTGTCACAGATCTTATACGTAAAGTAATTCCCACACACACTAGTCCTAAACCGTTTCAAATCCAACTTCCAACCATTGTTGCGAGTTGGGTTATCATTTAAACTAAACATACTTCTAAAATCGACATCGTTGAACCCTCGTAAGAGCTTGAAAACCTCGATCAGTGACCGCGCAGCCTCCGAGTTTCAAGCGAAAACAAGTTCAGGGCGCGTAACCGTCGATTGTAGCCCATATGCCTAACGAAGGGATTAACTTTGTGGCCCTCGCCTGCACTCGCTCCAGCCTCTCAATATCTTTCCTGAGGGTGGGCGACCAGAACTGCACAGCATACTCCAGGTACGGCCGAACAAGGGAATTGTACAGTGAGAGCACAATCACCTTGTTCCGAAACTGAAATTGCCTCCTGATATAACCCAATAGTTTCTGGGCTTTCTTTTCCACCTCTACACACTGTTTCGTAAACTTAAGGTCGCTGCTAATTAGCACACCCAAGTCCTTTTCTAAATCAGTCACCTCGATATTACTGCCCAACATCGAGTAGTCCGACTTGAGAGAGAGAGAGATAGAGAGAGATAGAGAGATAGAGAGAGATAGAGAGAGATAGAGAGATATAGAGAGAGAGAGATATAGAGAGATATAGAGAGAGAGAGATATAGAGAGAGAGAGATAGAGAGAGTTACAAGGAGTTACAAGGAAAAGAAGTACCTCAAAAGGCCTTGCGGCCCATACCGAGGAGGTACCAATGGCAACGGGTGCCAGGGAAAATTTTGTCTTTCAAACTATGCTAGCAGTAGTAGAAAACTGGATAGAAAAGTAGAAGGCTCTCTCCCCACCCTCCGCTCCCTCCCTGCCAGAGGCAGGTACGGAAAAAAGGTTGAAGAAAATACCTTGACCCTGGAAAAGTAGCCAAGGAAATTTTACAGGAAAGTGGAGAATATATAAATAGCTCTATATTTAGCTTGCTCACAGAGACACCGAGCAAGCGAACTCTGCAGAGTTTTCTGAGGTTTTAATCTTAAACTATGAGTGTGTTCTGTACTTTGTCTAGCCTATTTTTAAACAGATTTACACTTTGACTGGAAACATCCTCTGAGGGAAGTTGGTTCCAGATATCAAACTATTTTACAGGAAAAGAAATTTCCGCAGACTGAGGTCCTAAATGTCTTTACACACTCAAATAGTGTGCAAGATTTCGTCTAACCTTTTCTTGAACTGATCCACAGAGGAACTGTTCACAACTTCCGAA
Source organism: Bathynomus jamesi (assembly GCA_023014485.1). NCBI lineage: Eukaryota > Metazoa > Arthropoda > Malacostraca > Isopoda > Cirolanidae > Bathynomus > Bathynomus jamesi. The sequence goes on from JAJOZX010006845.1 coordinate 28,474, forward strand.
GGTAACCTGTTCCATGTGTCACAGATCTTATAGTAACGTAATTCCCACACACACTAGTCCTAAACCGTTTCAAATCCAACTTCCAACCATTGTTGCGAGTTGGGTTATCATTTAAACTAAACATACTTCTAAAATCGACATCGTTGAACCCTCGTAAGAGCTTGAAAACCTCGATCAGTTGACCGCGCAGCCTCCGAGTTTCAAGCGAAAACAAGTTCAGGGCGCGTAACCGTCGATTGTAGCCCATATGCCTAACGGAAGGGATCAACTTTGTGCCCTCGCCTGCACTCGCTCCAGCCTCTCAATATCTTTCCTGAGGGTGGGCAACCAGAACTGCACAGCATACTCCAGGTACGGCGAACAAGGGAATTGTACAGTGAGAGCACAATCTCCTTGTTCCGAAACTGAAATTGCCTCCTGATATAACCCAATAGTTTCTGGGCTTTCTTTTCCATCTCTACACACTGTTTCGTAAATTAAGGTCGCTGCTAATTAGCACACCCAAGTCCTTTTCTAATCAGTCACCTCGATATTACTGCCAACATCGAGTAGTCCGACTTGGGATTGGCGTAGCCAATGTGCATCACTTTGCATTTACCCAAGTTAAACGGCATTTGCCATTTTTCGGACCACTCTCTATCCTACCTAGGTCCGCACGCAGTTCCTCGATCGCTTCGGGCGTCCCAACATTGGCCCCAAGCTTGGTGTCATCAGCGAATTTGGCGATCCGAGACGATGCCACCGTCGATATCATTTATGTAAATGGTAAACAACAGTGGCCCCAAAACGGAACCCTGAGGAACCCCACTAGTGACCGCGGCCCAACCCGAACTAGCCCCTTAATTACCACCCTCTGCCGCCTATTCCTTAGCCGTTTCAATCCACCTACCTATTTCCCCACCGATACCAGCGCGCGCACTTTCGCCATTAGCCGGCGGTGAGGTACCTTATCAAAGGCTTTCTGAAAGTTGAGATAAAGTATATCAATCGCCCTACTCTTATCGTATCACTCAACATGACGTGGAAAAACTCGAGCAGTTGGTGAGACACGACCTATGCCTCTAAACCCATGTTGGGAGTCCCCAAGCAGCTTGTAGGAATCCAAATGGTCAACGATTCTATCAGCTATTATCCTTTCTAATAATTTACCTACAAACTGAAGGAGACTAATAGGACGATAGTTCCTGGACTTTCGTGATCCCCTTTCTTAAAGATAGGGGTCACGTTGGCCTCTCTCCAGTCACCAGGCACTGGCCCATCTCCAACGATTTGTTGAAGACTGTAGCCAGGTGGGGAGCCACCTGGTCGCGCACTTCTCGCAAAACACTGGGAGAAAATGGTCGGCCAGGAGCCTTAAACGCGCTCAGTTTGTCTATTCTATGAGCAACGACTGTCGCGGTACATCTAACACTATCCAGGTCAGCACCTTCGTGCCTCACAGCTGGCTCGGGGATGACGCGGTATCCTCCCTGGTGACACTCCCGCAAAGTACTCATTAAGCACCTTAGCGATGTCCGCGCGGAGGTC
>JAJOZX010006845.1:32500-102500 GCA_023014485.1 Bathynomus jamesi
CGGCATTTGCCATTTTTCGGACCACTCTCCTATCCTACCTAGGTCCGCACGCAGTTCCTCGATCGCTTCGGGCGTCCCAACATTGGCCCCAAGCTTGGTGTCATCAGCGAATTTGGCGATCCGACTGACGATGCCACCGTCGATATCATTTATGTAAATGGTAAACAACAGCGGCCCCAAAACGGAACCCTGAGGAACCCCACTAGTGACCGAGGCCCAACCCGAACTAGCCCCTTTAATTACCACCCTCTGCCGCCTATTCCTCAGCCAGTTTTCAATCCACCTACCTATTTCCCCACCGATACCCAGCGCGCGCACTTTCGCCATTAGCCGGCGGTGAGGTACCTTATCAAAGGCTTTCTGAAAGTCGAGATAAAGTATATCAATCGCCCTACTCTTATCGTACTCACTCAACATGACGTGGAAAAACTCGAGCAAGTTGGTGAGACACGACCTATGCCGTCTAAACCCATGTTGGGAGTCCCCAAGCAGCTTGTAGGAATCCAAATGGTCAACGATTCTATCAGCTATTATCTATATAATTTACCTACAACTGAAGTGAGACTAATAGGACGATAGTTCCCTGGACTTTCGTGATCCCTTTCTTAAAGATAGAGAGAGAGAGATAGAGAGAGAGAGATAGAGAGATAGAGAGAGAGAGATAGAGAGAGATAGAGAGAGATAGAGAGAGATAGAGAGAGAGAGATAGAGAGAGATAGAGAGAGAGAGATAGAGAGAGATAGAGAGAGATAGAGAGAGATAGAGAGAGATAGAGAGAGATAGAGAGAGAGAGATAGAGAGAGATAGAGAGAGATAGAGAGAGATAGAGAAGAGAGAGAGAGAGAGAGAGAGAGAGAGGTTACAAGGAGTTACAAGGAAAAGAAGTACCTCAAAAGGCCTTGCGGCCCATACCGAGGAGGTACCAATGGCAACAGGTGCCAGGGAAAATTTTGTCTTTCAACTATGCTAGCAGTAGTAGAAAACTGGATAGAAAAGTAGAAGGCTCTCCCCACCCTCCGCTCCCTCCCTGCCAGAGGCAGGTACGGAAAAAGGTTGAAGAAAATACCTTGACCCTGGAAAAGTAGCCAAGGAAATTTTACAGGAAAGTGGAGAATATATAAATAGCTCTATATTTAGGTCCTAAATGTCTTTACACACTCAAATAGTGTGCAAGATTTCGTCTAACCTTTTCTTGAACTGATCCACAGAGGAACTGTTCACAACTTCCGAAGGTAACCTGTTCCATGTGTCACAGATCTTATACGTAACGTAATTCCCAGACACACTAGTCCTAAACCGTTTCAAATCCAACTTCCAACCATTGTTGCGAGTTGGGTTATCATTTAAACTAAACATACTTCTAAAATCGACATCGTTGAACCCTCGTAAGAGCTTGAAAACCTCGATCAGTTGACCGTGCAGCCTCCAAGTTTCAAGCGAAACAAGTTCAGGGCGCGTAACCGTCGATTGTAGCCCATATGCCTAACAGAAGGGATTAACTTTGTGGCCCTCGCCTGCACTCGCTCCAGCCTCTCAATATCTTTCCTGAGGGTGGGCGACCAGAACTGCACAGCATACTCCAGGTACGGCCGAACAAGGGAATTGTACAGTGAGAGCACAATCTCCTTGTTCCGAAACTGAAATTGCCTCCTGATATAACCCAATAGTTTCTGGGCTTTCTTTTCCACCTCTACACACTGTTTCGTAAACTTAAGGTCGCTGCTAATTAGCACACCCAAGTCCTTTTCTAAATCAGTCACCTCGATATTACTGCCCAACATCGAGTAGTCCGACTTGGGATTGGCGTAGCCAATGTGCATCACTTTGCATTTACCCAAGTTAAACAGCATTTGCCATTTTTCAGACCACTCTCCTATCCTACCTAGGTCCGCACGCAGTTCCTCGATCGCTTCGGGCGTCCCAACATTGGCCCCAGCTTGGTGTCATCAGCGAATTTGGCGATCCGACTGACGATGCCACCGTCGATATCATTTATGTAAATGGTAAACAACAGTGGCCCCAAAACGGAACCCTGAGGAACCCCACTAGTGACCGGGGCCCAACCCGAACTAGCCCCTTTAATTACCACCCTCTGCTGCCTATTCCTCAGCCAGTTTTCAATCCCCTACCTATTTCCCCACCGATACCCAGCGCGCGCACTTTCGCCATTAGCCGGCGGTGAGGTACCTATCAAAGGCTTTCTGAAAGTCGAGATAAAGTATATCAATCGCCCTACTCTTATCGTACTCACTCAACATGATGTGGAAAAACTCGAGCAAGTTGGTGAGACACGACCTATGCCGTCTAAACCCATGTTGGGAGTCCCCAAGTAGCTTGTAGGAATCCAAATGGTCAACGATTCTATCAGCTATTATCCTTTCTAATAATTTACCTACAACTGAAGTGAGACTAATAGGACGATAGTTCCCTGGACTTTCGTGATCCCCTTTCTTAAAGATAGGGTCACGTTGGCCTCCCTCCAGTCACCAGGCACCTGGCCCATCACCAGCGATTTGTTGAAGACTGTAGCCAGGTGGGGAGCCACCTGGTCGCACACTTCTCGCAAAACACTGGGGAGAAACTGGTCTGCCCAGGAGCCTTAAACGCGCTCAGTTTGTCTATTCTATGAGCAACGACTGTCGCGGTACATCTAACACTATCCAGGCCAGCACCTTCGTGCTCACAGCTGGCTCGGGGATGACGCGGGTATCCTCCCTGGTGAACACTCCCGCAAAGTACTCATTAAGCACATTAGCGATGTCCGGGGGGAGAGAGAGAGAGAGAGAGAGAGAGAGAGAGAGGAGAGAGAGAGAGAGAGAGAGAGAGAGAGAGAGAGAGAGAGAGAGAGAGAGAGAGAGAGAGAGAGAGAGAGAGAGAGAGTTACAAGGAGTTACAAGGAAAAGAAGTACCACAAAAGGCCTTGCGGCCCATACCGAGGAGGTACCAATGGCAACGGGTGCCACGGAAAATTTTCTACACACTCAAAGTGTGTGCAAAATTTGGTCTAACCTTTTCTTGAACTGATCCACAGAGGAACTGTTCACAACTTCCGAAGGTAACCTGTTCCATGTGTCACAGATCTTATACGTAACGTAATTCCCACACACACTAGTCCTAAACCGTTTCAAATCCAACTTCCAACCATTGTTGCGAGTTGGGTTATCATTTAAACTAAACATACTTCTAAAATCGACATCGTTGAACCCTCGTAAGAGCTTGAAAACCTCGATCAGTTGACCGCGCAGCCTCCGAGTTTCAAGCGAAAACAAGTTCAGGGCGCGTAACCGTCGATTGTAGCCCATATGCCTAACGGAAGGATCAACTTTGTGGCCCCGCCTGCACTCGCTCCAGCCTCTCAATATCTTTCCTGAGGGTGGGCGACCAGAACTGCACAGCATACTCCAGGTACGGCCGAACAAGGGAATTGTACAGTGAGAGCACAATCACCTTGTTCCGAAACTGAAATTGCCTCCTGCTATAACCCAATAGTTTCTGGCTTTCTTTTCCACCTCTACACACTGTTTCATAAACTTAAGGTCGCTGCTAATTAGCACACCCAAGTCCTTTTCTAAATCAGTCACCTCGATATTACTGCCCAACATCGAGTAGTCCGACTTGGGATTGGCGTAGCCAATGTGCATCACTTTGCATTTACCCAAGTTAAACGGCATTTGCCATTTTTCGGACCATTCTCCTATCCTACCTAGGTCCGCACGCAGTTCCTCGATCGCTTCGGGCGTCCCAACATTGGCCCCAAGCTTGGTGTCATCAGCGAATTTGGCGATCCGACTGACGATGCCACCGTCGATATCATTTATGTAAATGGTAAACAACAGTGGCCCCAAAACGGAACCCTGAGGAACCCCACTAGTGACCGAGGCCCAACCCGAACTAGCCCCTTTAATTACCACCCTCTGCCGCCTATTCCTCAGCCAGTTTTCAATCCACCTACCTATTTCCCCACCGATACCCAGCGCGCGCACTTTCGCCATTAGCCGGCGGTGAGGTACCTTATCAAAGGCTTTCTGAAAGTCGAGATAAAGTATATCAATCGCCCTACTCTTATCGTACTCACTCAACATGACGTGGAAAAACTCGAGCAAGTTGGTGAGACACGACCTATGCCGTCTAAACCCAGTTGGGAGTCCCCAAGCAGCTTGTAGGAATCCAATGGTCAACGATTCTATCAGCTATTATCCTTTCTAATAATTTACCTACAACTGAAGTGAGACTAATAGGACGATAGTTCCCTGGACTTTCGTGATCCCCTTTCTTAAAGATAGGGGTCACGTTGGCCTCCCTCCAGTCACCAGGCACCTGGCATCATCCAGCGATTTGTTGAAGACTGTAGCCAGGTGGGGAGCCACCTGGTCGCGCACTTCTCACAAAACACTGGGGAGAAACTGGTCTGGCCCAGGAGCCTTAAACGCGCTCAGTTTGTCTATTCTATGAGCAACGACTGTCGCGGTACATCTAACACTATCCAGGCCAGCACCTTCGTGCCTCACAGCTGGCTCGGGGATGACGCGGGTATCCTCCCTGGTGAACACTCCCGCAAAGTACTCATTAAGCACATTAGCGATGTCCGCGTCGGAGGTCCGCAGAACGCCACTTCCGTCCTTTAAAGGACCTATCATGCTTCTAATGGGCTTTCTACTATTAACATAACTGAAGAACTCCTTAGGGTTCCCCTTGCAGAGGCTTGCCACCCGTAGTTCTTCGTTACGTTTCGCTAGCCTAACCTTCGCCTTCACTTCCCTACACAGGCGGACATACGCTAAAGTGTTCTCATGGGAACGATTGGCCTTCGCCCTCCTATACGCTACTTTCCTATTTCGGATAGCCGAGGCGATGTCACGATTGAACCACTTAGGCTGCGTTGAAGCAGGGGTGACCGGTTTTGAGGGTATGGCAGCAGACTGCAGCACCATAAACTCGTCCCGGAATGCACTCCACACTCCCTCAACATCGCCGCCGACCTCTAACCCCATATCTCCTACGCTATCCCTGAGGCTAACAAAGTTCTCCCGCCGGAGATCGAGCTTACTGCCTCTCGAGTTACTACGCTTCACCCGAGAGACACACACACAGAACCTAATAAGACTGTGATCACTCCCGCCCAACGATTCGTCAATGGTGAGGCCAGTGACGAGGTTGTCTTCGGTCGTGAACACTAAGTCCAAAACGCTTTCGCCTCGTGTAGGCTCGTTGACCCACTGAGTGAGGAAGTTCTCATCAGCAAAGTCAACTAGCCTCCTCCCTTCAGCATCGGCAGTCCTGTTTTCCCACTTTATGCCGCGACAGTTGAAGTCTCCTAAAACTACACACCCCCTATCCCCTAGCAGGCTACTGAGTTCGGTGTACAGGGCTGTATCCTCCTCGAGGAGGAGATGCGGAGGTCTGTACACAAGATTAACCTATAGTTCGTCCCTCCCACGTTCAGATCGACGCCAAGCAGCTCCCGTTCCGACCGGAACTGGCAGTCAACCGGACTCAACGTGTCCCTCACGTATATTAGTACCCCACCCCCCTCCCCACGGGTGCGGTCTTTGCGAAACATTCTATACCCGGAATTTCGAACTCCCCAACGTAGTCCCTACGATCAGTATGAATCCAGGACTCGGTGATAGCAACGATATCCTGGTATTCTGATGCTAGAGCGCCCGTAGCTCGCGAAACTTGTTCCTAATTGACCTAGCATTAAAAAGCATTGCACGGAGGGAGCCTTCCCTATTCTGACCGCCCCCTAGCACGACCCGTTTCCCGAACAGCCAGGGCTGTCGGGAGTTGAAGAGCCCCTCACTAACGAGGGGGCAACTTCCACAGGAGACTGAGCCCCCTCCAACGTAGGAGGAGGGTCACCCACCTGTACTTCGCCGCACCCTTCAGTCGAAGGTACGTCCGCCACCGGCTCATCATCATCTCTCCCCAGTGGGGGCCCATCATCTCTCCCAGGACTCGACCTCACCATTCTGTATAGGTGCCGGTCGAGCAGCCCACACACCTTTACCCTTGTCATTGAGGTGGACACCATCCCTCTGGTAAAGGTCCCACCTACCCGAAAATGCATCGAAGGGGTCAATAAACTTCACGCCCAGCGGAAACGCACAGTCTTGTACCCTCTCGTGATGCCAATGACCTTACTGAGCGAGTGGTCACTGGCATTCATTCGCGTAAAATACCATTAACATTCCCCTTGTCTGTCTTCAGTTTAGATCATCCGCAAGAGACATGATCTCGTGTGATGATCCCTCTGTAAGACCTACCCCACCGCCTTTGAGGAACAGGTCATTGCCACCAGCGTGGACAACGATCGCAGTCCTCCGACTATCCACGCGCACCTTCTCTACCTCCTTCCTTAAGTGCGCCGTTCCCCGCCCAGGTAAGCACCTTACCTTCCTCCCATCCCGGTTTGCAGAAGCAAAGTACTTCTCCTGGCCCCTGATCTGCGAGTCCCCAATCAAAACGGTGTCTTCCTCCTTCGAGCACAGGAGACTAAAGCGGTTAGAGGTCTTGACAGGGGCAACTGGGGTCTCAGGCTTCGGCTTCGCAGCCTTCTTGCCCGAGACCTTTCGAAACCCGTCGCCACCCATACACGCAGTTACACCACCCGACCCACCCCGACAGGTAGCTACATCCTTCGGTTTCTTTGGGCCATCAGCAGGCCCCTTCCCACCCTTCTCTATCGATCCCTTCCCACCCTTCTCTATCAGCCCCTTCTTTGAGCCCTCCCTTTGTTCTTGATACTTAATCTTACAGTTTGAATCTGCTGGTGTGTTTTTAATTTGATCTTGTCCACTGGGTTGGATTTCCAGTGCTACGACCCTAGCTTCAAGCTTTTTACTAATTCCTTTAGCTCTTTAACTTCCTTTTCGTGGTTGTCTCTAAGTTTACAAAACAAACATACACTAAGGGATGTGATATCGCTGATATACCCTCTGGGAAGTCTACGCACCAATGATTAACTTTACATTTAAAGCATTCTGCTTTCAATTTAGCTGGCCCTGCCATATTTTCTCTTTTTTTGTTTTTTCTGAATACTCTGAATAAGATAAAGCGTTCTAGCAATGAAAACTATCCAAAAACGTTATGACCAGTATATAAAAAAGGGGGGGGGGTGAATTAATCCCGCGCGTAGCCGCACCCGCCTTTTCGCAAGTGACGTTCATTCCTTCCAGAAGACTACACCTCTCCTGCTGCCGGACCGTCCCAAACGTGTCGCAGCTACCAACTGACAAACACTCGCGACGCAAGCGTCACGGATTTTCCGCCAGGAGCGACAGCGAGATGCAGCCCCTTACTAAGTCTTACTAGTCACTCACAAGTGGGCCAGACTCTTAGAATCCAGTGTTCAAGGGATATCCCACCAGACCCAGAGGCTACGCCCGAGACTTTACGCTGGCCTGGCAGCCAGCTGGGCAGTAAAGCCCTCTCACCTCAGAGCAGTACAGCCAAGCACCATCAATTGGTCACCAAAGAACGGTCGCAGGGGGCTGGTCAAGCCATTACGCGTTAGGAATGGGCTTAACGGGGCACTAGCCACACTCCATTCATCGCGCCCCTACGCCTGGGACCCCTCCATCCCAGTCTCTCACAACCTACGAGCGTTAAATGGTGTTATTTATAGAGGTTCCAAAGCCTCTCTTCCCACGCATGAGGTAGCAGTAGGGTCCTAATAGTAAAAGAAGAGAAAAAGACTTAATACTAAAAGAAAAGTTTTTTTTTTTTTTTTTTTTTTTGCAGTGAGAGGAGAACAACCTTAACGTAATCTAAAAGGACAGAGTAGGGATGGGATGGGGTCCTAGTAACCCACGGGACGGGATTGTGCAAAATACTTTACCCGCCCTCCCGAAAGAGAGAGAGAACCTAAAGGAGCTGGCAGCCAGTTCCTCTAGAATCCCACGACTCGGGACCGGAGGGCTGTCACACCCCAAGTATAAAGTTTACTACATCCAGAAGAAATGTGCATAACCTTTATACCCCCTGCGGAGAGAGGAGAGAGAGAGAGAGAGAGAGAGAGAGAGAGAGAGAGAGAGGAGAGAGTTTTGCTACAGTTTACTAATGGCATTGGCAGGAATTGGCTTTGTCAATATGATGGAGCACTAACACATTACTTTGCAGCTGCCTGTGAGATTCTAGATATGAACTTTGAAGGAAGATGGCCTGGGCAGTGAGGTCCCATCGAGTGGCCAGCCAGATCACCTGATTTAACCCCATGTGATTTCTGGCTTTGGGCTTATTTGTATGACAAACTCTACACACCTGGTTTCATCTACCCAAATGTGAATGCCCTTGGCTGTAGAATAAGTGAAGAACTAAAAAGGATCCCACTTGATATGTTCGCAAGAACAATGAAGAGTTTCACAGAGAAAATCCACAAATGTATCAGTGAATGGAGAACTCTTTTAAGATTAAATTACAATTTAACAAAATATTTGTATGAATAAAATTCTTATAGACTTTTTGTTTAATTTGCTTCATCATTTGAACACTTATCTGTATAATGTTACTCAATAGTTGTATGTATCTGGATGTAAATGTATGTATACATAAATGGTGGAGATGCTAATGATGTTAGAGGAGAAGACATTAGAAATTGTGGAAAAACATGTCCCAAAAATACAACAAAGAGGAAAGAGAAGCAGGTTCAAGAGACAAAAGAGTGCAATGTTTCGAAAGAGAAAGAGTGACTGCAAAATTAAGTAACTGTAAAGACAATGACATCAGAAAAATATTAATTGATAAACTGCAAAGTATCGATGACATCATACAGGAACTAATTGAGAAGCATAGAGAAAAAGAAGATAACACTATAGAAGCGATAAAGGCTAACTCAAAGTACTTCTATAATTTTGCAAAAAGAAAGTAGAAAAACCATGCGACTATCAGACCTTTCAAAAATGAGAACATTGCTTCATCTGATGATTTAACAGAAGTATCTGAAATATTAAGAGCTCAGTACAAATCATCTTTCAGTATCCCAAAAACTGACAAATTGATATGCAATAGAAACGCATTCTTTGAAGAGGAACTACAAGGGGAAAGTATAATGGACTTCAACTTTATGACAGATGATATTACACAAGCCAGAGGGAAACTAAAACCACACTCAGCAGCAGGACCAGATAAATGGAATGCCACACTGATCAAAAAATGCAAGAATGCAATTGCTGAGCCCCTATACTGGAAGTGGAGATGATCACTAGACACGGGAGAAATACCAGGCATCCTGAAGAGTGCGAACATAGTCCCAATATATAAATTTGAAATAATAGTTAGACAGAAAATCTATGACTTTTTGGAAACTCAGAAAAAATTCAATGATAACCAACATAGGCATGATCTGCCTGACCAAAACCTATCACAACTAATGGAACACTACAACAACATTAATGATGACTTGAAAGTAATGAAAACTATGGTGTACTATACACAGACTTTGCTAAAGCATTTGACAAGTGTGACCATGGAATCATAATACATAACAGGAAAAGTAGGGAAATGGATATATAATTTCCTTAGTGAGTGGCGGGAAGTCATTACAGTACAAGGAGTATCTTCATCAGAATCAGAGGTCCTCAGCTTAGTACCACAAGGAACAGTATTAGCTCCACTACTCTTCATAATCATGTTCACTGACATAGATGAGGAGTTTACCAGGGACAGCACAGTAACATCCTTTGCGGATGACACAAAGATCAGTAGAAAAATAAGAAACCCAGAAGATATAGGATCTTTACAAACTGACAAACAGAATCTACATGTGGCTGGAAGACAATAATATGAAGTTTAACTGAGAAATTTCAGCTGTTATGGTATGGAAAAAGAGAAGACCTAAAATCCATAGAATATTATACCCCAAATGGACAGGAAATTCAGAGAAATTCTAGAGCAAAAGATTTAGAGGTTGTAATGACAGATGATGCAAAATTTGAAACACAAAATAAGATAGCAATAAACAGAGCAGAGAGAATAATGGGGCAGATATTGAGAACCTTTAAATGAAGGGATAGGAATGTAATGATTCCTAAACTGAAAACCCTGATCATACCCAAATTGGAATACTGCTCAGTCCTAACATCCCCATACAAAAAAAGAAGACATTAGACAGTTGGAAGGGATCCAGAGAAGCTTCACAGCCAAGATCAATGGGTGCAAACAACTAAATTACTGGGAAAGGTTACGCAAACTAGACCTATATTCACTGGAAAGGAGGAGAGAGATACACCATTAATTACTTGGAAAATAATGGAGAAACTAGTCCCTAATCTTACTCTGAACCCTATAACTTCCCAAACAATGGTGGAAGGTAGAAACAGTAGACTGTCATATTCCCAAATTGAAGGCGAGACAGGGAATATCCTTAACCCTAAAAAAATAGTTTTGTGGTGAGAGGACCAAAACTGCTTTAATCAGCTGCCCAAAGACCTAAGAAACACAAAGGGAGTTGCAGTGGGCATCTTCAAAAATGGACATCTTCAAAATAAGATTAGATGCCTGGCTCAGAACAATCCCCAATGGCCCGGGCATACCTGGCTATGTGAGGTAGAGAGCACAAGAAACCAACTCGAGAGGAGGGGCAACAAGCTTGACCTTCGTGACATGAAGTCATCCCTCAAAGACTTTTTTCCACCATATATATATATATATATATATATATATATATATATAATATATAATATATATATATAATATATATATATATATATATTATATATATATGATGAATTTCACAATTAAACATGTAAAATGAATGAATGATGCAAACCCACAAGGAAAGAGAAAAATGATTCCAAGGTCTTTAGTGTATTCACCCTGACAAGGTGTACTTCTGAATACATGAAAGGCCTTGAGAATCATTTTTCTTTTTCCTTGTGGGTTTGCATCATATATATATATATATATATATATATACACACAATCCTAAATTTAATACATTTAACACTGCATCCATAGTATAATGTGGGTGCAACACAAAAATGGTTTCTCATAATGAATGAAACAATGAAAGATGAATGGTAGTATCACAAGTAAACCATACTGAAGCCCATGCTAAGAAAAAAAGTAAAAATTTTACTAAGTCTTACCTTTATGGCCAAGCATGACAGCCAGATGAAGAGGGGTGTTACCTACAAAATAAATACCAAATCAGTTATGCAGGCATTTGTACTTGGTGATAACAAGAACAATTTATGATGGGTGGGTTCCAGCACAGGTGAAGCAAAAAATTTTCATTTTGACACCCAACCATCTCAGATCTTGCTTATTTTTGGTGTATAAGGTAAGTTTGTGCAAGAAAGCCAGCTGTGAAAGTTTCAGCTTTCTACGACCATTACTTCACGGGTTATGAAGGTCAGAAAAATCAAGGTTAAGGTCAAAATAGCTCAAGGTCGGCATCTTTGGATGCACCTCACACATCCACTAATTATCGTAACCATATGAAACTATATGTTTTTGGACTCGGAATGAGCTGTAGAATCCAAAAACGCAACGAAATCAGCAATAGGAGAACAAATAAAAATGTTCACCCTTTTTCAAGGAATGAATTGACCTTTTGACCTTGAAGTTCACACATTTTGGGGAAACATTTCTTTACACAAAATGAAGTTCCATCATTGCACTTTTAATATAAACAATAAAAATGTATCTTATTCACCAACTATACTGTCTTAAAGAATTTTTCAAATTGGCTATTTTTCAAATTTCTGGCAAAATCGCCATATGTACCGTATATGCATATATGTACTGTTAAAATCTAGAGATATTCATTATTTAAACTACTTAAGCAAAAATAAATATTATTAGAAACGTGATACAAAATCACTTAGATATAAGCTAGGTACCATAGGTATAACTATGATATAGATCTCTATTTTATTGTGGTCTCCTCCACCCCTACAACCACACCTTTCCACCCTTAGAAATATTTTACTTTTTTTTATAATTACTTTTATTAATAATACATTAATACAAACATATATATATAGGAGTATCATATAAAATAGGAGTAAAAAAGGAGTATCATATTATGTAGACCTGTATTCTATAGATACATATTAAACTAGAGCTCTGTACACTTTCGACTCAAGAACAGGAAACTGTGGCAAACAGGTCTGCATGATTACCCTCAGCTGTTAGCATCTCATGATCATCAAAGGCATACTGAATTATTCTTGAACCTGCTGTCAATGATGGAGCAGTCATTGTCTGGATAATATCAGATGATAACATCCAACATGAGTCAGGACGAGAAGGGAAACTATGTTTAGAACGTCTTCCATGTGGAGACATAAAATTGACCTTATAATCACTAAATTCTTCTGATACTTCAACCACTAATCCAAACCAAATTTTATTATCATAGTTACAAGCTACATATACCCCAACTTGTATATCTTCAGTTGAAATGTGCTTTTGCTCATGTAAATTATCTTTAAACGATGGATGCACAACTGTCATAATTTTTGTAGGACCTGAGGAAATCTCACCAACCTCCAACTGGGTATGACTAATAGGCACAAATCTATGAAATCTACGAGTACCTGGGATGGTTACAGAATTTTTATATCTATTTTCCAGGAATTCAGTTGTCTGCTGGACATTTTGTTTCGATAAGAATACAAATTTTGTGCTGGTATCTTTCTCATCCAGAAATTTCATCATGTCAAGTGGTGTCAGAATTTGGTCTTTAAATGTACGTTGAAGACTGGCACGAGCCGTCATTCTTTTTGCTGTGCCTCCGACTCCATCACAAGCACTTTTGCCATGTGAAGTTGCAAAAAAGTGCCATTCAGCATCCAGTCCAAAGTCCTCTTTGTGGTGACACAAATTGGTGAAGTTATATTTATTCTTATACTGCCCTCCGCAACCATCAGTAAAGTAATGAATCTTCCGCAGGCCTGAGCTCTCTTCTTTTATCATGGGGATCAGTTGCTTTAAGAACGCAAAGACAAGGTTTGTACTATGTTTCATGTCATCAGAAATGAAACAATAACTTTTAACTTTAATTTCAACATCATTTTCATTTACTTTATAGTAGAACACAAATGGATGAACTGTTGCCTGACTATTTTCCCAATGGTAACCTTGTGCAGCATCTTGTACAATAAATGAGTAGTTTTCAGAGAAGTCTCCTAGGAGAATACCTTCAGTGACCATCAGATTAGCTTTCAGTTTTTTTAGGAAACTTGCTTGTGCATCAGCCACATAAGTGTGTCTTGTTAGTGCACAAATTCTAGTTGCCAAAGACTTAATGAAGTTTTCAAGGGATTCACCGATGTTAATAAGGGTTGTCCGATCCGTGGAAGTCCACTGCTTGTATGTAATTATGGTGCCGACTGCATCCTGAACAGATTCCAATCCTTCAAGGAATGCAATAACACCTTCTCCTGGACACAATGCACATTTTTGTAGCATACACTCTTCCTTTTCACTGTCACAAACTGCATAGAGAATGAGGTCTTTATATGATAGTTGTTTTTCCCCCAAAGCTGATAGCTGAAGTTTGGGATTTTGGTGGTAGGTACAGACACACACAGTGTGTGTTCCTCCAGCTCCTGCCAAGACACACCACTTGGGTCTCAATGCAGCAAATGATGAGAAACCTATTTTTGGATTAGTGTCATTTGCCTTGAAAACAGCGAAAATCTCACGTAAATTACCAAGCACCAATCGTTTCTGCTGTAGTTGCTTCTCTCCTTCATGATTCCTAATTGATAGACAATCCTTCTTATTTCATCTGATTCATAGAAAGTGCACACTGCTTCCTTCTCTTTCTTTGTTATAACCCGACCTTTGCTAATATGTGGAACTTCTGGTAATATGCCATGTTCTTTCTTTATTTTGCGGCTGGTTGAAACCATTCTTGTAGATGCATTGAAGAAAGATGCTGTTCTGTGAATGGTGTATGGTGAGAGTGTTAGTATTTGAATCTTCCTCTTGTAGTCAGTCGTCTCACTGAAGGCATTCTTGAGTGCTTGCATCACTCCTGCATGCCTGCGAAAATGATATACATGTTTGAGTAAATTTATATGCAAACATATGATCTATATATAGGCTTAGTATACTTTAATGAAGGTACTACAGATATATATACAGTACTCACAAATTATTGTCATCCATTTTAGATTGCTTTTCTTCACTTTCTTGTGTAAAACTTGTCATATGAAGTTTCTAGCTTTCTCTTCAGGGATGTTGATGCCATTTCAAATTTTGTTTCAGCCTTTGAAGATCTCCCTTTTCGTGACAGACCCTCTGAAAAACAAATAAAATAAATTGTTATAACTTTTTTTAATCAACTGTAGGCCTATAGATGTACATGTACATTACATATGAATTTGGTAAATACCGTATATATAATCATAACTGTATTGATCTTCATTATATAAATTGATATGCATACATCTGAATTTGTCAAATATATAAAGGTTGTAATGTTCATACATGTAGTTATATATATTGATGTTTTGTTGCTATAATATCTACATAAATTAACACTTTAAAAATACTTAAACTTACTTGTCTTCACTGGTGTCACATTCAGCATTGGAAGAATTGTGTCTAAATCTCCTTGGAAATCTTCAAACATTATTTCAGTAGTACACCCATAGGCAGAGGAACGTTTTTCTGTGGCAGTGGCATCAGTGTCTGAGTTCGAATCTGAGACAATATCAGAGACTTTTTTGTCTTCAGCTTTGATTTTATTGATATCATTAACACAATTTTTACAAATGTAATCTCCATATATTAATCCGTGAATTCCTTGCAGTGTATTACGGACTGGCACAAGTGCTTTTTCGATCTTCTTCTTATGTTTTCTAAGAGGATCAGCACAAACTTTTCTACCCATCTTGTTTATCTGTAAGAAAGGCATAAAATAAGTAATTAATTTATGTTCACAAAATATATTATTTAACAGTACAGTACATATATGCATATACATATGGCGATTTTGCCAGAAATTTGAAAAATAGCCAATTTGAAAAATTCTTTAAGACAGTATAGATGGTGAATAAGATACATTTTTATTGTTTATATTAAAAGTGCAATGGTGGAACTTCATTTTGTGTAAAGAAATGTTTCCCCAAAATGTGTGAACTTCAAGGTCAAAGGGTCAATTCGTTCCTTGAAAAAGGGTGAACATTTTTATTTGTTCTCCTATTGCTGTTTTCGTTGCATTTTTGGATTCTACAGCTCATTCTGAGTCCAAAAACATATAGTTTCATATGGTTACGATAATTAGTGAATGTGTAAGGTGCATCCAAAGATGCCGACCTTGAGCTATTTTGACCTTAACCTTGATTTTTCTGACCTTCATAACTCATGAAGTAATGGTCGTAGAAAGCTGAAACTTTCACAGCTGGCTTTCTTGCACAAACTTACCTTATACACCAAAAATAAGCAAGATCTGAGATGGTCGGGTGTTAAGCACTGATTCACCTGTGCTGGAACCCCTCGATGATAAAAAAAAATCATTATTATTTCTGGGATTCTTTTACATTTACAGCAAGATCTCGCTAAAACCGAGTTTTTAGCTATTTAACATTTACAAAACTGAAATTGCTATGTAACTCAAATAGTGTATACTTTTAAAATATTTTTTAACCTTTTCCAGAATAGTCTATGTAAAATTTATTAAAAACTTGGGAAATGTATAATTTATAGATGTGCTTGCTCTACATTATTTAAAACTATATAAAATTATTCTACATTAAAATATCTTCAGCTTATAACAACACTATCGGTATCACTTGGCGAAACCTTTGCCATATCTATAAAAAGGTATCCTGTGGAGATGACCTATAAAACACAAACCTTTTTATGTAATGGAATGGAATTATGGCTGAATTTGTTAGCTGACACTGAAAAAACTGCTTCTTTACCATACATCCATACATAAAGCCAATTTCATAGAACCACTCCAACAAAATTCAGATGTAGCTCATTCAAAATAGTACTAATATTAGAATATGACTATATATTTAAATTAAAATGGTATGTGGTGTAGGTATATGTAATATTCAAACTGCAGGTTAATGTGAAGACTTTATACTAGAGATGTACTGACTGCAAATTATGGACAACTGCCAACTAGTTGGCTTTCAAAAGTCAGCCAACTATACGAACTCATTCTTACTTATGTTTGTAGGCAAAAGCATTTTAATTTCATGACTGCTACACACTTGTTAATTTCTATTTAAATATATCTGTAATGCATATGCAATTTAGAGCTCTTGATACATGGTATGTTTCATATAAATTTAATGCATCCCTGAATGACAACATGAATCATTTCACCATAATTGAATATTATTTGTCTTAGTGTTGATAATAAATAGATAGGTATTATAGTAAGATAGTATCTCTGTTAAGAGAAGCAGGAAGCCCCCTGATTAAATCTTACAACTATCATACCAAGATTATTCCTGGATGGAATGATTTTACTGACCTCCTGAAGAGGGAATTGAAAGCCACCCTATGATTTGTGGTGCATTCATGGTAGACCCAGATTTGGACCAGTATACAGTGAGGCCTTGCATAACGAACGCCTTAAATAGCAAATTTTTGCTTAACGAATTACCTCTATAAGGCTCTATTGATTTAAATAACGATTTTACCTTGCAGAACGAATTTGGTAATGAAAAACGTAATAACACGTTTTCTGTTCAGTTGGAGGTTGGTAGCTGTCGTGAGCAGTTGTGTACAATTGCTATCAATTTTTTTTTAAATTTTGCTTTACAGCGATTTATCATTATAATATTAATTAATATAGTGAATAAATAATAATTAATGCTTTTAAGCATTATTAGTGCTAAATAAAGTTAATTACAGTGCACAAAGATAAAAAGTGAATTACGGTGAACCAAGTGGGCTTACAATAACACGTGTCGTTACAATAATACAACACAATTGCTCACTATTAAATTTTAATTTATTAGCTTTATAAGTGTATAAAATGTGTAGTCATGGCCCCTAAAAGACCTTCATCTGCTAATGCTCCAAAGAAATCCAGGAAAACTATCAGTCTCCAGATGAAGCAGGACATTATTAAAAAAAGTGAATCTGGAATGAGCACCAAAGATCTTGCTGCTGAATATGGATTGTCTGCCAGTACAGTTTTGACAATTTTTAAGAAGGAAGAAATTATGAAAACTAAAGTAAGTGATGCTACAAGTAGACTTATTAAAGGAAGGGAAGCTATTGCTGAAATGGAGAGTTTTACTGATATGGATTAGAGAAAAGGAAATGAAGGGGGAATCCATTACTAAGGCATTCATTAGTGACAGGCAGTGCAAATATATGAACAAATTAAGGAATCCCTTCCAGCATCAGTTGAAAGATATGAATCATTCAATGCAAGTCATGGGTGGTTTGAAAATTTCAAGAGAAGGTCAGGAATTAAGAACATTATAAGGCATGGTGAGGCTGCAAATGCTGATACTGAGGGAGCAAAGGAATTTAAAATAGAATTTGCAGAACTTGTTAAGGAGGAGGATTATTTGCCTCAAGTTTTTAACGCCGACAAAACTGGCCTATTTTGGGAAAAGCTACCAAACAGGGAACAGGACCTACATTACTAGAGAAGAGTCCAAACTGCCTGGCCATAAACCAATGAAAGACCAGTTTACTTTACTTATGGCTGGGAATGCATCAGGGGACCTGAAGATTAAGCCTATGCTTGTGTATCATTCCCAAAATCCCAGGATATTCAAGCAGAAGAAGGTGAACCCATCTACTCTTGGGGTGTTTTGGCGACACAATAAAAAGGCATGGGTGACAAGAACCCTATTTAATCAGTGGATTGTAGAAGTTTTTGGCCCTACAGTGCAAAAATACCTGGAGACCAATAAACTTCCTTTAAAGGTCTTATTGCTTCTTGACAATGCTAAGGCCCATGACCCAGATCTGGACAAAATTGTCAAGACAAGTTTCAGCTTCATTACTGTGAAATATCTGCCTCCAAACACAACATCACTGCTCCAACCTATGGACCAGCAGGTTATTTCAAACTTCAAGAAGCTATACACGAAGTTCATGTTTGCTCAGTGCCATAATGCAACCTCCAGTGAGGATTCTGTAACCTTAACACAGTTCTGGAAGCAGCATTACAACATTTTGGAGGCTGTCAAGAATGTTGTGAGAGCATGGAGAGAAGTCTCAACAATTTGCATGAACTCTGCCTGGAAGAAGTTGTGGCCATCTGCTGTGCATGATTTTGAAGGTTTTCAAAAAGATGAACCAAATGTAGAGGCTGAAATTGTCCAGTTGGGTCAAGACATGGGCCTTGAAGTCAATCAAGAGGAGGAGGATGAAGCAGAAGAGAAAATAACTTCTGCTGAAGTCAAAGAATTAATGTTACATTGGGGCAAGGTGAAGGCCATTGCAAGCAAGCACCCTAATGTTGAAGTTACTGAGCTTGCTATCTGTCATTTCGAAGACAAAGTCCTGCCATATTTCAGGGAATTTGCAGAAAGCAAAAAGAAACACAGAAAAATTGACAGCTACTTCAAGACTACAACAGCCCCCACTGCTTCAACTTCAACATCTGTGGATGTGGTTGATCCTGATGACCCTCAACCAGGTCCAACTGGCAATAGGACACCCAGGAGAGAATCATTTGACCTCCCAGATGTCCTAATGGAAGGAGACTCTCCTTCCAGAAACCATTAATTCCCATCCTCCTCCAAGCCTCATCTCCAGCCCACTCAAACTCATCACCTCCAAGACCAAGGTAAATAAAAATATTTTTATTTTTAACTGTGTTTAATTTATTTATTTAGCATGTTTATTTAAAATATATACATAGAATAACATTAATATAACAATAAGAACACATTACACTAAGAAACCTTTAAAAAATGGGTAAACAAGTGCAAAAAGGGTCAAAATTTGGGCTCTGGAACGAATTACTGAAAATCCCATTGAACTAATGCATTGCATAATGACTTTTTCAGTTAACGAATGACCTTCTGGAATGAATTAAATTCGTTATGCAAGGCCTCACTGTACATGAATATATGTAGAAGTAGGGGTCAGTATAAGGCAGCCATAAGGCGATGTAAACAGGAAGAGGAGACTATTCGAGCATCAAAAGCATGTGAAGCTCGCATAAATAATAACAAATTTTGGAAATTTGTTAAGAATCAAATGGGTGTCAAAAGTATCCTCCCTCTGACAATCAGTAGGGTGTTGGGGAAGGATGAAATTGCAAAGCTGTGGAAAAACCACTATGCTAACATTCTTAACAGTGTAAATAGGGATAATCTTAAGATAGATTGCAGCAAAACCTGTGGGAGGGACAAGGGAAAATCTTTGATATCAGTTCCTGAAGTAGAGGTTAATTAAAGAGTTAAAGACTGGTTTTGTGTCAGGGGTAGATGACCTATCAAATGAGCACTTAAAATATGCCAATGATGTAGTATGTCTGCATATATTATTGCTCTTATCAGCCATGCTTGCTCATAGCCATATCCCTGCAGAGTTCATGAGGGTATATATCTTGCCCCTGGTCAAAAATAAGTATGGAGACATTCTGTCCACAATAATTATAGGCCTATTGTTATCACTTCCTGCTTCTCAAAACTACTAGAAAAACTCTTGTTACTCCGATTAAATGATTACCTATGGACATCTAATCAGTTTGGTTTTAAAAGGTCCCACTCAATTGACCTGTGTATCTATGTACTTAAAGAAACAGTTTCTAAATACATTGACAGTAATTCAACTATTTACAGCTGTTTCCTAGATTAAGTAAGGCATATGATAGAGTGAACCACAATATTTTATTTAAAAAACTAGAAGACAGGAAGGTTCTCATGTACATATTAAATTTATTGAAATTTTGGTATTGCTACCATTCTTTTACCGTTAGGTGGGGCAATGTACTATCTGAATGTTTTAGCTCCTCTTGCTGGGTGAGACAAGGCTCCTTGCTCTCCCCGATGCTGTTTAATGCGTATATTGATGGATTAATTGCTTCACTTAATGAGGCAACAGTGGGATGTTGTACAGATAACACAAGGAAACATAACTTAGTTTATGCCCATGATATGGTGTTAATAAGTCCCTCTGTTAAAGGTCTGGATCAGCTACTAAAAGTTTATGCAATTTCATCCTAAAAGCTATAATAAGCCAGCTAACATTAGGTTTAAAATGAAAGTGAAAGGTAAAGTAAATGAGGAAATACAAGAGTAAGTATTTGGGTCAAACTATTACCAGCGCCTTGAGTGATGACTCGGATATAAGAAAACAATCTTGAAGCCTTTGTGCTAAAGCAAATATGACTAAGGAACTTTCGGTTCTGTACAAGTGAAGCTAAAGAGACACTTTCATACTTTCTGCAGTAATATATATGGACAGCAACTCTGGGTGAATTATAAAAAAGATTCTGACAGAACCCTAAATTTGCTGTACAACAGGTCCCTTAGACTCTTACCCGCAATGTCCCGAGCTTCCTGGAAGTAACAAGACATGCTCAGTACAGTCTAATGCAAAGAATTAAAAATCAACCAACCCAATTATCTTAGCTATCCATGAGTCCTGTCATTTATCCTCTAAGCTGTGGACTTCTTGGAACAAAAACATCTGTCTGTAGCTCCACTAAACTTTGACATTACTGTATTATTTCTAATCAATTGTATATATTTTTATCCTTAGTACGTGAACTGGCATTGTATTAATAATATTTTCATATGGATTATAGTCTACCAATAAACCTTTTCATTTTCAATAAAATGCAGTGTGTTCACCCTTGGTTGAAAAATAGATCCAGCAATACAAACTATGAAATCAAAGTCTGAGTCAGATACAAGTTTATTTGTTCAAATATCTTAGTATCAGCTAGACAGCAACACCAAAAAAAAAATATTTACAAGGCTAATGTAAGTTATGTAACAACACTTATAAATTCAGTGGTTGCAATATTAAACATAATTCCTCAAAATTATTTAAATTAGCATACATTGTGTGTAAATTATTTGAAAAGGAAACTTAAATAAAATGGGGGCTCTTTATCGGTATTTCCCCACTATTTTTGAATGTCTGGTTAAGTCAACTGTATGCCCTTGATGATTGGTTAGGGTGGTGTGATATTTTTGTTAGTTTCTGACTTAACCAAACCAACTGTCAAGAGCATAGGCAGGGTGTGAAACTCGCCAAAATTTTCTGATGGCCCACAGGACCAGTGAGCATGAAAATCTAATGGCCCATAAAGAATACTACTGGTCCACTCTACTCACAATGTAAATGCAAAAAAAATGAATGTTATGGGGCAACAAAATTTTAAGTTTTAAGAGCTAAGAATCTCAGTGGGATTGAGAAAATTTTTACCTAATCAATGACTAACTACTATATCTGTATCTTTCATTATATATAAAAATAATGTGTTGTATATAAAGTCCCCAATTTTTATATGCAGTGTAAAAACTATTTTTCAAGCTTATACAAGGCATCATTCATTTGAGAAATTCCTTTAGTAGTATTGAATCCATAATATAACAACATTATTATACCATGACTGAGTCTACTACCAGCATCAAATTTTATTAAATTTGTGTGCAATAAATGCGAGCAACATGGCCATTGGCTGGATACAGGAGGTTAAACAGCCTGGAGCCAATCATTACACAGATTACGTAGACCATAGTAAATTATTGTGGTATTGGTAAAAGATTCATCTGCTATGTGCCAATTTATTTAGACCTACCCTCCATAAAGGCTACATTATATATTGTTGATCTTATGAATAAATAAATAATGTTTCACATGTATTGTGCTTATTGTGCTTATCTGTGGTTTGTACTAGGCTTGCCAGCATAGCAGCAGGGTTAAAACATTGCTGGCCACTCAGACTAGCTGGCCTATGAAAATTACTGATCCAATGTGAAAACAATATGGGTAAGCAAAAATTTCATATGCTGGGTGTAGGTCAACTGTACATCCTTGACGATTGGTTGGGTTAAGTTATGATATTTTCATTCAAACTAACAAAAATATCACAACCTAACCAATTGTCAAGGGCACCTAACTGGGCATTCAATTAACCTAACCAGGCATTCAAAAATAGTGGGGAAATACCAAAAAAAAAGATATATACAGTAATACCTTGAACAGCACAGTTTTGATGTAGCACGGTTTGTATTTTCATAAATTTTTTTAAATTTAGTGCGCAATTTTCCTATTGTCTTCTAATTTCTTTTCGGTACTATTTCATTCAATGAACTTTTGACTTTTATTTGAAAAATAGACGATCCTTTTTTTTGGTGGGGTTGGAACGTATTACATTGAAACCTGTTATAATAATGCTTTGAACAGTGTGGTTTTGGACAGCGTGGACAAATTCCGGAACCAATTAACCGCGCTGTGCAAGCTATTGCTGTACAATAGCAGAAAAATGAAAAAAAAAGGGGCTTTCCTATTATTCCAAATCCCAGATTTTTTTTTTTTTTTTTTTAATGTTAAGTAACTAACCAAACCTAACCTTTAGGAAAAAAAAAAAAGCCAGGAAATACAGAGAGCCTAAAATTGGTCATGTTTTGTACTAAATGATTAATGATAAATTAGATGTTTAGCAATTAAGCCCAACAAGTCAGCCAACTACCAACTATTTACTGACTATTCAGTACATCTCTACTTCATACCAGATTTGCTGAAGTGGCTGAGCTTCAAAAATTAGAAAAGTAAAGCAAAATATTTATATACTTTAAATGAAATTCAGTATTTTTCTTTTTACAATTAGCTATGATACACAATGTAAGCCAAAGCTATAAAACTAAAAAAATTTCTATGTCAATAAAACAATAAGGTAGGTACCGGTACTCCTCAAAGCTGGTTGGGTAAAATCTAAGAACCCAGTTGCAGTTTGAGACATCTCATAATAGCTTAGTAACACGCTATGTTAGATTAGATTAGGTTATACCCCTAGACAGGGTCAATTACTGGGTTTCTATTACTATTACTTTAATTTTCATCTATTATAATTACTATTACTTTTGTATGTGGAGTACTTCACTCATTTGAAAAGGATCTTTATGTCTATTTAAATGCAATTAGAAGCAATGTGTTAAACACACACACACACACACACACACTATTTTAGACTCAACATGTACAAACATTATACAAGAGGTCTATAGAAGATTAAAAGATAGTTGGCTGGAGCGCTGACTAAGTAGGCCAGTGAATCACTGTGTATAAAGAACATACAATTGCCTACACCAATGCTTCCAGATTTAAGATTTATAAAATATATCAGAGACCAGTCCACTAACCATGGATTCCATTATCTTATTGACTGACTCACCAAGCCTAGTGATAAATCTAAATACAAAATTGTGAATGACACTGGCACAGTTAGGCACCTTATTGACTACAAACAGCATACTGACACTAGAAGAAGCACCATTTACAAATCTTGGAGCCCTAAATAAACTCCTAAAAATATTATTATATGCAACATATAATTTCCTCAAATTACACATCCTGTAGTTCCACCACAAATGAGCTGTATACATTGGAGTACAAAAAGTTTTGAACAAAATCAACTTTACATTTAATGTACACATGAAATTTTCTAACCAAAGTATTTCCCTGAGCATATAATTGTCTACATTGCCTTAGGATATCACAGTCATCTGAAAGACTATCCATTAGTATGTGGCCAAGATACTTAGTCTGGGTTACTTCTGATAGCACTATACCATTCAATTGAAATTCAGGAAATTTTATATACTTGTAGGCCTTGGTCCTCATAATCATAACACGACTTTTATCAGGATTATAGTTTGTGTCATTATCCTTCCCATACCTTTCACACACCTTCAAAAGTGTGCTGAGCCCTTTCACAGATAGAGAAAAATAAGAACTAGATCATCTGCATGCATCAGATGATTAACAATCATTGTTCAGCACAACAGATAGATTATCCATATAAACATTGAATAAGTAGTGGAATAGTATCCCTCCCTGCCTGCCTGACATCACTGGTCACAGAGAATGGCTCTGAATTAACCCCACCCCATCTTACAATCACTGTCTGGTGATTATACCAGAATATTAATATACAGACCAAGTAACTAGGTACATTACGATTTACAAGTTTCGGGAATAATTTGTCATGATTAACATTAGTTTCTAGAGTTTGGTATTTACTGACTGCATTCCCAGCATCCCGATTCACCAAGGCCCCTTGGGGGTACCCTGTGTGAGATGGTATTGAGCTGGTGATGTAGCAGTGTCTGTCTGGATTCAAGGATCCAGGATAAGACTGAGAAGCAGAGGGCTCTGCACTCATGGATCCAGGATGAGGCTGAGAGGCAGCCAAATAACAAATATTTGTTTCAACTAAATCATTACAATTTCAGAGACTAGTTCTTGATAAATTTTACTTTATTGAAGGAAAAATTAGCCACAACATTAGTTCACATACATGTTTATTTTAATTTAGAGTAGATTTAGTTCATTTTTCAGTTCTGTTCACACAATATGTCCATTGCCACTGTAATAGAAAAGTAATAGACTATTATCTATTACTTTGCCTTCTATTACTATTAATATTACAGCCAAAAAACTATGATCTATTACTATTATTTGAAAAATCCTGTAATAGTCTATTACTAAATTACTATTAACCCCATGTCTGTTATACGGTACCCTTTGCACAAATTTTAAGATGGGGAGTGATTTATAAACAGTTCACCTATGTTTTGGACACAGAGGACAATCACCTATGAACTATCTAAATTAATATTGCAGAATTTTGTTGATCTACTAGGAAGCATTTACAACATGACCATAATATACTTCTAGCTACATTGTTCTCCACTTTTTCATCACACTAAAATAATATGATTTTTATAATAATAAAGGGCAGTAAGGAACCAGTTTACAAAATCTGGATGATGATGAAGTATGCACTAATATTAAAAAGTAATTACTGGTACTTATATAGCTGAATGTTAATAAACTATAAACCATATTGAAAATTTTTGGAAAAATTACAAAATCTAGATGCAGTTCAGACAGTCTAAAATGGCTCAGTAATACATTAGGTTAGGGTAGTAATTATGAACCATCTCAAAACTCTGCCAGGATTCTGGAATTTTACCAAACTTTATACTAAGATTTTTACTTAAATAGAGCTACCTAAAACTTCCCAGAGCAACTTGCACCAAGATTTCAGAGTTTCTACCAAATTATGCAGTACTTCTTCCACTTAGAGGCCCCATTTTTTAAATAGGCTTTTTCCAAAAAGATTTTATTTTTGATTAAATATTTTGTTTAGTTTAGTAAAAGTAAAACTACATAAAATATTTAATAAGAAATTTTTTTTTTTTTTTTTTTTTTTTTTTTAGTTATTTAAAAAAATGGTGCCACTAAACAGTAGTAGTTCCAATTATGCAAACTGGATGAGAATTGACAGAAAGTATGATATACAACAAGAGGTATAAATTGTAATCAAATAGATACAGTATATATATATATATATATATATATATATATATATATATATACACACACAAACTCAGAATGGGACCTCTTTGCGAGAGACCCGTTGCCCATGTCGGGCTAGCATCATGAAAAAGAAAAACTATGGTATTTGTCATTTACCATTACTTATTCGGACTATAGTGGACTTAATTTTCCCAGAAGAGTTCCTTGTTCCATGCACGGTCTGTGTTTAATATATATATATATATATATATATATATATATATATATATATATATATATGTCACAACCATGCGATTTACCATTTCTATGGTTGAACAGTATCCATGTTTGTGCCATTAGAAGTTCGCTGTAAACAGCGAATGTCCCTCCCTTATATTGTACATACAGAGTGAATCACTCTGACGTCATAAAGTAACTTAATTTCCTTCCATACCTTGAATACTGAATCACGTGTGAGTCATTCCATGTCAACTCAGCCACAAAATGGCACTTTTTGCACTCACCCCTTTCAATTTTGCTCATACTTGGCAAAATAGCAGATATACATGCCAAACTTAAATTCCCAAATTATTAGAGCTGACTGACCTTTGGTTACTGAGATACAAGGTCACAAAGTTGTGACATTTTGACCTTTTTTGCGTTAAATGACTATTTTCAAAATGGTGTAACTAAAAAACTATTAAAGCTAGAGCATTGAATTTGGTCTCATTTTAAAGCTCTTTAGTAGCCCCTTGTTTATTGTCTCTTGTTAAATATCTCTACTGTGAAAAATAAAAAAATCCCTTCAAAAGTTGACCTTTGACCTTGAATAAAAAAAAAATACCTTCTCCTAAAAAATTCAATTTTTTTACATTAATACCTTGAGTCATGTACAACAAAATCCCAAGAAGCTGTAAGTGGCTGATAACTAGTTCAATGTATAAAAAATAAATGAAGTTGGCATCATTCTTCAATTTTAGATTTTTTTTGTCAGTTCATTTATTTAAAAGTTCTGTTCTGATATAGTGTCAGTGAAGACTTAGTTCAACTTAACATTATTAGTTCAAAAACCTTTTTGTGACCTGTGCCAAAAGAAGTCTTTTAAAAGACAACCAGGGTTAAACCCCTCGACAGCCCCAAATCTACTGGAGTAGCGCTGATCCAAAGGCCCAACTAGTATATAAGTACTGTCAACTTTACAGAGTTGACTCCTGACTTCAAGTTAAAGTTAATTTATTTTTACTAAATACATGTATAAAAATTTATTTAATAATTCATTAATTGTTCATTGTTTTCTTTTCAGGATTTTCTTTGTGCTTTTGTGATTTCAGAGTACAAACATGGAACATTTAAAACTGAAACAGAAGTGTGCTGATCCTTTGCTGCGTCACAAAGGTCAGTGTCGAAAGAAGAGTTTGAGAATTGTACCACAGGAACTTGTAAATAAGTTTCCCGATCTGCACTTAACACTACATCACAGACTTTGTAAGCAGTGTAGAGAACATCTTGAGTCCTTGCCTGAGAAAGGAATAGGCACTTTGAATTCAGACATAAATGATGATTCTTCTTGTAGTAGTGAACCACCTGAAGATCTTGAGAAAATTGAAAATGTTGACAATAGTGATGCATCAACTTCAGAGCAAAACCATGAGATGTGTACTTTGAATGCTTCTTTTGTTTCAATTGGTGAATCACCCATAAAAAAGAGAAAGCTTGTAGAGCAAAAGTCATATGGAGCTAAAAAACTAAGCAAGGTGACAGAGACAGTTAAGAAGAGAATGGAAACAGTTGCAGGAAAAGAGATTTCTGACTCACAATTTAAGGAGCCATCTGGAGATGTAGACTGTTTAGAAATAATAAATCAACTCAAGGAAAAATTCAAAAATGAAAATACTAAAAGAAGTGATAAAATAAAAATCCTCACTGTATTGCCCAAAAGTTGGAGCATTAGGAAAATTGCTTCAGAATTTAACACAACAAGGCATACAGCATCTATTGCTAAAAAAATAGTTGAAGAAAAAGGTGTCCTTTCAGACCCAAATCCAAAGGGTGGGAAAAGAATTAAACAGGATACTGTTGACGCTATTAAAGCATTTTATCTTTCAGAAGACATCAGTAGAACAATGCCAGGAAAGAAAGACTATTGTAGTATCATTGACAATGAAAGAGGAAGGATACATTTGCAAAAGCATCTTTTACTTTGCAATTTAAAAGAAGCCTATCATATTTTCAAAGAAAGAAATCCTTTGGTTAAGGTGGGATTCAGTAAATTTGCAGAATTGCGTCCAAAGCAGTGTGTTATTGCTGGAGCAACAGGAACTCACTCAGTATGTGTCTGTACAATTCATCAGAATGCCAAACTTATGTTTGTAGGAGCTGAATTAGAAAAACTAACTGCAAATGATGACACACCTATTAAGAATGTACGTCATTGTGTTGCCTTTATGGAATGCAATCCTGCCTCACAGAAATGCTGCCTCAGACAATGTGAACAATGTGGAGATCCATCAGATTTAAAAAACAGACTACTGGACATATTTACAAACAACTTCATTGATATCATAAATTTTAAAAAGTGGACCAATACAGATCGGTCAAATCTTGAATCAGTAGAACTGAATACAGATGAATATATTGACCAATTCTGTAACCAACTGAAAGAATACCAGATACATGACTTCAAGACAAAGATGCAAGCAACTTATTACCGTGAAACAAAAATGTCTTTGAAAGATGGTGAGGTCCTTGCTGTGTGTGATTTTGCTGAAAATTATTCCTTTATTCTTCAAGATGAGGTTCAGAGCTTTCACTGGAACAATGAGATGGCTACTCTACATCCATTTGTTATTTACTATAAAAAGGAAGATGAGATTGCTCACCTTAGCTTTGTTATTATTTCAGAGTGTAACATCCATAACACAGTTGCTGTACATTTGTTTCAAAAGCATCTGATAAAATTCCTAAAAGATAATATCTCATCCATCGGTTCCATCCACAAAATAATTTACTTTTCAGATGGGTGTGCAGGACAGTATAAGAACTGCAAAAACTTTTTGAATCTTTGCCATCACAGAGATGATTTTGGAATTGAGGCAGAATGGAATTTTTTTGCAACAAGTCATGGAAAGGGACCCTGTGATGGTGTTGGAGGCACAGTTAAGAGATTAGCTGCAAAAGCTAGTCTACAACGACCTTATGATGAACAGATCCTTACTGCAGAACAGTTATATACATTTGCAAGTGAAAATATTGTAAATATAAAATGTCATTTTTCAACCAATAAAGAGCATGAAGAGGAAAGCCAACTTCTCCAAGAAAGACACTCAACTGCAAGGACTATTGCTGGTACACAGAAATTACACCATTTACAGCCAGTTTCATTGACTTCTCTTAAGGTTAAACATTATTCATTATCAGATTATTCAAATATTGAGAAAGTTACTGAAAAGGAAGAAGTTGTGACTGAGGAGAAAATACATGGTTTTGTTACTGCTGCATATGATGGCCATTGGTGGGTGGCATATGTGCTGGAAAAGATACCAGAGAATAGAGAAGTAAAAGTCACATTCCTTCATCCTCATGGCCCAAACCCATCATTTGTGTATCCTGGTCGACCAGATGAATTAATCTTACCATATTCAGATATTCTAACACAAGTTGAGGCATCTACTACTAATGGACGAACATACAGGATTTGCAAAGAAGTTACTTTGAAGGCATCCAAAGCTTTGGCAGATCTACAGCACAGAAAGGTAAGAATTCAAAATTAAAATGGTCATGTAACTATATATACACTGCATACATTTTAAGTTGTGATAAATGGAAATCAATGAGCACTATACCTATACATATTGTATGTACATTTTAATATGTTACTTGTATTTGTTAATTAGGTAGCTATCTAGGTATACATTAAAAATTGTTTTCTCTTCTAGAAATCACAATAAATTGGGTGGCCCACAAGAATCTTGTCAACTACTGAAAACCATCACATACATGCACAACATACAGGTGAGGTGGGTAAAGAACAAATATTTAAAAATAAGCATTTGCTTGTTTGTAGAAGGCTGCAGATAGTATGTAGATATGGGTTGTATTTGTAAGAGATTGAGCTGACCTTAGACAAAAATGGTTACTGACATACAAGGTCACAAAGTCATGACTTTTTGACAATTTTTGTATAAAATGACTTTTTTCAAAATGTTGCTTGAATTCATTATTTTTTATACATTGAACTAGTTATCAGCCACTTACAGCTTCTTGGGATTTTGTTGTACATGACTCAAGGTATTAATGTAAAAAAATTGAATTTTTTAGGAGAAGGTATCTTTTTTTTATTCAAGGTCAAAGGTCAACTTTTGAAGGGATTTTTTTATTTTTCACAGTAGAGATATTTAACAAGAGACAATAAACAAGGGGCTACTAAAGAGCTTTAACACGAGACCAAATTCAATGCTCTAGCTTTAATAGTTTTTTAGTTACACCATTTTGAAAATAGTCATTTAACGCAAAAAAGGTCAAAATGTCACAACTTTGTGACCTTGTATCTCAGTAACCAAAGGTCATTCAGCTCTAATAATTTGGGAATTTAAGTTTGGCATGTATATCTGCTATTGTGCCAAGTATGAGCAAAATTGAAAGGGGTGGGTGTTTTAGGTGGCTGACTTGACATGGAATGACCCACATGTCTATTGACGATCATGATACGTACATGTATTCTTTTTATGTTTTATTTTCTTTTTATTATTTCACCTCTCGCAAGTTGTTTATTATTGCTGAGACGAAGGTTCGAATTCCGATTACGTCGTCAAAAGTGAGCCTCTGAATTCGAACTCTTCTCTCTTGCCTCTGCTACCAATTTATAACGTTAAGATGTGATGTTACATTATTATAATATACCAGATTGTTCCCTGCCAGGCTACTGGTCATTATCGTCATTATCTACTTAGGCACATAGTTGTCCACATTCTCATTACCTGTACTTACTACTTCTACCTAATTGTCATTCAAATTCCATTACTTATGTGTTACGTTATCATTAATGTCCATGTACTTTCAAATGAAAAGTACACCGTATCTTTTCTCCGCTTTCCTCATCGCTGGCTAATTAGACTTTCAAACTATAATAACCAACCATTCTTCTAATAATATTTGACATAATTTGGCGTAATCACTGTTAACTATAAATATATATAATTGTCATTAATCCCCTTTAAATTATAAAACAACGGAGAACTCTCCTTCATTATTTAAATAGTGTTACCTATTAGATATGTCAATTAACAAATTGCTAAAATTGTAATTAACGGTAATTAATGTATGTAATATAATGTAATTTATGTACTTAATGTACTCTGTACATGTCGGTCCCCCGACATTATGTCGCCACCCAAAAGTGTATACCTTACAAAAATTAGTATTTTTTTTGGTTAACTTTTTGCTTAAATTATGCTTAACATCAGAATTCTGTAGCTCTCCAACTAAAGTGGTTGCTTAACCTTCAACTGCATTCCCCCCAAAATTAAGGCTTATTTATTTCTTGTATTGTAAATTAATTATTTCTTGTATTGTAAATTAAATTATTCCTGCCTGGCCTGTTGTTATCAGAGGTTGCACCTCTCCCACTCTAAATTCCTGCCTGAGTTCTTGATACCAGAGGTTGCACCTCTCCCACTCTAAATTCCTGCCTGAGTTCTTGATACCAGAGGTTGCACCTCCCTCACTTTAAATTTCCTCCCTGAGCCAGTTACCAGAGGTGGCTCCTCTCTCATCTTAAATTCCTGCATGAGCCTTTACCCGAGGAGGCCGAGCCCCCCTCACTTTAAATTCCTGCCTGAGGCTTAGACCAAGGAGGCCAAGCCTCCTCATTTTAAATTCCTGCAGTAACTCTTACTCGAGGAGGACAAGCCTCCTCACTTTCAATTCCCACCTTAACTATTGTGAAATGGGGTTGAACCTCTACCCCTGTAAACTTCTGATTATTTATCAGTGCCTCGTTCTGTATATACTTTATAAATAAAAAAATTTATGAGTGAACTAAAACTCCAATTTTATAAGTGAAGTGTTTCTATTCATCCCTTCGGGAAAATAAACAAACTCGGTGGAAACTAGTTTTTTGTTGATACTCGGATGCTCTCGGCCAAGGCTGAGCTTACCCAAGAAGGACCACCTTCGTTGGATTGTCCAAAGTGCATTAACCCTAAAAAGTCGCAAGCGGGCAGAGGCTCGCACAACATATGCGCGACATATATAATTTAGGGTGGCCCTTATTTTTCAACTTTTGAAATTACTTGCTCCCAACCCCTAATCTTCTTCCAATATATAAAAAAGTGCTCTGTGCAAAATTTCAGCTCAATTGGGCTATATTAAAGTGGCCCCCAAAGGCCCTAAAGTTTCAAAATTCACCGATAATTGGTATTTCTAATATAAAACCTTTATAATTCATTTGCAAACTTTGTTTGGGAAAATAATCACAAAGCATAATCAAAAGTGAGTTTTATTTACAACAAATAATTACGCCGCTTATACAGGCCGCAGGCGCAGAACTTTCTAGAACCTTCCAGAAGCGGTTTTTTTACGCACTTATGATACTTTTCAATTTCCGTGAATATCTCGTCCAATTTTGGTTTTAAGTAAATAATGGTTATAACTAAATTTATTGTAAATTGAATTCTCTTTCGATCATATTCTATATTTCTTTCGAATAAAACACTGTAAAGAAGATAAAAACGGTTTTATATGAAAAAATATCAATATTGTTAAAATCTGAAACTTTAGGGCCTTTGGGGGCCATCTTAATATTGTCTGATTGAGCTGAAATTTTACACAGAGCATTTTTACATGGATTAGAACAACTTTGGAGGTTGGGAGATGAAAAATATTTCATTTCAGAAAATCACATACAACTAAGGGCCACCCTAATATATATATATATATATACCCATTTTGCAGTTATGCCAACAAAAATATTAAAAACAATGGGTAATTAAACTTATTAAATTATGGTACTGGTACTCATCATAATACAGATCTAAATTTATCTACTGCATCCAGAATTTTCCTGTGTAGGGCTACTTTATTAATTTATAAATAAATATACTGGCTATTTAGCCATTACTGGTCAGATAGCCTTCCAAGTGATTTGACCAGCAGTGGCTAAATAGTCTCCTTGGTTATTTAGCCAGCAGTCCTGTGCGCATGTAGACTGTTTTTGTGAGCTTTGTGTTGTTTTTAAAAATTTGCTATAATCTTCATCTACATTTATGTTAATAAAATAATAAATAAAATTTCTTAATTTTAAATTTAACAATTTGTTTTAGGTTTTGAATTGCCGTAATAATTGAATGCCCAGTTAGGTCAATTGAATGCCCTTGATGATTGGTTAGGTTAAGTCATGATATTTTCGTTAGTTTTAATGAAAATATCAGGACTTAACCTAACCAATCATCAAGGGTGTACAGTTGACCTAACCAGCCATTCAATTGACCTTAGTTATTTAATTGGTAATAATTGTTTTTTCTGCATTATTTAGTGATAATTCTTATTTTTTTCTGCTACTTTTTCGTGCTTTGTGCAGTGGTACTTGTCTATCCAAAACACCTTAAAACTGATGTTTTTTAATAATTTCACAACTACTGACAATATCTACTACACAAAGCAGGAAAAAACATGCAAGAAAAAAAATTATTACCAAACTTGGCAATGCCCGTTAGCTGTACAATTTACATATATATATATTATTGTGTGTGTGTGTATATATATGTGTATATATATATATATATATTGATGATTGGTTAGGTTAAAAATTGTAATATTTTTGTTAGTTTTAATGAAAATATCATGACTAACCTAAGGCTAGAATTTATTTCTTGACCATGTGAAAGAACAATGTGTGCTGTAATTGAAATAAATTTTACATTTTGTTTGATTTTTATTTGAGAATAAAAACCCACTCTAATAGACAGAGTTTATTTCCACGACAGTTTCGACGCCCACTGGCATCCTCCTCGGGTGGATACAGAAACACAAATGAAACAAAACAAGAGGGAAAAACAGTTCAGGGATCGACCGTTAAGAAATTCGCACCTAGGTTGGATTCCATTCTCTCGAGACAGGAGGGGCATTTTCATTAAGTACATTCGCACAAATTTTAAAACTATCTTCCTGTTCTAAAACATACAGATTCTATTTTTTTACATAATTATTACATTTATAATTAAATTTATTACATTTAATATTGCATAATTATTATTACAGAAATTATAAATTTATTATTACATTGGTTATTACATTGTTTTTATTATACAGAAATTATAAACCGAAAAACGAATGAAAAAGGCGATTAGGAAATAATCCAGAGACCATTGAGAATTCGCACCTAGGTTAGATATCGTTCTCCCGAAACCAGAAGGGCATTTTATTACAGGGTCAGCTTATAACTACATTTCCACAAATTAAAAATATCTTCTTGTTCTATACATACAGATCCTAATGTTTTGACATAATTACTGCATATATTTATTTCCACATTAATTACTTCCATTATTACATTTACTAAAAGCGAGTAAGGAAACATTCCAATCCAGAGACATTTAAGAAATTCACACTTAGGTTCGGAACACGTTCCCACGACTCCGTAAGGGATTTATTGACCAAGAATCTCATTAAAGGGTCTAACTTATAAGTACCTTCGCACAAATTAAATTATCTACTTTTCTATACACACAGATTCTATATTTTTCTTTTGACATAATTATTACATTTATAAAGTACCTTACTTGATTCCCAATCTACAGTGCCCGCGAAAAGTATCCGATCACTCAAGAAAATACAATATTTTCCCTGATATTCAGAGACACGTAATTCACTTTCTATTTGTTCTAGCGACATCTGTAACTTTGAGGTTGCTCGCTGATATGAGAGCTATCCAACGCATTCTCAAATTAGTGTTCTGGTAGCCTTCGTGCGGGTGGCTGTGTCTCAAATTTGTCAGATTTCACTGTTTGTGTAAATTTCTTGATTTTTTTTTTTTTTACAGAAAGTGGTGTAAATAAAATTTATATATAATGTGTGTGCTAAAAAACAACTTAAGAGTGATTGTCGAGGTGCTATTGTTGCTTTGCATGCATGTGGGAAATCACAGAGACCGATAGCTAAGGAATTAAACATATCCCAAAGTACCGTTAATTTATGGGTTTCACGGGCTAAGAAACAATGGTGGCCTAACCACGCCAGTCCCTAAAAAACGATCTGGCAGACCGAGAAAAACAAATTCGCGAACAGACAAACTTATGAAACGTTTAGTATTGAAAAACCCAACAATAACTGCGAAAGAAATAAAATTTAATATGAATAATTTGTTATCTGGTGTTTCTGAACGAACTATCCAGGAGCGGCTCCAAAAAGAACTCGGATTACCATCTCGCCATGCTGCTAAGAAACCGTTCATTAATGAAAAAATGCGTAAAAAACGTGTCGCATTTTGTAAAAAATACATTCATTGGACTGTTGATGACTGGAAGAAGGTTTTATTTAGCGATGAGTCGACATTTTTGACATTCAGAAGTTGTCCAAAAAAGGTTCGCCGGCCTATTGGCTCAAATAGGATGGACCCTAAATACACCCTAAAGACAATGAAACACCCTCCAAGTGTGATGGTTTGGGGTTGTTTCGGTTACTATGGGCGTGGAAACTTATATTTCTTCCGAAGAACACAACTATGAATGGTGCACGGTATTTAGCAATGCTACAGGATAAACTTCCAATGGCAATGGCAATCCAAAGGACAAAAACATACATGCATGATGGTGCACCATGTCACAGGGCCAAAATAGTGACAAAATGGATTACTGACAATAAATTTGATATTTTGGATTGGCCTGGTAATAGTCCAGATCTCAATCCGATAGAAAATCTGTGGCTAATAATAAAAAATAAGGTTGAATGCCACGACACTGGCTCAGTCGAAAAATTACAAGAGGCCATCAAAAAGGTATGGTGCAAGGAAATATCAGTGGAAGTTTGTCAAAACTTGATTAAATCCATGCCAAAACGTCTAGAACAAGTCATCCAAACCAAAGGACAGATGACAAAATACTAATATAAGGTTAGTATACATTTAAACATTGTTTTTTATGTAAAAAATACAAATTTCAAGGGTGATCGGATACTTTTCGCGGGCACTGTATAGCATGATTATTTTGGCTAGCGTGATAAAAAATGGCATTATTAGTATTACAACTTCTGAAGGCATATTTGTGTTCTTTGATACGGGTTTCAATATTTCTTCCAGTTTCTCCCACGTATACTAAATCACAACTTTTTCAGGGAATGCTGTAGACACAGGCTTGTTCCTCTTTTGCAACGTTATTCCTAACCAATTTACTTTTCACGGTAGACGAATATTTGAACGCCAAAGCAAACTTAAATTCTTTCGTCAACGGTTTTACTCTTTCTAAGCATTCCCTGTAAAAGTTGTGATTTAGTATACGTGGGAGAAACTGGAAGAAATATTGAAACCCGTATCAAAGAACACAAATATGCCTTCAGAAGTTGTAATACTAATAATGCCATTTTTTATCACGCTAGCCAAAATAATCATGCTATAGATTGGGAATCAAGTAAGGTACTTTATAAATGTAATAATTATGTCAAAAGAAAAATAATAGAATCTGTGTGTATAGAAAAAGTAGATAATTTTAATTTGTGCGAAGGTACTTATAAGTTAGACCCTTTAATGAGATTCTTGGTCAATAAATCCCTTACGGAGTCGTGGGAACGTGTTCGAACCTAAGTGTGAATTTCTTAAATGTCTCTGGATTGGAATGTTTCCTTACTCGCTTTTAGTAAATGTAATAATGGAAGTAATTAATGTGGAAATAAATATATGCAGTAATTATGTCAAAACATTAGGATCTGTATGTATAGAACAAGAAGATATTTTTAATTTGTGGAAATGTAGTTATAAGCTGACCCTGTAATAAAATGCCCTTCTGGTTTCGGGAGAACGATATCTAACCTAGGTGCGAATTTCTCAATGGTCTCTGGATTATTTCCTAATCGCCTTTTTTCATTCGTTTTTCGGTTTATAATTTCTGTATAATAAACAACAATGTAATAACCAATGTAATAATAAATTTATAATTTCTGTAATTAATAATTATGCAATATTAAATGTAATAAATTTAATTATAAATGTATAATTATGTAAAAATAATAGAATCTGTATGTTTAGAACAGGAAGATAGTTTTAAAATTTGTGCGAATGTACTTAATGAAAATGCCCCTCCTGTCTCGAGAGAATGGAATCCAACCTAGGTGCGAATTTCTTAACGGTCGATCCCTGAACTGTTTTTCCCTCTTGTTTTGTTTCATTTGTGTTTCTGTATCCACCCGAGGAGGATGCCAGTGGGCGTCGAAACTGTCGTGGAAATAAACTCTGTCTATTAGAGTGGGTTTTT
This sequence comes from Bathynomus jamesi, assembly GCA_023014485.1. Classification (NCBI taxonomy): domain Eukaryota; kingdom Metazoa; phylum Arthropoda; class Malacostraca; order Isopoda; family Cirolanidae; genus Bathynomus; species Bathynomus jamesi. The sequence goes on from JAJOZX010006845.1 coordinate 69,388, forward strand.
ATTCTCATATTTTGACCTTCACGTAAAAAAGTGAAGTTTTTTGCATTTGATTTTTATTGTTATTTTCTTATTAATGCAATAGACTAGGGCCCCTAAAACTGAAGTCTGCCAAAAATTTTACCTGCCTTTGGACCCCACACCTTTAATCTTCCGCTACGCGCAATTTTACCCACTGATGTTATGGCTATGCTGTGTACCACTTCCCACACTGCAAAATCTACTCAAATTTCCCAATGGCATAACGCAAGGATTTTTCTAGAACACATTCACACACAATGTATTGGAAGAGAGTTTTAACTGAAATTACTTATGCCTAATATACGAGATAAAAGTTTAAACTAAAATTAAAGTTTCAACCAAAATGAATGCAAGAATTTTCTTTCTACAGCATGTTTAATAATAGTGTAAGACTGAAGTATTATGCATGAAAATGTTTTATATTGCACAAAACCTTAACAATTTGGAAAGCAAGAATTTTACTAAAAATGAAAGCATCACTTGAGAATTTTGCAAATTTTGCAGGACTTCTGAACCACATTTTGTTTTAATATTCACCTTAAATAGCAAAATTGCAGCAATAGGACTAAGACCTTTGATTATTGTCAAGGTAACATGCTAGAGTCTAGGGTAATTTTTTACTATCAGTCCGGTCTCTCCAATTCCCATAATTTATAGATCAATGGATTCGTTATTATACCAGGAATGCGATTTGGATAGTCTCAAGTGAGGGAACTGGCCCAAAACTAAGTTAGGACACGACGTTTGTTTTGGGGTATAAGTGTGAAAAAATACCCTAAAATGCGGGTAATTCCTTCAGTAGAGACTATCTAGGGCGCATTCGCGATGTAAAAACGAATCCATTGATATATAAATTATGGAAATTGTAGAAACAGCCAACATGAGTGACCTAAAAGGTATATATATATATACATTTATATGTATATAGTAAAACGAATATTGTATATATTCATTGTATATATTATATATACCGTAAAACTATACTAACCTAACCTACCTAACCTAATTTTAGGTACTACTCTTACCTATAGCAACGAAATGCTTTTCTGTTTTTATCGAACACACCTATTACCACAAACAATACCTTTCTTGTTTTTCTTAGGGCAAATAAATTCTTTTAGCAATACACCATGTTCTACATAAAAATTAAATGCAGCCTCTTCATCATCAAAAAATTTGCATGAAGTTAAACACAGTGAATAATTACAACCATCGCCAACCGATGCCATAATTTGGTAATTATTCATTTTTTGACCCAGTCTCTTTTTATAATGAGAGCAAACTTTTCTGGTCAATTTTGAGGTGTTCTGCACGAATCTGCCATCCATTTCCTGTGCAAATGCGTAGTTTTTGAGATATCATCATCTTGAAAACTACGCATTTGCACAGGAAACAGATGGCAGTTTCGTACAAAACACCTCAAAATTAACCAGAAAAGTTTGCACTCATCATTTTCGTTTAAACTAATGAATTTAAATGAAAATATCATGACTTAACCTAACCAATCATTAAGGGTGTACAGTTGACCTAACTGGTGTCACGTACTGAACTGTCTGCAAAACATTAGGACCGATCAATTTGTGATGCATGATCTTTACGGGGGCTCTGCCCCCGTACCCCCGAGACCTAAATTATACAAATGATAATGGGTCATTCCAGCTCAATTGGTACAGGGGTGGTCAGGTGACCATCTCCGATTTTCTTCAAATTTTCAGGGTCGATTCATACACCATTCAATAGCTTAAATCTAAAATTTTAGCTTCCTCAGTCAAAAACTTTTAATTTTATGGTCGCTTAAATGGCCCCCACCTTTGACAAAAAATGCCCATGTTGGGCTTGATCGGCCAATGCCTTCATTTTGAGAGGCCTTGAAAAGTGTCTTCTAATAGGAGTAGAAGCTTCAAATTTGTCATGCCAATACAACTTCTGGTGGGCTTTTCAATTTTGCAAGCAAAAAGGCTGTGGAACAAATAGTTTCTAAGTTACAAGGGCTTAAATATGGCTCCATTTTGAAGCTTGCATCAATTCCTCCCACTTTTACGACTCTACCATTTTCAAAAGTTTTAGTTCTACATCAATCACAGCTGTTTTAATACTCCTAATAGTCTCTATGGGTTGTAAATTTATGAGTGAAATAAAAAAAGAACCAAAAAAGGATTTATTTCTATTTTTAAAAATTTCCAAAAGTTGATATTTTCACAAAATTTGCAAAATTAACATCAACTTTGGGGCTTAATATAAAGGTGTCTGAAATTAGTCAGGGTGTTGATACTTCTAGTAAAGAAAGATACATATGTGTAAAAAAACATATATTAAGGAATAGATCTCAACTCAACTCCTTCATATAGTTTTGGTGATTCAAAGAAAAGTGCTTTTTGTGAAAAATCTCAAATTTTTGCAAAATTTGTAAATTTTTAAATTTCTATTTATGACATTGAATTGTAATTTTACTTCCATTTTATTACTTATTAAGTTGATTTACAATTGTAATAATATGTAAATAAGCCTAAAACATACAAGAAATTTAATGTCTGTCAAAACAACCAGCGACTCGAAGGGCTCTGGGTAGCTCATTTCGCTTTGTATATTCTTATAAATGTAAAATATGATGGTTAATCATTAATGTCCAGGCCTATTTTATAGATCATGATCCTTTATTTTCAGAAAATTTAACTAGAGCAATTAACTTAATTTTACTGCCTGTAATAACGGCTTATTCTAATCAAGAATCAAAGTGCAGCTTTGGTATGTACTTGGATGATCCATGTCATGAACACAGACTCACCAGGAAGGTGGGTATGTATACCTTACATGAGCTGACAGATGAAACAAGGAAACTGCTATTGTGGAGAACAAAAGCAACTGTAATCAACCCAAATAGTGCTACTGTATGCTACCACCATGAAAAAATGTTTGGAATGCATTACCAACAAATGCAACATAGCTGCCAAGATCCATGGAGAAATCATCGAAAGAAGATAACAAGTAAGTAAATATAGGTACTAATATATTTATATTTCATAAAGAAGTTTATATTGTAAATTATAACCTAAATTAGCTATTTAATTTTAATAGGGTAGGCTATATACTGTGCTACTGAATGCATATGTTTTGAATATTTTATACGAATAGCCTATAACCAAATGTTGAGGTTTTAAAATTATTTTCCAATGTGTTTAGAGTTTACATTACCCTACTTTATTTGCAGAATCACTACAAATTATTGACAAAGACATAGCAACTAGACTGAATCTGATACCAGGACAGAAACTTTGCTCAACATGCTTCTCTAGAGCCAAGACGATTGAAGATGAAAAAGACTCAGGTAGTGATGAATATGTTCCAGAAGAAACAGTTAAGGAGACATTTGACGAAACGTTAGGTTCACTAGAATGCTCACCCATTAAGTATGTAAGAACAAGAGATTGAAAGTTTTACGCGAAAAGGAAACTAAAGCAAATTGAAACCAACAAAATCAAAGCTGTCAAAAGTACTTCATATGAAGCCTAGCATTTTGGATGAGGAAGCGGAGAAACCTATAGAGAGTGAGGAAGAAAAGTGTTATCAGCATATGATAGAGGAACTGAAAGAAAAGTGTAAAACTAGTACCAGACAAGAAAAGATACAAATTCTAACACTCCTTCCAATTGGTAAAACCTGGTCCAGAGAAAGAATTATGAAAGAATTTTTAGTGTCAGCCAGAATGGTTAATGCTGTGAGGGCCTTAAAGAGAAAAGAAGGTATCCTTCCTATAATGAGAAATAAAAAGAGTAGCAAGGGTATAAGCAATGAAATAAAGGAAAGTGTGATAGAATTTTTCCAAAACAATGAATATACTAGAGAATGCCCTGGTAAAAAAGACTACAAATCAATAAAAACACCACGAGGGAAGGTTCACAAGCAGAAAATACTGTTGTTGACAAATATCAGAGAATTATATACGCTTTACAAAAATAAATATCCAAATGACAAAATCTCCAAATCAAAGTTTTTTGAACCGAGACCAAAATAGTGTATGGGTGTGGGGAGTAAAGGATCACACAATGTATGCATTTGTGAAATACACCAGAACTTTAAACTTTTATGTGAATCACTCCTCGTCAAAGTAGAATTAAGAGTGTTACTAGAGAAAATAGTCTGCAACACTGAAACCAGAAACTGCATGATTAATAACTGCCAAACATGTCCTGGTTTAAATGAATTACAGGATTGGCTTCTTACCATTTTTGAAAACAATGATTATGACATGGATGATGAGGTTTCCTTTAAGCAGTGGCTTCATACAGACCATACCCAACTGGTCACAATGACAAAAAGTGTTTCGAATGTAGTAGAAGACATATGTGAAAGTGCAAAAAAGTTGAAAGTACACCATTTCATAGCAAAAGCCCAATCAAAATATTTGTCCGACTGTAAAGAAAACCTCAATGATTCTACAGCATTAGTGCTTGTTGACTTCTCTGAAAACTACGGTATAGTTTTATAATTCAGGATGCCATACAAGGGCATCACTGGGACAATACCCAGGCTACCTTGCATCCGGTAGTAGGGCAGGTCATACTCAGGTGACAACATGAATCTGAAGGAAATCCTACCATCAGGGGTGTCTAAATTGTGTGTTTTTACATGGGGAATTCAAATATGAGCTTATTTTTTGGATAGGATAACTCTAACCTACATCATTTTGTATTTCTAAATTGCCAATTTTACCCTTTTGAACTCCTTTATAATATATTAAAAGATATAAGGTAAATCATTTATATTGACAAGGCCAAATCAACTTTACATATATTTATTAATAGGTGAACTGCATGTATATCACTGGATATAATTACAAAGATCATTCTCCTGACATCTTGAACTTTGCCAGGTTGCACAAATCCTGCTTTGACTCAGACTTGGACATCAGCTTCCTGCTGGTCTCCTGAGCCCTGATCCCTCCATCCCTCTTTTCCTGTGAGAAGTACTTAGCAGAAGCCTCAGTCACCATTTTAACAACCCTCTCAATGCTTTGTGTGTGGCAAGGCCAGTTGCGCACCTCCATGGGGGTGTTGATGAAGTTTTTCACCTCTGAGGTGCTTAGAGAGCAGGTGAGAGGTGGCTCTGACACACCTTCTGACCAGCTGATCAAGTCACCGATGCTGGAAGCATCACAATTGATGTCAGGTGTCCTTCTGCTCCTAACAGAGGAGTCCCCCAGCTGAGTGTCCGGGTCCCCCTCTCCCCTGATGGCCAGGATTCTCTCCACCCCTTCAATCCTCAGAGCAGAGTAGTGTTTGGAGGATGACTTCACTGTGGGCATACCAAGCAGATCTTCTCACAGTTGGCATCACAATATCCAGCACCTCCTTTCTCTGGGACTTGAGGCAGACTTGAGCATTAGCTTTGCTCCACTGACAAATCAGACCAGGGTAGATGTCACTCACCAGCTTGTCCACTGGGTAGTTCCTCCTGTCATCTTCACTTTGCTTCCTCAAGTAGATGCCATACCTCAGGATATCCCTCACAGTTGGCAGTTCAGACACCAACAGCTCCTGGCCAGTGCCAACAAGATTACTCAGATGAGAACTTGATTTCGTCCTTGTTCTGACTTGAGCCATTTTCTTAATGAGTTCACACTGAAATAAAAACAATAATACAACAGTTAAGTATCCACTACAGACAGGTATTAACTCTTTTCAGCGCAAAATTCTTGGTTAAAAAAAAGAGCTGAAATGGGCAAGAACAAATTTATCTGCAAATGCTAAACACATTATGCTTTTTTGGTTTCAAAATTTATAAAATGCTAATTTATCTGTTGTCTGTAATGCAAATAATTTGTTCATGTACTCTAAAAAAACTAAAGAAACACATCCTAAAAATATTCTTTAGAACATTGAAATAGGCCTCATACTGCTCAGTTGTACTAAAAATGAACCACCTAATTTTAGCTCAAATCAAAGTTGTTAATTAAATTTTGCTCAATGTATCACTATAATATGCGTAGAAATAGCTTTTTCTAAAATATAACAGAATAATACTCACATGTGAACAGTAACAAAAAAAATATCAGTAGATAATCACTAAATCTATCCCCTCACTGCAAGCCAAGGTGGTAAAATAGCTTCATAAATCATGAGTCACTTCAAATATTTCACAAAACGTTTTAGAATGTTCTGAAACATTACATTCTAGCCTCTGAGAAAGGTGGCTCAGAAAATGGCCTTATGCGTGCCAGAAAACTGTCAACATATACCAAACTGTATGATAATTACAATTAAGTGGAATGGCACACCTTTTTATTTGAGTATTTAAATATTACGGTATTATTATTATATAAATTACATTATATGTGTTTATATGAATTAGTTAGAACAATGCTCTATGAGAGATAACATGAGCAGCCATGATAGAAAACGTGAGAAGACATATTCTGGGGTAACTACAATAGTAAAATAATCAACAATTTAATAATAATCAACTGCAAAATGATGTAGGTTAGGGTTATCAGAATTAAATATTTTCTTCAGAATTGTGTTCTATACACCAAAATATGTCATTTGAACACCCCTCTCCATTGATTTTAAAAAAATGCATAGTATGACCTGCCCTAATCCGGTAGTCTGCTATCAAAAAGTTGATGGTGAACTAGAAGTTACAAATTTTTGTGTAATATCAGATTCACTTACACACAACACAACTGCAGTTCATTCTTTTTTATGTGAAGCCTTGAAATTACTTAAAAGTCAGAATCCTAAACTAAAACATATTTGTTACTTTAGCGATGGCGCAGCAAGTCAATATAAAAACTATAAAAACATCATTAATTCAGTGTTACATGAAAAAGATTTCCAACTAACATGTGAATGGAACTTTTTTGCCACCTCTCATGGAAAGAGCCCCTGTGATGGTGTTGGTGGCACTGTCAAAAGGTTAGTTGCCCGGGCAAGTCTACAAGCAACAAGTAAAGGTCACATCACCAATACAAGAGAGATGTTCGATTGGTACAAATCTAATATTAATGGTATACAATTTCTGTACATTGATTCAGCTAAAATTGAAGAAAATGCTAATTTATTTGAGTTAGAAAAAAGGTATTCCTTAATTAAGACAATCCCAGGAACCCGTTCATATCACTGCTTTAGACCTTCATCAACAGGCATTAAACTGTACAAAATTTCTAGTGATGAAAATTTCTTTAATGTACAACTTTCCTTCCTCAATGCTACACAAGAAAATGTGGCTTACCAATATAAACCTGGTACATATGTGGCCTGTTTCTATGAAGGTGACTGGTTTGTTGGAAACATAGTTGAAGTGTGTGATACTGAGAAGGATCTATTAGTAAATTTCATGAAAAAGAATCCTTTTAAATGGCCTGAACAAGAGGACGTTTGCTGGATTCCATTCCAACATGTTTTGTGTTCAATTGAACCAATTACAATTGCTGGGAAAATGGGGAGACAAACAATCATTTGATAACTTGTACTGTCTAAAATTGAGGAGTATTTTAAAAAAAAGCCTAAGTAACTACAGACCTGTATCAAGCTGAATAATAAATTGCCAATTTATGGCTGTGAGGCCATGGATTGTTGAAGACAATCAGACTTAAAGCCTGAGTACAATAATAAATTCCTGAGTCAGTGTCTAAACATAAGAGTTATTAGCTATATATAAGTTTACAAACGAATTTACATAAAACAACACACATTAAAAAAAGAATATGAACTTATAGCCAATAATTCACATGCTTAAAAACTCAGGAATTCATTATTGTATATAGCTAAGTACTGTACACTTGTATTAAGGGAAGTAATACAACAAAGCTACTTAAATTTAAGGTTTTGTACTGAAAATGGTGGTTACTGCTAGTTTATCTGTACTAACTACATAATTTAAATTACTAGGAAGTGCTTAAAGAGCAGTAGAACACGGTTCTACATGATTTACTTAGGTAGATCCAAGTATTGAGCCTACAAGCTGGTCCATCTGTTGTGTTAACTGCAAATGTAGTAATAATCTAGGTATATATTGTCTTTTTTATGAGTAAAACTTTAGATAATTTAACATTTGCAAATTAACTTACCAAGTAATAAAATGGAAGTAAAATTACAATTCAATATTGTAAAAAGAAATTTAAACATTTCAAAATTTTGAAAAAATTCAGAATTTTTCACAAAAAGTACTTTTCTTTGAATAGCCAAAACTATATGAAGGAGTTGAGTTGAGATCTATTCCTTAATATATGCTTTTGTACACATATGTATCTTTCTTTACTAGAAGTATCAACTCCCTGACTAATTTCGGACACCTTTATATTAAGCCCCAAAGTTGATGTTAATTTTGCAAATTTTGTGAAAATATCAACTTTTAGAAATTTTTAAAAATAAAAATAAATCCTTTTTTGGTTATTTTTTTATTTCACTCATAAATTTACAACCCATAGAGACTATTAGGAGTATTAAAACAGCTGTGATTGATGTAGAACTAAAACTTTTGAAAATGGTAGTCATGAAAGTGGGAGGAATTGATGCAAGCTTCAAAATGGAGCCATGTTTAAGCCCTTGTAACTCAGAAACTCTTTCTTCCACAGCCTTTTAGCTTGCAAAATTGAAAAGCCCACCAGAAGTTGTATTGGCATGACAAATTTGAAGCTTCTACTCCTATTAGAAGACACTTTTCAAGGCCTCTCAAAATGAAGGCATTGGCCGATAAAGCCCAACATGGGCATTTTTTGTCGAAGGTGGGGGCCATTTAAGCGACCATAAAATTAAATGTTTTTGACTGAGAGAGCTAAAATTTTAGATTTAAGCTATTGAATGGTGTATGAATCAACCCTGAAAATTTGAAGAAAATCAGAGATGGTCACCCGACCAACTTTCTGAAATATGTACCAGTTGAGCTGGAATGACTCTAATGTAATAACATGTGCCAACCTTGCATGGGTAGTCTGCTAAATTTCGCGTGCCCTTAAACTGAAATGACATACAGTTATTTTTAAGATTTTTTTTACGGAACCGTAAAGACCTTCTGGTCTTTTCTTAAAATATAAGCACTATTGCATTTAGGGCAGGTCACGGATGTCTTAATTATTCTGTGATTGAAAAAAAGGTCTAAACTCTTGTCTTCATCGAGGGCAATATGGCGGATCACATCTTCAAAATCAAATATGCATAACTGACATGTCATACTTCGTCACAAAAAAAAAAAACTGAACAGACGAAAAATTGCTAAAAATGATTTACTTGTAAAACAGGATAAATTGAATTACGCAGAAGTAGCCAGAATCACCAAAAATAAGAAATATTCACCAAATAGTCGATATATATACTGGTCAAAAAAAGAAACGCAATTTTTGAGATTTATTAATAAACATGAGGACTCAGTATATAGTAAATGATTCTTTAACATAACAAACAGTCAATAACGCGTATGGCCACCCCTAGCCACAATGCAGGCTTGGAGTCTGGCCCTCATCGACCTCAACAGTCTCTGCAGGAAAGCAACAGGGATGGCCCTCCACTCTTCAATAATTGCATTGGTCAGTTCCCTGATGTTCTGCGGCTGATGCTGACGTCTGCGAACTCGCCATTCAAGTTCATCCCATGCGTGCTCTATCGTTGACATGTCTGGGCTGAAGGCTGGCCATGGTAAGGTCTGCACCTGTTGTCCCTGCAGGTACGCCTGCACTATCCTGGCTGCATGAGGTCTGGCATTGTCCTGTTGCAGGAGCACCAATTCTGGATGTTGCCTCATGAATGGAAGAACATGTGGGTGAAGAATCTCATCCCTGTAGCGCTGGGCAGTCAGAGCGCCATCAACAACCACCAGCTCAGTTCTTGAAGCAAAGGCAATTCCTGCCCAAACCATGACACTTGGTCCTCCCCATCTGTCATGCTCCACTACTGCAGCATCTGAGTATCGCTCCCCTGGTCGTCTGTATACCCTGACACGGCCATCAGAATTGGACAGTCTGAAGCGAGACTCGTCAGAAAAGAGGACTTGGTTCCACATTCTTTGTGTCCAGTCACGGTGCTGATAGGCCCATTGCAGGCATCGTTGCCTTCTTGCATCAGTGAGAAAAGGACTCTGTAAGGCCTGCGGGATCGGAGTCCTGCATTACGGAGTCGGTTTCTGACGGTCTGGTCACTAATTCTGTTGTTGTGGATACCAGGTGTCTCTCTGGCTGTCTGACGAGCATTCTGCTACCGATGACGCAGGTGCTGCAGTACAATGTGGCGATCCTGGCATTGGGTCATCACACGAGGTTGCCCACGTCTTGGCAGGTCCTGAACACTTCCTGTGGCATTGTACCGTCTAACAAGCCTAGAGATTGTGCTGGGATGCACATGCATTCGTTGTGCAACTTGGACAGCAGACATGCCTGCATCCAACATGCCCAAGGCACGACCTCTGTTGACCTCTGAGAGTCGTGGCATGCCTCAATCGCGGGAAAAAGTTTGGTTTTCTCAACGGGCAGTGTGTATTCTGTGAAGTCAAAGAAAAAATGCATGCCTTCATAAAGAATACATTCAATTTAATCTCTGTTTATTATTTGTAACAAAATGGCGTCTTAGCCAGGATTAGTCAGGTTTAAAAACATGCACTAAGTGGCTTTAAAAGATTTGAACAAACATTTAACCATAATCTTGAAACTGTGATAATACCACTAACAACTTAAATTTTACACCATATGCAAGCTAATTGAGTTTCTTTTTTTGACCAGTATATATATTGAAAAAGCATCAAAAATAGGAAATATATTTTAATAAAAAAACATATTTTATACAAATTTGCACAAGATAATATATATATATTTTCTTATTCAGTTTTGATTGGTTATTCAATATATATTGCTGTTATAGCTGGGTGTAACTGGGTCAAAAAACGAATAATAACCTAAAATTTTATGAGTTCAGGTCAAACCCCCAAATTTTGTTAGCGATACCTTCCTAACCTTTGTGGGATCAGCCATTTTATCACTCCCAAAAACATGATCCGCGATTTTATTACTAAAAAAAATAATTTCTTAACATTAATTTTATAGCTTTAATCGGCATTTGCCTTCATATTGTACTTAATAAAAGTTGTTTAAAAAAATTTAGAGAGTCTTATGGTAAACTTTATTTTCAGTTTCCCGAGACCGGACTGATAGCAAAAAATTACTGAGTCTAGATAGATAGAGTACCATACATAGGTCCTAATTGGCGATATCCTATTTTGGTATCCCAAATTATTTAACAATTACAAAATAAATAACATCCCAAATATGAGCAATTAGTGAATCTGTATATTTAGTCACTTCCCATCACATACAATAGTGCAGCATCCTGTATGATACACTTGTCTATAGATGTATTAAAAATAAATGCTCATATTTTTAGTAAAAGTTGCTTAAAATTAACTGAAACCTACATGAAAATTATTGACTACCTAGTTAGGTCAATTGTACACCCTTGATGATTGGTTAGGTTATCATGATATTTTCATTAGTTTAAACAAAAATATCAACTTAACCTAACTAATCATCAAGGGCATACAGTTGACCTAACTAGTAACCAGGCATTCAATTGACCTAACTGGACATTCCAGCCAAGTTTTCTCAGAAGAAATCAACAAAAATGATTCATCAAAGCAAAGCTAATGCTGTTAAATAGCTAATTTAGGATGCTATTCATTTAGTTTTGGTTGGTTGAATAATTTAGGATGCCAAAATAGGATATTGCCCTAATTACTAACCCTAGCTTAACATAACCTAGACTTATTTAACATATTACCAAGTTATAGACTTTGGTTCTGAACTGCACCTGGATACTAGAAACTTGCCATTTTCAATAGTTACCACAATTGTTAAAATAACCCTACACTAAGTTTTTTAGGCAGGAGTCTTGGTTATTATTCGTTTTTGACCCAGTCACACCCAGCTATAACAGCAATATATATTGAATAACCAATCAAAACTGAATAAGAAAATATATATATTATCTTGTACAAATTTGTATAAAATGTTTTTTATTAAAATATATTTCTTATTTTTGGTGTTTTTTCAATATATATATGTATCGACTATTTGGTGAATATTTCTTATTTTTGGTGATTCTAGCTACTTCTGTGTAATTCAATTTGTCCTGTTTTACAAATAAATCACTTTTAGCAATTGTTCATCTGTTGAACTCTGTTCAGTTTTTTTTTTTGTGACGAAGTATGATGTGTTAGTTATGCATATTTGATTTTGAAGACATGATCCACCATATTGCCCTCGATGAGGACAAGAATTTAGACCTTTTTTTCAATCACAGAATAATTAAGACATCCATGACCTGCCCTTAATGCAATAGTGCTTGTATTTTAAGAAAAGACCAGGTCTTTAGGTGCTGTAAAAAAAATCCTAAAAATAAACACGTGTCATTTCAGTTTAAGGGCAGGCAAAATTTAGTGGACTACCCATGCAAGGTTGGCACATGTTATTACATTATCATTTGTATAATTTAGGTCTCAGGGGTACAAGGGCAGAGCCCCCGTAAAGATCACGCATCACAAATTGATTGGTCCTAATGTTTTGCGGACAGTTCAGTACGTGACACCAGTTAGGTCAACGATACACCCTTGATGATTGGTTAGGTTAAGTCATGATGTTTTCATTTAAATTCGTTAGTTTAAACAAAAATGACGTGTAAACTTTTCTGGTTAATTTTGAGGTCTTTTGTACGAAATTGCAATCTGTTTCCTGTGCAAATGCGTAGTTTTCAAGATGACAATATCTCAAAAACTACGCATTTGGACAGGAAATGGATGGTAGATTCGTGCAGAACACCTCAAAATTGACCAGAAAAGTTTGCTCTCATTATAGAGAGAGACTGGGTCAAAAAACTAATAATTACCAGTCTTTTTGGATTCATGCTGTCCAGACTGAAAAATTCTCATGTGATCCTCCCATTTTCAGCAAATTCTCACTTCCCAAATTGTGAGTCTTGAGCAATATGAAAGTTCTTGCACATATTTCAGTCTCACACTAATACACTTAAAAAAAACTCGCATAAATTTTAGTAAATACTTTAATTTTAATTTAAACTTTCGCCCTACATGTCGAGCTGAAGCAGTTAAAACTTTCGAACAAGACGTCAGCCATGTGTAATGAAAATCTTCGTGCGACACTTGGAAAATTCAAACATTCTGCAGCCACATTCTTCACAAAAACATTTTACTTAACTTTTTATCAAATGGTAAAAAATATGTTTAATATTGGAACCACTAACTAACTCAAGTAGTTGCACTACCATATCTAGGACCTAGGGCCTAGCCTGGGGTAACCTACTGCACTTCGCCCAACTAGATTACCTAAGGTCCAAACAGAAAACCACCAAGATCAAAAGGGACCTGTCAATTAAACCTATTAATCAAACAGATAGGTCCAAAAGACTATTTACCATGTTTATCTTTAAGAGATAAATCGACATATTTTCTTATTAAAGCAGATGCTCTTCTAACATCCCCACGAAATATACATTCATGTAACTCATATTTATTTTCCTCGCCTGCCATGTTTACATCTTTGTGTTTAAAAAATATTTTATAATATTTTGGTCTTGCAGTTTAATGGGTGATATCCCACTTCGATCGTGGTCTGATGATCTTGCCACTCTGAAGCAATGTTTTGTATACGAAAATGAAATGAAAATGAAAAATGAAAAGGCTTATTGGCAGACTGTAATCCATAGGACAAATATTAATAATGCAATGACAGTTCACATACTAAAAAATAAATAAATAAATAAATAAATATATATATATATATATATATATATCAGTGGCGTGCATTTAGGGCATGCAGGTCATGCACTGCATGACCATTGATTTTTCGTAAATACAAAAATAAATTTTAAAAAGTAAGGTACTTGTGGGTTATCTGTCGCCGCTTTTTAATATACCTATTGGTTATCTGTTTCCACTTTTTACTTGTGGGTCATTTATTTTTTAGTTAGGTTAGGTTAGGTTAGGTTAGTGTGTGGTTAGGTTAGGTTAGGTTAGGTTAGCCAACCTAGAGCAAACCAAGATCGGCGGCGAAGGAATAGTGGTTGAGATCGATGAGAGCCTGTTCACGAGGCGTAAAACAATGCCGGACGCATTTTACCACAACAATGGATGTTCGGAGGAATTTGCCGTGAAACAAACGACTGCTTCATCGTTCAAGTTCCCAACCGCTCTGCTGCAACTCTCTTGGCTGCCATTGTGGAAAACATCGCCGAAGGTTCCATTATCTACTCCGACAGCTGGCGAGGATATAAGACCACCGACCTCCAGGAGGCTGGCTTCCAACATTTCAAGGTTAATCATCGATACAATTTCGTTGATGCAGATACCGGAGTCCACACTCAAAATATCGAACGCTTGTGGGGATCAGCAAAGTGGAGGAACAAGCGTCACCGAGGAACGGCCCGACACCATCTTAAGACCTACCTGGCCGAGTTCATGTGGAGGAGCAAGCTACCCGCTAGTGTCGACCCATTCGACGGCATCCTGGAGGCCATCGCCGCGTTCATGCCACCCGAATAATATGATTAATGTTTGTTATTTTGAGAAATAAAAATAATTTAAGAAAAAAATAGTATATTTTTGTAAAAATGGCAACATGATAACACACATCTGTATTTGTGAAAAAGTTGGAAAATTAAATTAAAAAGTGGCGACAGATAACCCACAAGTACCAAAAGTAATTTATCTAACAACATTCAAAAGGTAATATGAGTTTTATCGCACTCAGAATATCAAAAGCAAATATAATTATAAAATATTAAAGCATAATTTTCTCATCATTTTCATATAAGTCACTATGCTCGCAGATGCGTACTTAACAAATTATGTACATTTGAATATTATGACATTTTTGCATTTTTTTTTTCCCGCCCTTCCAATATTTTGATTGGTGACGTCATGAGAACATGATATATGAGCTAGATTTTTTAAGTTCTTAGGCCTTTTAAGTTGCTAGTCTACTTCTGTTAGGTTTTGATAGATGTTTGTGGTGATGACATGTGAACGGTGCGAATATTATTTTGAGGATTTAATATACTCTAGGCTAGGTTAGCCAGGGTTAGGCTAGTTAGCCAGGGTTAGGCTAGTTTAGCCGGTTAGGTTAGTTAGTTAGGTTAATTAATTTTGGTATTAATTAACCTAACCTAACCTTACCTTACCTAACCTACCCTGGCTAACCTAGCCTAACCCTGGCTAACCTAGCCTAACCCTGGCTAACCTAGCCTAGAGTATATTAAATCCTCAAAATAATATTCGCACCGTTCACATGTCATCGCCACAAACATCTATCAAAACCTAACAGAAGTAGACTAGCAACTTAAAAGGCCTAAGAACTTAAAAAATCTAGCTCATTTATCATGTTCTCATGACGTCACCAATCAAAATATTGGAAGGGCGGGGGAAAAAAATGCAAAAATGTCATAATATTCAAATGTACATAATTTGTTAAGTACGCATCTGCGAGGATAGTGACTTATATGAAAATGATGAGAAAATTATGCTTTAATATTTTATAATTATATTTGCTTTTGATATTCTGAGTGCGATAAAACTCATATTAACCTTTAAAAGCAGTAAAAAATTACTTAAAAATTGAATTAATTTGTTTGAGAGAACTAAAGGAAAATATTTTTTTCTTAAGCCATAATAAAACATCGTTTTTCTTGCATCCCAGATGCAACAAACGAATTGCATTAGTGCGGCCATTGAAAAATCCTCCGCGAGTCAGTAGTGACTCAAATTCTTTTTCGTTAAATATCGTCGACTCACATGCAATTCCGAAAATGCATCCCGCATTTAGTGCTACCCGTGCCAGTGTTCGGTGAGGATGTGCGCGTTCTGTGTTTTAACTTTTATTGCCACTTAATTTATTCATTTCTTAAATATCTTTCAAAATATCAGCCCTAATGGGTGAAATGTGTTATAGAAGAACTTTTGAAGAATGATTTTTCAAAAAGAGACTTTGAAGCGAGACAATTAATTATAAATCATGGAAGGCCTATGCCGAAATTACCTAATTTACGGAGTTCCAACAAGAAATGTGTGAGGCATTTTCAAACTAATTTATACGAAAGAAAAAACTGGTTAACAGGATGTGCTGAGTTAAATAAGTTATTTTGCTGGCCATGCTTGTTATTTAATTTAGAAAAAACTGTTTGGAATGAGAAGGGATCCGATGATTTAAATAATCTACATATGGCTATGCTAAAACATGAACGTTCTCAAAGACACATAAAATCTCTGATCGATCTTAAAACATTCGGAAATGTTCGCATAGACTTACAATTAGATATTCATAAAAGACAAAGCATACAGCAGCATAATGAAAAGGTTAAACAAAACAGCTATTATGCGAAGATTGATTGATGCAGTTATTTTTTTAGGTCGACAAGAGTTATCATTTCGTGGTCATTTTGAATCTGATGCATCCAATAATCGCGGGAATTATAAAGAACTTTTATATTTATTCAGTAAGTATGATGAAAAATTGGCAAACCATCTAGATACAGCTTTTATTTTCTCGGGTCTCTCAAACAGAATACAAAATGACTTGATCGATGCGGTTCAAAAGGCAACGTTGAATGAAATAGAAAATGAACTTAATCAGGCAAAATTTGTTGCTATTCTTCTAGATGAAACGTCCGATGTATCAAACTATTCACAACTTTCAACTGTTTTGCGATATGTTACAAAAGATTGTGTTGCTAAAGAACGATTTATCGGGTTTAACGATGTGAGTGCAGACCGTTCAGCAAATGCTTTATCTGAACACGTATTTAAATGCATTGAAACTTGGAAGTGTGAAAATAAATTAGTTGCACAAACCTACGATGGTGCTGCTACAATGGCAGGACAATTAAATGGGTTGCAGTCAAAGGTAAGGCAGAAATATGAATCTGCAATCTTTATTCATTGTTGTGCCCATGTGCTAAATTTAGTTCTTTCACAAGCATGCTCTGCTATGAAAGAATGCAAAATATTTTTTTCTACAATAAATGGACTGGGTACGTTTTTTACTAAATCACCCAAAAGAACCAATGCGTTGGATAATATTGTTAAAAAAAGATTTCCCAAAGCTGCAGCAACTAGGTGGAATTACTCCTCGCGTCTAGTTAATACCGCAAAAGAAAATCTAGATTTCTTAAACAGCCTTTTTGAAAACATCATTGAGAATCCTGAATCATGGGATGAAGTCACTATAAATTCTGCAATTGGATTCCGACACAATTTAAAAGATCCTGATTTCCTGTTTTTATTAGAAGTATTTAGTGATATATTTTCCTTCACTGATGTTTTATTTAACATCCTTCAGACCAAAAATCTTGACATTGTGTATTGCAAAGAGCATATAGATAAAACTAGAACAATGCTCGAAAATAAACTGGACGACTTTTTCATGTTTTATGAAACTTTGGAGGAAAAATATGGCATAGATGCAGCAAACCAAACTAAGAGATGCAGGAATAAATCTGACCAATCTGTTGACCCACAACAGCATTACAGAATCCTCTATAACAAAATTATTGGCACAATAGTTGACCAATTAAAAGTAAGATATTCATCATTAGAAGAGCTTAAATTCCTGGAGCTTCTCAATTTTAGCAAAGCTGAAGAATATTGCAAAAAATTTCCAGTGGATGCTTTAAATTCGTTAAAGGCCACTTATGGTGATTTTTTTGATATAATTCGTCTTCAGAGTGAACTATGTGTTTTGTATTCAATGGAGGACTTTATAAAGCAAAGTGTATGCAATTTAATGCATTATATTTACAGTATACCAAGGATCTTATTGATGCTATGCCAGAACTCTTCAAGCTTTGCAATTTGGTTTTGACAATTCCTTCTACGACTGCCTCTGTAGAGCGATCCTTTTCTGCATTGAAGAGAATTAAAACTTACCAAAGAAATACAACAGGAGAGCAAAGGATTTCAGGGTTAGCCCTTATGTCTATTGAAAAAGATTTGCTCCAACATTTAATTAAATCAGAAGATTTCTATGAAAAGATAATAAACATATTTGTCCTGAAGGATCGAAGAATTGAATTAATTTATAAATGAGGTAAGTAAATAATAATTCTTATTTTTTATAGGTCTTTTTTTAATTTAGATGTACTTATCAGTGATCCCATTACTATGTTACGAAACTAAATGGTTCCTCTTATTGAATTAATTTAAGAAATAATTCAGTGGAATGCATGAGTAACCATGGGCGTCCGCAAGGGGGGGCGGCAAGAGGGGGCAGTTGCCCCCCCCTGGAAATTTATGTTCGCCCACGCAACGGCTTCTATAATTCTATTGCAGCTTAGTCAGTGTTTAGTTTCCAATTTAATGGCTGAAATAGTTAAAATTCGTTTGGCTTCCGGGTCCCCGACCCCGCTGGGGAAGCTTACAACGCTCCCCCAGACCCCCTAGCTGCATGCTCATGCACTTCATCGAAACATGCTCTTGATAACCCATCGTCTGTGGTTGATGCAAATGCATCACAGAGATATTTTGACACCATTCTTTTCCATGAAAATGTATCATTAGTTAAAATTCGTTTGGCTTATGGGCTCTGGCCCGGACCCCGCTGGGGGAGCTTACAGCGCTCCCCCAGACCCCCTAGCTGCATGCTCAGTGCTCGCTTCGCTCGCACTTTGTGTTATCATTTTTGTAGCTGAGCCCCCTCTTGGAAAAATTCCTGCGGACGCCCCTGTGAGTAACTATTGCATGCCCAACCTCGAAGGTCACCGCACGCCACTGATATATATATATATATATATATATATATATATATATATATATATATATATATATATATATTTTAGTATGTGAACTGTCATTGCATTATTAATATTTGTCCTATGGACTACAGTCTGCCAATAAGCCTTTTCATTTTTCATTTTCATTTCATTTCATTTCATTTGTCCTATGGACTACAGTCCTATGGACTGTAGTCCATAGGACAAATATTAATAATGCAATGACAGTTCACATACTAAATATATATATATATATATATATATATATATATATATATATATATATAATCATGCGGGTTGCTTCTACAGAGCTTCAATTTAATATTTAGGAGAAATCCAATGACAAGGAGAAATGTAAATGCCTGAAGATGAGCGTATTGCTCGAAACGTTGCGCATTAAAGAAGACTTTTCATGGCATTTACATTTCTCCTTGTCATTGGATTTCTCCTAAATATATATATATATATATATATATATATATAACGTAAAGAACGACGCTTGTATAGGAGAATATGCCGCGCAAGATGAGAGAGAGAGAACGAAACAAATTAAAAAATGGGGTAACCACCCGGGAATCGAACCTGGGATCTTCCGATTGCCGGTCAGATATAGGCTGACCATACGTACCGTTTTGAACGGGACAGTACCGTTTGTTTTATATTTCCTGGCCGTCCCGTCGTTTTAATAAAAATGTCAATTTTGTCCCGGTTTATGTACTTACTTTTTCATGAATACAGAATATTACATAACCCCGTCCCTTTTTTGCCATCCCAATGTCCCGTTTTTGTCTCAAGGAAATATGGTCAGCCTAGTCAGATATGATAACCATTACACCACGGGCCTCACTCAATCAAATGACGTAATTCTTCTACATACGCGCAGAAACCAATGCCCCAAGGGCCTCTTTGCTAGTAACCCGGTGCCCACGTTGGGCTTTCCATCATGAAAAAGAAAAACTATAGTATTTGTCATTTATCAATACTTATTTGAACTATAGTGGATGTAATTTCCCAGAAGAGTTCCTTGTTCCATGCACGGTCTGTGTTTAACTTATACGTTTCACAGGGGACCATTCTGAGTTTGTATATATATGTACATTAGGGTTATGACATTTTTATAACCTCATGTTCCTGTATCATAAATCGATGAACGTTTGCCCCCTGACAATGAAAATAACAGTTTTTTCGATATATTTTGAAAAAACTTCACCCCAAAATAAAAAATAAAAAATTAATAAAATAAATAGAAATTTGCATGTTTATTTCACAATTATTATACATAAACATATATTATATTATACAACATTATACCTATACAATACATATTAATTATACAAATACAATATTATACATTTACTCTATTATTGTTTTACTTATTGCTTAAAATACTAATATACTAATAATACTAATATACTATATTTGCTTTCGGGGTGACATGTTTTTTTAATGCTGAGGAATTAGGCCCTTTTTTATTGTTTTCAAGCAAAAGTTCATCGATTGATGATACAGGAAACAATATTTATGACAAAAATTAAAAAGTCATAACCCTAATGTACATACTGTACATATACACACCTCATTAACCTCGTTGATGTTCCGTGTGTTGGTTTCTCTTCACAGGAAGGTCAAGCTGGTGGCTCCGCCTCTAGACCTGGCTTGGTGGAGGAGCAAGTTGCTTTCTTGCGCTCTCTACCGCACATAACCAGGTACACCCGGCTCATCTGGTACCGTCCTGAGCCAGGCATCTAGTCTTTTCTTGAAAACTTCAACTTTGACCCCTGTAACGTTTCTGAGGTCTTTTGGAAGCTGGTTAAAACGTCTTGGCCCCCTCACAGCCAAGCTATTTTCCTTCAGTGTTGAAGAGGTCCCTTGTCGGGCTTTTAATTTGGGAACTACACATTCTGCCTTTCCTATTTTCCAGTGTTGTTTGAATGGTAATTGGGTTTAGTTTTAAGTTTGGTACCAGTTTTTCGATCATTTTCCATATGTACTGTAGATTATGGTGTACCTCTCTCTTCTTCTTTCCAGGGAGTACAGATTTAGTTTACGTTGTCTTTCCCAGTAATTGAGTTCTTTGCAGCCATCATTCTTGGCTGTGAAATGTTTCTGCGTTTCTTCTAGTTTATTAATTTCTTCCTTTTTATATGGGGACGTCAAAACTGAGCAGTATGCAAGTTTTGGTATGATCAATGTTCTCAGCAGAGGAATCATGACTGTCTTGTCCCTCCTTTTGAACGTTCTTAGTACCTGTCCCGCGACTCTTTTTGCTTTGTTTATTGCTATCTGATTTTGTTTCTAAGTGTGGCATCATCTGTCATTATTACCCCAAAGTCGACCGCTTTCATGCTTCTCTGAATTTCCTGTCTATCTGGAGCATAATATGCAGTCTGTTTAAGTAACTCATTTCTACCATATCTCAAGAGCTGAAATTTCTTGGTGTTAAATGTCATTGTTGTCTTCTGACCATTTGTATATTTTATTCGTGTCCCTCTGCAAGACCACTTCATTTGCATCGCTGATTTTTCTGCTGATCTTTGTAGCGTCCGCAAAAGATGGTACTATACTGTTGCTGTTTATTCCACTGTCTATGTCTGTTAGCATGAAAAGAAAGAGGAGTGGGGGTCAGCACTGTACCTTGTGGTACTGCGTACTTCTGATTCTGATGATGATACACCTTGAATTCTGAAGACCTGTAGATGTTCTCTGAGGGAGTTGTAGATCCATTTTCCCACTTTGCCTGTTATTCCCATATGTTTCATTTTATGTGCTATTATACCATGATCGCATTTTCGAAAGCTTTAGCAAAATCCGTGTATATGACATCATAGTTTTCATTGCCTTCAAGTGCATCTAGGTTATTGTTATAATGCTCCATAAGTTGTGACAGGCATGATCTTCCTGATCTACAGTAAATCGGTGCTGATTTTCGTTGAATCTTTCCAGTGTCTCCAAGAAGTCATAGATTTTCTCTCTATTCTTTCAAATATTTTGGTGAGGAGGGACGTCAATGACACTGGTCTATGGTTCTTTGCTTGAGATCTACCCCCTCCTTTATATACTGTATAGGGACAATGTTTGCTCTTTTCAAGATGCCCGATATTTCCCCCGTGTCTAGGGATCTTCTTCATATCCAGTATAAGGGTGTAGCTATTTCATTTTTACAGTTTTAATTAATAGTGCGTTCCATTTGTCCGGACCTGCAAATGAATGTGATTTCATTTGTCCTATAGCTCTTCCTACATCTTCTGGTGTAAAATCAAAATCTGTTATACATTCTCCTTGCAATTTCTCTTCGAAGAATGCATCTATGTCAGGTATCGCTTTGTCACTTTTTGGGGTACTGAAGACCGATTCATACTGGGCTCTCAATGTTTCAGATATTTCTGTTAGATCGTCTGTTAGTTCACTATTTCCTTTCCTCAAGTGCCCTATGATAGCGCGCGTTTTTGTTTTCCTTATCGCATAGCTGTAGAAGTATTTTGGATTTTCTTTTATTGCTTCTACCGCCTTTTCCTCTTTCCTCTTTGTATGGCCCTTTATCAGAGTTTGTATTTCCCTATCAATGCTCTCCATTTTTTTCTTGTATTACTTTTCTGGCATTGTTGTCTTCACAATTAGCTAACTTCGTCGCTACTCTCTTTCTTTTGCGGAATATTCTTCTCTTTTGCCTCTCTAGCTAGTTCCTCTTTCCTTTTGGCTGTGCTCTCGGAGCATATTTTTCTAAAATTTTCAGTATCTTTTCTTCCAAGGTTGTTAGCATTTCCTCCGTTGTTTTATTCTCTAAGACTGTTCTCCACTCTATTTGGGCCATGTGTTATCTGTTTTCTTCCCAATTTATGGTTTTGGAGTTTAAGTTAAAAGCCCCAAATTTGCTTCTTCCTTCCGTATGTGTATTGTCTTTTAATGTTATCACCATATTTGTTGATAATTCGATTATGTTGTGGTCTGAGATAATAGTTGGGGTTATTTTTATATCGGCAATCAAGTTCGTGTTATTCGTGAATACCAGATCTAGGCAGTTATTTTTCCTGGTATTTTCTGTTATCTCATGTGTCAGCATAAACTCGTTTGTGAGAGCCATCAGCATTTTTGCTTGCTCCTGGTCCTCTCTTGTGCCCCCCACATTATCTTGCTGTATAAATATATTTCTACCCACCTTTTTGAATTTTATAAATGGGAAATTAAAATCGCCGCAGAGTATCATATTAATTAGGGGATGGAGAGTTTATTTATTTTATTAGGGTTCTGATATCATTAATGGCATCCGGAAATTTTTTATTTGGAGAGTTTGGAGGTCTATAGATGATTGTCAGTACCACGTGTAGTTTCTCTATTTTCACTGCAAGGGTTGCCACGAAGCTGTTGGATTTACTTATTACCGTCTCTCTCATATGCCTTTCATGTAGGGTTGCCAACTCCATGAAGTTTGAAAAAAAGGACAAGAACATCATTTCCAATATACTGTCTACAAGGTTAGGGAAAGAAGTAAAATTTTGTTTACAATTTATTACAATTTATACTGCATGCTTTTTTATTGCATATTTTCTTAAAGTAAATATTTTTATTGATATACAGATATTGACCCATTGAGTCATGCATTGACAAAATTTATGGTAACAATATTTATTTTTAAATTTATACTTTTCCGCTACACGGAAAGTTAACATTTAAGTGAAGAAATGAATTTATAAAATGTTACTCGACTTAAGACTATAATTATTTCCTTTTAAACAAAAGTTTTGTTATAAAACTGTTGTTTAGAACAAGATTGTTATCAGAAAAGGACAAATGGCGTCCTTTCCGAACTCAAGAAAGGACAAGGACAAAAATCTACAAAAAAGGACTGTCCTTTTCAAAAAAGGACGGTTGGCAACCCTACTTTCATGTATATAAATAGCACATCCACCTTTACGTCTCGCTGTTGTATCCGCTCTTAGTAAGTTGAATCCATCGATATGCAATTCTTTCTTATCGATACAGTGTTCGCAGTTATCGCAGTTTCCTTGGGAATCTTTAAGATGTGTTTTTGTGAGGCATGCGATGTCCGCCCTTGTTTCGTGTATGACCTTTGGTTAGCTTCCGCCCGAATTGTTCATTCTGACGAAGGTCAAGCTTTTCACTCCACCTTAGACCTACAGTTTAACGTGGAATCCGAACCACGCCTCATCAGCAGCCCAGCGTCTTAACCACTAGGCCACCTAGGGTGGCCTGTCCAAATTATTAGACTCACTGACGAGACTGACTAGACTGACAAGATTCTTCGGACATTTAATTGAGACACATTCAGTTTACGCGCTATTTCTCTTTGTGAAAAAGTATTGGCACTCACTAAACCACTAATCCGCGCCCTTTGATGTGGCGTAATATCAACAATCGGCCCATATTATCAATTAGAACAAGAACAAAGAAAATAACTACAAATCTGAAAAGTAGCAAGGTACAGTTAAAATTTTACACTCTAAACTAAAGTAGAACATAAAAAAGTATATTAATTTAAGCTTTTTTGTGAAACAACATCCAATCAGTGTAAAGAGTGCTTTGAAACTAATCCGCGCCCTTTGATGTGGCGTAATATCAACAATCGGCCCATATTATCAATTAGAACAAGAACAAAGAAAATAACTACAAATCTGAAAAGTAGCAAGGTACAGTTAAAATTTTACACTCTAAACTAAAGTAGAACATAAAAAAGTATATTAATTTAAGCTTTTTTGTGAAACAACATCCAATCAGTGTAAAGAGTGCTTTGAAACTGAAATAAATGGTAAAAAACAAGAGGCGTTACAGATGACGTGTGAGGCTAGATTTTCTTATCACCACATTCCCCCTTTTTCTCCTCCACCTCAAGACTGACACTCACATCTACACTCACACATTATATTAGGAAGAAAGTAGCAAATAATTTAGAAGTTCCTAATATATGTAAAAATAAATATAAAATGGAAAAAATATACAGGGTGTCCCGTAAGTCTGGAACCATAGGGAAAAATAAATAATTCATGTTTTTCCGTTTATGCAAGTGCCCATGATGTCTTTGAGTAAGGAAGAACGTATCCAGGTAATTCTGCTCGTAGGAAATCGGAGTCAGAGGGAGGTCGCTGAGGAATTTAACAGATTGCATCCGGACCGCGCGCCGATAACACAGCTGTGTCGGCAAACTTGCAGCAAAGTTCAGGGAAACGGGATCCATAGGAGATAAACCACGCAGTGGACCTCCGAGGACATCCACCGACGATGACACAGCCGCTACCATCCTCGCAACGGGCCACTCGCAAAGAGATCCCACAAATATAGCTTCCCTCACCAGCTATCTGCAAAGCAGACAGGATCCAGCTTTGGGACATGGATCTAGGGTTTAAAGCAGCCTAGCCCTGCTACATTTAGAACCTCAATATAAGAAAAAGACTCGCTGTCTTCACGTCAGATTGAATACACCAAAGAAAAAGGGGTAACTATTATATTTTAGCCAAAAAACCAAAACTTAAACCTCAACTGGCAGAATTGAGCGTCCACTTTTCAAGGCACATAACATGTCCGTTTCAAGATGGGAATGAACTCAGAATGGTCCCCTGAGTTTTTTATGATACACACAGACCGTGCATGGAACAAGGAACTCTTCTGGGATAATTAAATCCACTATAGTCCGAATAAGTAATGGTAAATGACAAATACCATAGTTTTTCTTTTTCATGATGCTAGCCCGACGTGGGCAACGGGCCACTCGCAAAGAGATCCCACAAATATAGCTTCCCTCACCAGCTATCTGCAGGGATAGGCTGCTTTAAACTCTAGATCCATGGAAGGGTGTTCATTTTATCCTGACCCCATGTAAATGACATGTTATTTCAACATATGTTTCAAGTCTTTTTCTTTTTATTTCAGGTTATAACTTATGTCACGGAAATTAGCACCCGTGGAGAATTGGACCCTGCCACATCGAATTAAGATTGTGGAGCTGTTTTTGGAAACAGGATCCCTAGTTCAAGCATAGTGAACATTCAGAAGAGAATTACAGCGAAGAGATGTTTCAAGCAAGAATTCAATTCAACATTACGTTAAGATGTTCAGAAACAAAGGTTCAGTTGCTCCCAAACCCCATAACAGATCAGCAGCAGTAAGAACAGCAGAAAATATTGCTGTAGTAAGCGTAGCGATTCAGCGAAGTCCCCGTAAATCTGTTCGCAGTTTGTCACGCGAAACAGGAATAGCGCAAACATCTGTTTTCAGTATATGTTAGAAAATC
Source organism: Bathynomus jamesi (assembly GCA_023014485.1). Taxonomy (NCBI): domain Eukaryota; kingdom Metazoa; phylum Arthropoda; class Malacostraca; order Isopoda; family Cirolanidae; genus Bathynomus; species Bathynomus jamesi. The sequence goes on from JAJOZX010006845.1 coordinate 95,401, forward strand.
TAGAAGAGGAAGAACCATTGTTGTCCCAAGGCGATACGATGACTAAGCTGATTGATGCAGCATTGCTTGTATATATATTAAGTTAAGGTGTATATATATCCATCTCATAATTGTAAGGTTAGTGAAAAATTAACTTAATTTAGAGCTAGCATTTTTTAGCTCTTGTGGCATCATTGTTTGGTCACACTGTTGGCATCATTTTGGGACGCTGCGCGTCTTTTCTACTCGTTTGTGGAAGGTCGTACGTAAAGGTGTGGTCTGATAGAGAGCTCTCTTGCAATTCAGTTTGGTTGTTTAGATACATGATTGTTGCATCGTGCAATATTCCAGGTTGCGTTGTTGTTGCAAGGTTCAGAAAGAAGACCACAAATAGTACCCTTTTTGTTTACTTTAAGTTCATGTAATTAAGGTCTAAGGTAGGCCCGCATCGAGTCAGCAACCCTGAGGTTACCCTGAGGTAGGACCTAATAGGATCTCAAATCCGTAAGTTTTAATTTAGCTTAACTTGGGCTTTAGGTAGAACTTGCCCTTTAGAATTTGGCCGTTCACGGCTCAGCTGGGATTTTGAACCCGACAAATAAATAAAATAACATGGTCCTTCAGAACCGGATTCTACCCCAAGACTGAGTCAGTGACTATTTTTCGGCAAAGTTCTGATTGTGCAAATTGTATCCCAAGTTAGGCCTAGACGGGTTGAGTATTATTGAGTTAAGGTCCCAGGGTAAAGTTTGGTCGCCCAATTGCGAAACTTGGCCAGTCGTCTGTCGTTTTTGGCCTACATTTTTTCCGGTTTGGTTAATTTTGGGTTATTATTAAATTAAGGTCCCAGGGTAAAGTTTGGTCGCCCAATTGCGAAACTTGGCCAGTCGTCTGTCGTTTTTGGCCTACATTTTTTCCGGTTTGGTTAATTTTGGGTCATTATTGAATTAAGGTTCTGGGGTGGAAAATTTGGTATTCCATACTGGTGTTTGGTTAGTACCCCACCCAGCAATTCAGTTTATTTGAAAGTAAAATTTGCGTTTGATCAGTTTGGTTAAGTATTTCTGCCAATTCAGCTCATTTGGTATTGAGCCCAAGGGTTGTTTACATTGAAGATGAGTGCATCTGAATTGAACAAATTTATAAAAAGGAGAAGCGCCTACAAAGGTCTAATTACAAAGGTCATTGCCACTATAGATTCTGCCATAGAGCAAGAGGATTTACGCTTAGTGACTGCGCAGCTTTCCATATTAGAAACTAAAAAGGTTGCTCTAAGTGAGGTAAATGTTAAAATTGAGGCTCTTATAGAAGAGGATGAAATAGAAAATAACATAATTTACTTTGAAGAGATTATTGATGATATGATTAACGTAGGCCTCCGAGCAAAAGAGTTTAGCAGCTCAGTACAGTTAGATACCAGGTCTAATAATGAAACACAACACTCAACAAATGATGCTTGTGAAGTTGAGGTTAACAGATCTGTAGTTCAATTACCGAGGCTTGTACTCAAAACATTTTCTGGGAGTATTCAGGAATGGCAAGGATGGGCAGACAGTTTTCAATCAGCAGTTCATTCTAGTCAAGTGTTAAGTGCCGTGGAGAAGTTTAATTATTTGCGGTCCCTCTTGGAAGGGGAGGCAGCAAAGACTATAGCAGGATTAGCATTAACAGAGGCTAATTATAATGTGGCTTGGGGTATATTAAAGAAACGGTTTGGTAAGCCAGAGATCTTAATTAAAAGCCACCTCCGTGCACTTTTAGCTATACCTCCTGTTAATAATCCTAATAGTGTCAAGGAGTTACGGCAGTTATATGATGAATTTGAAATTAGAACTAGGTCCCTGGACAACTTGGGTGTAGGAATGGAAAAGTATGGTATAATGTTGGTTCCTACACTGGAGTCTAAATTGCCTAGCTCAATTTTGCTTGAATTAAGTAGGGACACTCTGCAGAACATGTGTACATCCCCCTTCAGCAGATGTTAAGTCTTTTAGGCACAGAATTAGCAAGACGAGAGGGAGTTGAGTTTGCACAGTGGGATGGTAAACAAGGGGACAAAGGCAGGCACAGCACCAAAGTTTCCACAAAAAGGAATAGCCCAGGTACAGTGTCAGCTCTACATGCCTCCTCTGAGAATAAATTAAAGGGAATCAAGGAATGCATATTTTGCGAAGGCAACCACAAGTCATATAAATGTGAGGTGGCTGAGGCCTTACCCTTTGAGGAGAGAAAGGACAGGGTAACTAAGTCCACAGCATGTTTTAAATGTTTTTTGAAAGGTCATAGAGCAAGGTTTTGTAAGTTTAAAATTTTGTGCAAAAAATGTCATGGTAGGCATCAGCCATTATTGTGTGAAAACACTCTTAGTAGGCCTACCCCAGAAGTAGAGACATCAGTGGCACATGCCACTGCTATGCAAGGGAGTAAAAGTAAAGGGGGATTATTGCAAACAACTGCAGCCTTATTAATTGGGAATGAGGGAGAAGCTACTGTAAGAGTGTTGTTGATAGTGGTAGCCAGTGTAGTTTTATTAAGACCAGAATTTCCAGAAAATTGAAGTTTAAAGAACTTAAGAGGGAAAATTTAAGAATTTCTGGGTTTGGGGGTTCCGTTCAAAACCGAACCAAATTTAAGAAGGTAGAAGTTCTGGTTAAAGGGTTGTTACCGCAAAGTCCCACTATCAAGGTCCAAGCTGTAGAGATTGAGGAACTTTGTGCTCCAGTCACTACTTGTTTAGATATGGCATGTGTCCAAGAATTGCAAGTTAAAGGAATTAATTTGGGCAATAATAAGTTTGAAGGAACAGAAGATATTAGTCTTTTGATTGGAGCTGACTATTATTGGGACTTCATCACTGGTAATATTGTCCGTACATCTCAAGGCCCGGTAGCTATTGAAAGTAAGCTAGGCTGGATGCTACATGGTAGTTATTGCAATGAAATGGAAGTTAAGGCTCTTTTTGTTAAGATTGAGGAGAACAGCCATGGTCTGGAAAGGCATTTGAAAGCGTTTTGGGAACTTGAATCTATTGGTATAAAGGACAACCAGGCAAGTACAGTGAACAATGATGTTTTAGAGCAATTTGAAAAAGGGGTTGGGTTTAGAGGTGGTTGCTATGAAGTTGGCCTACCATGGAAGGATTCTTGCAAACCCGGTTCAAACCTTCAGCTAGCTAATCGGAGGTTGGAGACTTCATTGTACAGGCTAAGAAAAAATGAGGAGTTGTTAATTGAATACGATGAGGCCATCCTAAGTTATGTAAGGGAGGGCTATGCTGAAAGGGTGCAAGGTGAGCTGGTGAGCCAGGAGGCACATTATCTGCCACACCATGCAGTGGTACGGCGAGACAAAACTACCACCAAACTGAGGGTAGTTTTTGATGGCTCAGCCAAGGACAAAGGTGGTGTGTCCTTGAATGACTGTTTGGATGCTGGGCCAAATTTAAATGCAGATTTATTTTCCTTGTTACTGAGATTCAGGTTTGGTAGAGTAGCATTGACTGCAGATGTGAAGCAAGCCTTTTTGCGGATAAAGTTAAAACCAGAGGACAGAGATGCAGTAAGGTATCTGTGGGTGGATACGAAAGATTTGTTGGAAAATGAACCTAAGGTTCAAGCATATAGAATGAAGTCAGTGTTGTTTGGCCTCAGCTCTAGTCCATTTCTGTTGGCAGCTACTATGCAGTACCATTTTAAGAAATATTCTGAAGTCTATCCTAACACTATTGAACACATAAGGAAAAATTTTTATGTTGATGATTTGCTATGTTCCGTGGATAATACAGAAATGGCTAAACAGATATTCATGGAGGCTAGAGCTATAATGAGGGAGGCTGGCATGGAGCTCAAAATGGCAGACCAATCATTCGCAATTACAAGAGTTTATGAGTCATTCCTCTGTAGTACCTGATGCAGCAGAAAGTATTGAGGATTCTGGTATTAAGGAGTTGTGGGCAATAGACGCAAAGTGCTAGGCATCGTTTGGCAGCAAGATGATGATTTGTTTACCTTCAATGGGAAATCTTTAGTAGAGCTGGCTGAGAATGAGACAAGGTGGACAAAACGTACAGCTCTTAGTTTGGCTTCGAAGGTCTTTGATCCTCTTGGATTCCTGGCTCCATTTGTGATAAAGTCAAAAATTTGGTTTCAGAGCCTCTGGGAAATTGGACTTGGTTGGGACCAAGAGTTACCTGATCATATGGTGGTTAGGTGGAAATATTGGTTCAAAGAATTGGCACATCTTGGAGACATTGAAATCCCAAGATGGTACTTTGGAGAGTTGAACAATAGTCCAGACAATTTGGAGCTGCACATCTTTTGTGATGCAAGTGAGGAAGCCTATGCAACTTGTATTTATATAAGAGGCGCATTGCAAGAGGAAGTAAGTTGCAGGTTGGTTGCTGCAAAGAGTAGAGTAGCACCTTTGAAAAGGCTTTCTGTTCCAAGGTTGGAATTGATGGGTGCCGTTATTACTAGTCGGCTTGCAATTACAGTGCGAAAGTCTTTGGCCCTCTATGAAATTCCAAGCTATTATTGGACAGACTCCACTATAGTTTGGCACTGGTTAAGAAGTCAGGCAAGGAAATGGAAACCATTTGTTGCCAATAGGGTGGAGGAAATTCAAGCGCACACAGATCCCAAGCAATGGAAGCATTGTCCAGGCATCCAAACCCCGCTGATTTACCAACACGAGGAATTTCGGTGAAAGATCTTTCACAATCAAGTTTGTGGTGGAATGGGCCAGAGTGGCTAAAACTTGGAAGTGAAAACTGGCCTTCTAATCAGCCTATTGTAGGAAATGCCAGGCTGAAGAAGCATGGGTGAGTGAGGTGAGAAAATGCGCTGTGAACAGTTGTCAAGTTATGCAGCAGGACCCCATATTGAGGCTTGAGGACATTAGCAGTCTGAAAAGATTGTTAAGAGTGACAGCATGGATATATAGATTTACAACAACATTAAGGGAGAAACATGAAGGGAAGGAATTCTGAACAGTAATGAGATTCAGCAAGCCAGGAAATACTGGGTGTATATGCGAAGAAGGAAAAATTTGGTGAAGAGCGGGAATTGCTCACCAGCCATCCATTACAGGTTCTACCAACACATTCTGCGCTCAAGGGTTTGGATGTGTTTTTGGATCAGGATTTATTGAGAGTAGGAGGTAGACTACAGTTTTCTGGGCTTCCAGAGGAGAAAAGACATCCAATTTTGCTACCTTCTGGGGGGCACTTTGTGGACCTTTTGATCCTGGATACTCATCATAAGCTGTTACATGCTGGAGTTAGAGAAGTGATAATAGAGATTAGACAACAATTTTGGATTCCCAAAATTAGACAAGTAGTGAAAAAGGTCTTGCATAAATGTGTGTGTTTGCAAGGTTGGAGTGCAAAGCCTTATTATGAAAAGGTGGCTCCACTTCCAAGAGAACGGTGTGTCTATACTGCCCCATTTGATGTAGTGGGAGTAGACTTTGCAGGGCCAGTCTATGTGTATGAGCGAGGGGAGTCTAACAAAGGTTATATATGTCTTTTCACCTGTGCTACCACCAGAGCAATCCATTTGGAGTTGGTAAGCAACTTAAGTAGTGATGTATTTCTTTTGGCCTTTAAAAGGTTTGTGAACAGAAGGGGTTTCCCAAATAAAATCATATCGGATAATGCAAAAACCTTCAAAAGGCTGCAAAGGAACTCCAAGAAATTTGGTCCTTGCTAAAAGAGGAAGGATTCCAATCCTACTTTTCACACCAAGGGGTACAGTGGAGTTTATTGTTGAGAGAGCACCATGGTGGGGAGGATTTTGGGAAAGGCTAGTGAGAAGTGTAGTGTCCATTAAAGAAACTTTTAGCTAATGCTCATTTGAGCAAAGAAGAATTCTCTACGGTTTTATGTGAAGTAGAAGCAATGGTGAACAGTAGGCCTATCACTTTTGTTTACAACAGTAGGCAGGATGCAGAGCCATTGACACCAAATCATTTTCTTTGTGGTAAACGATTAACATCAAACCCCAGTGTGCCAGAAGACTTGCAGCCTATCCAGAGCACTCAAGGAGAGTTAACCAGACGGTTCAGGTACCTTGAAGAGCTACAAGATCAGTTATGGAAGAGGTGGCAGATGGAATACTTGCCAGAACTCAATATTACCCATCAGGCAAGGGTAAAGGGCTCCATGCAAATTGTATCAAGATGGGAGAAGTGGTAATGATTGGGGATGAAAGACCAAGGCAATGCTGGAAGCTTGGCATAATTGAAGAGTTGTTTGTTGGCAAAGACAATTTAGTTAGGTCTGCACTGGTAAAGACTTCAGGAGGAAAGTTAAAGAGACCTATACAAAAACTCTATGCTTTAGAAATCAGCAAAAACACAGATAGTCAAGATGAACATTTGAGTTACAGCCTCATGAAGAAGGCTTGGCTAACCTTGCAGAAGGTAATGACAACAATGCCTCTTCGGTGGGGAGTGTTAGAAAATCTAGAAGAGGAAGAACCATTGTTGTCCCAAGGCGATACGATGACTAAGCTGATTGATGCAGCATTGCTTTATATATATTAAGTTAAGGTGTATATATATCCATCTCATAATTGTAAGGTTAGTGAAAAATTAACTTAATTTAGAGCTAGCATTTTTTAGCTCTTGTGGCATCATTGTTTGGTCACACTGTTGGCATCATTTTGGGACGCTGCGCGTCTTTTCTACTTGTTTGTGGAAGGTCGTACGTAAAGGTGTGGTCTGATAGAGAGCTCTCTTGCAATTCAGTTTGGTTGTTTAGATACATGATTGTTGCATCGTGCAATAGTCCAGGTTGCGTTGTTGTTGCAAGGTTCAGAAGAAGACCACAAATAGTACCCTTTTGTTTTACTTTAAGTTCATGTAATTAAGGTCTAAGGTAGGCCCGCATCGAGTCAGCAACCCTGAGGTTACCCTGAGGTAGGACCTAATAGGATCTCAAATCCGTAAGTTTTAATTTAGCTTAACTTGGGCTTTAGGTAGAACTTGCCCTTTAGAATTTGGCCGTTCACGGCTCAGCTGGGATTTTGAACCCGACAAATAAATAAAATAACAGTATACTCCATAAGGATTTATATTTACTTCCATACAAAGTGCAGATCACACAAAGTCTTAAAGAAGGA
>JAJOZX010006845.1:107500-225000 GCA_023014485.1 Bathynomus jamesi
ACTTTGTTTACCCCAGAGTAGGTAGCTACTCTGTCACTTAGCATGCTTTTCATAAAGAGTATGTCAGTATCGATGGCATCTTGTTCGGCCTGAGTTTTCCCCTTTTTCGCAGCCGCCATGTCTTTCAACACTGTGTTCTTATAAAATTTCATCGTCAGGCTCAATTCCGATTTAAACTTCATAATTTCAGGATCATCAGCCCGTCGCTATCCTCATTCTTTTTCATAAGCATATGTAGTCTTTGTCATAGTAAGTTTTAATCACTCGGCCATATTGTTCCTGCCTGTAATGGTTGGACATTCGCCTTCTGGTAATGCAAAAGCACATTGTCAATGGTGGCAGATAAAGCCTGGTCCCAATGCATATCCCGAAGGCTTGCTAACAGACATAGTAAGACCTGCCTATTAGTTGGCAGTTTGCAGCCCTTTATTCCTTTTCTTCTTCTCGGGGTACGGTGCCCAATAACATTCTGACATACTCATCATCTTGCCGTGTATCCATGATTAAATCTCTATTCACAACATCAAATCACTGTCAAGGGAAAAGAAAAGAGCATCATTAAAATTAAATTCAATAAAATAATACGTGGAAAATTTGTGGGTCAGCGTTCCAGACCCGGAAATGAAAAATCTGATAAAATGTGCTATTTTCACACTTATTATGAAGTTCATAAGCTGAAATAGCAATACTTGCTGGTACGACGGTGCTAGCTCAAACATGCACCGATCTCCAAGAAAATTTACAGGGGTGTTTCCTAGATAAATACACAACACTAAAACTTTGAACAGCATTGTAGGACCATTTTTTGATTTTTGGAGGGCAACGGTCACACCCTAATATATATATATATATATATATATATATATATATATATACCGGGTGAGTCAAAAGTCTCCATACATAGGAAAAATGGTCATGATAAATAAATGATTATTTATTTTTTATTTTTTTGCAGGTGATGTGCTGAGATGCCTTTGTATGTGCATTCAGTGTAATGGTGCCCACATCGAGCATATTTTGTGACTTACAAGTGATTGCATAATAAAGTGACCATTTTTGCCTATGTATGGAGACTTTTGACTCACCCTGTATACACACACACACACACACACGAGAGTACTTCAATAAATATCCACACTTTTTATTTTAGTGATAATATAGTATATATAATATATACTCGTAATAATAAGCCAAACTGAGATCTATAGGCTTATTTAGGCTACTCGTAGCTGTCACATATCGTACGAGTAGTGAGCATGGTTGCGCCGCTTTCAATTTGTACTCTGGAAGAGTACACCTTTTGTGGGCAGAAGGTGTGAAAGGAGCTGAAATTCACACGCGTTTATGTGCTCAGTATGGGAATAATGCGTTACCACGGCGGTGTGGATTTAAATGTTCAAGGAAGGTCGGACATGTGTGACAGATGCTCAGCGCTCAGGACGACCGTCAACATCAACCAGTGGTGACAAGCAGGAAGAAGCCAGAGCCATGATTTTCGATGACAGAAGATTAACAATAAAAGAAATTGCATCTTCATTAGACATCAGTCAAGGGTCAGTCTATGCGATAGTTCATGACATTTTTGGCTTTCACAAGGTTTGTGCATGATGGGTGCCCAAACAGTTGACAGAAGAGCACAAGCGTAATCGTATGGACGTCTGCTCTTGTCTTTTGGCGCGGTATCATAATGAAGGTGAAAACTTTCTGGAGCGCATTATCAGTGGAGATGAAACCTGGATCCATCACTATGAACCAGAAAGTAAACGACAGAGCATGCAATGGAAGCATCCAACACCTCCCGTGGCAAGGAAGTTCAAAGCGCAGCCGTCAGCATGTAAAGTTATGCTAACACTGTTTTGGGATACACGAAGCCCTATCCTTGAACATTATCTAGAGCGTGGAACTACAGTAACAAGTGCATCGTGTTCTGACATGCTTCGGAATGAGTTAAATAAAACAATTCGCACAAAACGGAGAGGGAGATTGTCGGAAGGTGTTATTCTGTTACACGACAATCCGCGCCCTCATACCGCTGCATAGACTAGAAAATGCCTTCAAGAACTTAAATTTGAAGTTCTCGACCATCCAGCCTACAGTCCAGGCCTGGCACCTTCGAATTTTTACCTGTTTAGACCACTAAAAGACGCTTTGTGAGGTCAGCGATTCCAAGGTGATGATGACCTGAAGGAGGCGGTGCATGACTGGCTGGCTACACACACAGCCAAAAACATTCTTTTGTGATGGCATTAGGAAGCTTGTAGATCGCTGGACTAAATGTATTGAGAAACAGGGAGACTATGTTGAGAAGTGATGTGTTTATAATCTATCAGATATGAAAATAAAAAGTGCGGATACTTGAATTACCCTCGTGTGTACACAACACACACACACACACATATATATATCAGGTCATCCCATAAGTAATGTCGTTTTTTAGATCGGAGTTTGAAGGACAAAAAAAAAACTCAACTGAAACTTTTTAATGTAGTTACCTAGTATATATTTTCCATCGGAATCAATGACACTGCCAACGTCCTACAAGCTTTCCAATGCCATGTTTATAAAATTCAGGCGGTTTTGAGGCAAAAAACGTACAAAGACTGGTGTGCAGGTCATCTAAAGAAGTATACTGTTTCCTGAAGAGATGATAATCTGAAGGCGCAAGATCTGGAGAATATGGAGGATGTGGAAGTTTTTCCCACCCAAGCTCCTCAATTTTTGCAGAAGTGATCCGAGCGGTATGAGGACGTGCGTTGTCGTGGTGGAACACGATTCCTTTCCGATTAACCAAAGAAGGTCTCTTTTCTTTAAGTGCAGGGTTCAATCGATCCAGTTGTTGACAGTAGACTTGAGCGGTGATTGTTTGGTTGTGTGGTAAGGTTTCAAAGTGTATTACACCACCTTTATCCCACCAAACACTAAGCAACACCTTCCAAGGGTGAAGATTTGGTTTTGGCTGTGGTGTCGCTGGTTCTCCGGCACAAACCCACTGTCGACGGAGCTTAACATTCTGGTACAGTATCCACTTTTCATCACCAGTCACTAAACGGTGCAAAAACGGATCTTGGAGTTCACGGGAATGAAGTTGTGCTAATGTTTACCCACACCCTCAGATTGTCGACCGACAATTCATGTGGCACCCATTTTCCTAACTTAGGCACTTTCCCGAGTTATTGCAAATGTCGATGGATGGTGGACGGGGATGAATTGAGTTTCGGGGCCAATTCTTCGACAGTTGTTGAACAGTCTTCTTCAAGTGCGGCTAACAGCAGGTCATCATCAAACTCAGCAGGGCGTCCAGAGCGTGCTGCATCTGTCAAACAGCAGTCACCATTCCTAAACTTTTGAAACCATCTTTGACATTTCCTCACATGCAGAATATCGTTGCCATAAACATCCTGAATGTTTCGCGTTGCTTCAGTAGCACTATTCCCTTTTTTGAACTCGTAAAGCATTATATGCGTGATATGCTCTTCTGATACAACCATGTTTATAAGGGGCTCACATAAAACAAAACACACGTCTTCACTGGTCAAGGTCTGTAAAGTATGTAGCGAAACACGATGGATCTTCTCTTAGATATAACCTTCGGAAAATTTATGCTTAAACCGAGTAGGACTAGTTTAAACTTAATCTATCGTGAAAAACGATATTACTTATGGGATGACCTGGTATATATATATATATATATATATATATATATACGGATTATGAGAAAACTACATGGGGTTTTGATTGATTGCCAATCAACTTGGCTATCGGATGGAAATTTCCAGCAGATCTTGATGGTCAGTTGACGGCAAAAACCCTACGTTTTAAGTCTTATGTTAAGTTGCCATTTTTGGGTTCTTGTAAATTAGTTAGTATGCTTAAGAATTTACTTAATAGATTTTTTCCTTATTGTCAGTTTGTTTTTCTTAGTTTGAATAATGTCAGCCTTTTCGCATATTTAACCATAAAGAGAGACTCCCCATTTCTTTGAGATCCTCTGTTGTTTGTTTTCGTGTGTGGGTTGCGATGCTCGTTACGTAGGTCAAACATGCCTACAATTCTAGAGCTGAAAGCTAGAAGGCCAATGTCAAAATTTTGCATTTTGACAAAAACGCGACTGAAGGTTTCTTTCTGTAATCAAAATTCAACTTTTATTAGCAAATATTATTCCTTTATTTCAGTAAATTGTACACATATGCACTCTCATTTGATGTCTTTTTCAAAATCATGCTGCCTATTTTGGCTTTAAGAAAATTCAGAATACACAAATGGCCATCATTAGACTGACTTTGGCTCACGACATTGGCTCATTGCGGTGCACCTAATGATTTTATGACATTGACCCTTGTAGCACTGAAAGAGCAGTTGATTTTCGAGTTCAGCCCTACCCTTATCTCAAAAAATGGATTTTTTTGGCATTGTCCCTTCCAGCATTCAGCCCCAGAACTGAAACAGAAGATTAATAAACACAGGGGTGTCTTTCATAGGACTGGTTGACCTGTGTCTTGTCCAGAATTCTCAGACACACGTAATGATTCTGTTAATTGTAATCATCCATTTGATACTGATAATTTTTCTGTTTTGTCATTCTTTGTTAACGTTATTGATATAAGAGTATTAGAATTAATGTATATTAAACAACTCCGTCCATTCTTTTCTGTCTCCTGCACCACACAGTAAGTTTCGCCCCGTTTGTGACATTTAGTTTATAACTTCGCTTGGATTTGTTTTTATTACTTTTATGTTACTGTTTATACTCTCGTTTTTTAGACTTGCTGATGATAAATCTACTTAGATTCGAAACGTCGTACTGGAATAAATGTTTTATAGAATTGCCTTCATATATATATATAGATATATATATATTAAGTTTAGCGGAGACTAGTGTTTCTGACAAAATCGAAATTTATTATAAACACCGTGATTGGCTGAAATTGGTTACCTGGGCAATAAATTATCAATTATATATATATATATATATATATATATATATATATATATATATAAGTTTCATGGAGACTAGATTACACTAAGTTAGATGGTCGTTTTAAATTGATAATTTATTGCCCAGGTAACCAATTTCAGCCAATCACGGTGTTTATAATAAATTTCGATTTTGTCAGAAACACTAGTCTCCGCTTAAACTTAATATATATATATATATATATATATATATATGAAGGCAATTCTATAAAACATTTATTCCAGTACGACGTGTGTATATATATATATATATATATATATATTATTATATATATATATAATATATATATATATATCCGACGTTTCGAGGGATACAACCCTCATCCTCAGGGTAAATTCTAAAATTCTAAAACGTAAAAGATAAGTAAAATTTTAAAACAATTGCAAATGAAAAATTACAAAATAAAACTGACATTAAAACAGTCAGAGAGAATGGAAAACTCTGATTTAAAGAAGGTTTAAGTTTAAAAATATAAATAGGCTCAAAAAAATCTAAGATCATCACTGTTGTTACATTTGAAATCTTAAAATAATTATATGGTGAAAAAGGAATGTCACATCCAACCGAATGTTCACATATTATGGATTTCATTGGGTTACTGATGGGACGACCGGTGTGAGACGAACTACCAAAATACTGGTCAGTGTGGAACTGAAGTAATCGAATGGTACTTCCAATGTAAGATTCGCTCTTGCAGTACGAGCAATCAAATTTATAGACGCATAACGAGCAAAAAGGCGGAGGGAATCTATCCTTAAAACGAAAGTAAGATCTTATAGTGGAAGAATTCACAAAAACGAATTTAAAATTAATTTGGGGGAAAATTTCTTCAGGGCTGCAGATAGATCTTTCTCAATCTTGTTGCTAACAAGACCGTAGTAAAGAAAAGTAAGGTAACAATTGTCTTTGGGAACATTAATGGAGTTAACTTTGAATAAAAAAAAGTGTGCAAGTAAAAAAACTCATACCCAAACCTGTAAAACTTGATTTACGATATAGTGAGGTAGAAATGAACCATTCAGCTTCTCATTAGACAAATCCAATAAAAAAGGAGTTTTGTTGTTATTCTCTGATTCGAGAGTAAATTTAATGTTAGAATGCTGTGTATTAAGATAATTTAAAAACTTTTCAACATGTGATTGACATCGGAAGTGTGTGAAGGTATTACATATCTTCGATAAAAGGCTGGGCGAAAATCAAGAGGACAGGTATCAAGGTCCTGTTCTTCAAAATGACACATGAAAATATTTGTGAGAGTGGGACCCAAAGGGGAACCCATAGCAACACCTTCAGTTTGTTCATAAAACTGATCATTAAATGCAAAATAGGAATTAAAAATCGACAGTTCAAGAAATTTCCTGAAATTTAACCTAATAAACCATGAACGGTCTCGCAAGAAGAAAAAAAGTTTGTCAACACAAAAGTCAATAGTTTCGTGTAATGGCATATTAGTAAACAGTAACTTAACATCATAGCTACACATAAAAACATGAATTTAATCTATTAATTTCGTAAGCAAAAGAATAGGATTTTTTTACCGAGTAATCGCTGGTAGTAGGTGGAGACAAAATAGGAATGAAGAATTTAGCCAAAGGATAGGTAGGAGAATTATGAGCCCCAAGATAGGTCTAATAGGCACTTTCCTTTTATGAACTTTAGGGAGGCTATAAAGAATACCAGGAGTAGAACCAGGAACAAAAAGGTTGTTGCAGTCAATTTCATTATAATGACCAACTGATTTTAGATAACGTAAGAACCTATTAATTAAGGTTATCCTAAGTTTGCAAAATAAAGACAAAATAGAATCTTTAACTTGGCGAAACTTACCAGTATTAGAAAGAACAGTCAGGACTTTGTCTACATAATCTTTTTTGTTCAGTACGACAAACCCCTTCCTTTATCAAGTTTTAAAATTTTATTTATGTTTAACCTTTTATAATTTACCCTGAGGATGAAGGTTATATTCCTCGAAACGTCGGAGCTATATTAAAGTTATGTTGTATGTTGCTTCCTTTTCCTTATACGTTTGAGGTTTTCCTAGAAACAAACCTATCAATTCTATATACAGTGTGTCCGTAAAGTCATGGTGGGATTTTAGATAGCTATATTATTGCAACGAAACATGATAATGAGATGAAACAATGCCAAATTTAAGAACAACTCTGAAAGTTGTATCTTGTAGTTAGTCTAGGCTAAGCTTAACCTTTATCTCGTAGTTAGTCTAGGCTGTCCACATGCCTATGTTGAACATGAGCGTAATAGCCCGAAAGTTAATGTGTAGTGTGCTCTAGCACGAGATCGAGTGATTGGCCCATTTTTCTTCGCGGAACCCACTGTGACGTCACACAACTACCTCGCTATGTTGGAACATTTTGCAGTACCCCAATTTATTGACAATAATGTCATCTTTCATCAAGATGGTGCTCCTTCGCACTATGCCAACGTTGTTCGAGAATTCCTTAATGAAAAATTTCCACAGAGATGGATAGGAAGAGGAGGATGGAAGCCATGGCCTCCACGCTCTCCGGACCTGACACCTTTGGACTTTTATTTGTGGGGTTACGTCAAGCAAAGCGTGTACAGTGTACCCATTAGGGATATTCATCACTTGCACGAGCGAATCACGGAAGCTATCGCATCCGTCACTCCTGATGTTCTTGGGTGTGTGGCTGGAATTGAATCACCGCCTAGATGTCTGCAGGGCTACCAGAGGAGCCCATATCGAACTACGTTAAATAAAGTTATTCTTTTAGAGTTGTTCTTCAATTTGCCTTTTTTTCATCTCATTATCATGTTTCGTTGTAATAATATAGCTATTTAAAATCCCACCATGACTTTACGGACACACTGTATATGTTAACCTAACCTACCCACCTAACCGGGGATAAGTACGCCTAACCCGGGTAAGAGGTTCATTCTCTTGCCCCTTATAACTTACCTCTTACAGTGGTTAGTAATCACTTCAACACGGCATCCCCGATCTTCCCATCTTCTAAATTTATATTCTCCGATCTTACAAGTTATACCAATGAATACCTGTTTTCAACGACACCAGATTGAAATCAAGTAACAAAACCGTACTACAGAGTGGCCACAAAGTCTCTTTGCAGCGAAATTATAGCGTATCTGCATGTTGTCCTTGTTTTTCATGCAAAGGGACTTTGTGGCCACCCTATAGAACTGAAAACTTTCCTATAAATGTAGACTTTTTCCGCGGATGTCAAAGCACAAATTTCTGACCCATTTTATGCAAAATACACTGGATATCACATTTCGTACAATTTATAGTATCTTTCACAAATCCTTTAAATTATAAATAAGCCGACACTTCACTTTCATTTGGCAGAAGTTCCATTAAATCTCTCAGGGTAGACAAATACATCCCCCTTCTCTCCACTATTTAGCAAACACTGAACAATTATGTATAATTTGGACTGTCAAAAAACTGGTAGTGCGATACTCGTATATATGTTACAGGGAATGTGTAACTAGGGATTTCATGTAAAGTTAAGTCGTGATATTTTCGTTGAACCTTCGGGAAAATTATTATTGAATGCCCGATTAGGTTAATTGAAAGCCCGGTTAGATCAACTGTACGCCCTTAACAATTGGTTAGGTTAAATCGTGATATTTTTTTTAAAATTAACGAAAATATTACGACTTAACCTTTCATAAAATCCCTGAACATTTTAGGGATTTCATGAAGTCTCTAGTTACACAGATTTCCTGTAACATATATAATTTTATACTGTATGTTACAACTCAGATTTGTCCCCTGGGAAACTCTTGTTACACACAGACCGTGCATGAAATAAGAAACTCTTCTGGGAAAATTAAATCCACTATAGTTCAAATAAGTAATGATAACTGGCAAATACTAAAGTTTTTTCTTTTTCATGTCTCAGCCAGCACCATAGACAAAACAAAACACTTGTGATTTTAATTTAGTCTGTTACCATTTTACATTTAGTGAACTTTCCATTCAGTTACTTTTTTACTATATACATATACATACATACATACATACATATATATATATATATACAGGGTGTCCCAGAATTAACTATCTATTTCAATGAAATCGGACAAATTTTTTAAAAACACACTTTTATTTATGTTTATCATGTTTAATATGTGTTAAAAATGTATAAATTTCTAAATTTTTTTCATAATTTTATTTTCATAATTTTTTCATTATCTGGTCCAATGAAAGACCGTCTGAAGTCATAGAATGGCAAAGAGACTCTCCAAAAGTTAACGTGTGGCTTGGAATGACCAAATCCAAAAATTTATGGCCCATTCTTCTTTGCGGAAGCAACTGTAACAGGTACCGTCTACCTTGATATGCTTCAGCAGTTTCTCGAACCACAGCTTCTTGATGATGGCATTCTTGATAATGTTGTGTTTCAACAAGAAGCATTGATCTTTTGGCGATAAACTTTTGTTTTTATGAAACCCCATGCAAAGAAATCCAGGGGTGTCAAATCCGGAGAACGCGGAGGCCAAGGTCGAGGTCCTCCACGTCCAATCCACCGATTCGGAAGGCGTCTGTTGAGGTATTCTCGAACAATTAGAGCATAATGACATGGTGCTCCATCTTGTTGAAACACAACATTATCAAGAATGCCATCATCAAGAAGCTGTGGTTCGAGAAACTGCTGAAGCATATCAAGGTAGACGGTACCTGTTACAGTTGCCTCCGCAAAGAAGAATGGGCCATAAATTTTGGATTTGGTCATTCCAAGCCACACGTTAACATTTGGAGAGTCTCTCTGCCATTCTATGACTTCAGACGGTCTTTCATTGGACCAGATAATGAAAAAATTATGAAAATAAAATTATGAAATTTTTTTAGAAATGTATACATTTTTAACACATATTAAACATGATAAACATAAATAAAAGTGTGTTTTAAAAAAATTTGTCCGATTTCATTGAAATAGTTAATTCTGGGACACCCTGTATATATATATTTTATATATATATATATACACATTTTAACTGCAACAACAGGTCATTGGTTTCTGTTCGTATGTAGGAGAATTACGACTTCTGATTAATCGAGGCCCATGGTGTATGGATAGCATATCTGACCGGCAATCGGAAGATCCCGGGTTCGATTCCCGGGTGGTTACCTCATTTTTCATTTGTTCGTTCTCTCTCCTCATCTTGTGCGGAACGTTCTTCTACACAAGCGTCATTCTTTACATATATATATATGACTTATTTGACTTAAGTCCCGTCCGGAGTTCTCCGGGTTGGGTCCCACATTTGATGTCTCCATCCTCTCCACGTCCCTCTGTCCAACGCCATGCGAGTCGGCTGCTGCACGGTCCGCTCCTCGTTTGCTCTGCGGAAACGTCTAAGCCACGTTTCCCTCGGCCGTCCCCTCGGTCGGGTGCCCTCAACTCGTCCATGCAGCACCATCTTCGGCCATCTCTCCCGGTCCATCCTTCGTACATGCCCAAACCACCACCTCCTCTGTGCATCTCTTACCCGGTCTAATATCGAGTCTCTGACATTATTCATTTCTCTTACTCTTTCGTTGGTTACCTTGTCCTCCCACCGCACATTACATATCCTTCTTAAACATTTCATTTTAAATGCCAGCAGTTTCTTTTCCTCTGTCTTCTTCAACGTCCAACACACTGGTGCAGTGTATAATACCGTAGGAATGACTATTGCTCTTAATAGTCTGATTTTCAGACTTAATGAGATGTTCCTGTCTTTCCAGATTTTGTTTGGTCTTTCAAATGATCTTCTTCCCAATGATATTCTCTCTTGAACTGTCCTCTCTGTGCCTCCGTATGTAGTAAAGTGTACTCCCAAATACTTAAACTCATCCAACTGTTCTATTTTTTCTCCGCCCAGCCGTATGTCTAAAACTTCTCTCAGGCGTCCAATCTTCATACATTTTGTCTTCTCTCTGTTAACCACTAGCTTGTATTTGGCACATTGTTCTATTGTCAATGAGACCATTCTCTGGAGATCTTCTTTCGATTCTGCTAGTAGAACTATATCATCCGCATATCTCAAGTTTGTTATTTCCACCCCACCGATCTTAACACTTGTATGGCAATTTTCCAGTGCCATCGCCATTACCCATTCTATAAACATATTGAAAAGGTAGGGGGACATCGGGCACCCTTGTATCACTCCGCCCGTTGTTCTGAATCGCTCCGTTAAGATCTGGTCTTTCCTTACTCTTGCGTGTTCGTATAAACTGTTGATTGTGTCAATTATGCTTTGTTCTATTCCCCAACATTCCAGCACTTTCATCATACCTTTTCTCCATACCGAATCGAAAGCCTGCTTAAAATCAATAAACACACAGAACACATCTCTTCCTTTTTCCCACATTTTCTCGATAATCTGCGAGAAAGTGAATATATGGTCAACTGTGCCTCTACCTGCTCTGAAACCTGCCTGTTCTTCCGAGATCACTTCATCTTCTCTTCTCTTTATCCTATCTTGAATTATCTTGGCGAGAACTTTATAAGAGTGCGATAGTAAGCTGATGGGTCGATGATCTTGTGAAGTTTGTTTTGTGTGGCCTGGTCCCATTCCCGTTGCCAGATGGAACGGAAGTGGGAGTGGAGAGTCGGGAAGAAGTCGGAGAAAGGGAGGGGCCGGGAGGAGTCCGGCGGTAAGCAGGCCGTCTTTGCCGTGCGGTCCGCCTCCTCGTTACCCTGGATGCCGACATGTGCCGGGACCCAGCAAAAGGCGATTGTCTTGTGTCAGAAGGCTGTTAAAAAGTGAAAGATTTGCTGGATGGTACAGACGAGCGGATATGGGGGGGTTAAATCTCTCTAAGGAGAGAAGTGCGCTTTGGGAATCTGAATAAATGACGAAGAAGCTGGCAGAGTGGGTGCGCACAATGTCGAGGGCCTTCTTAATCGCGAAGAGTTCTGCCGAGAAAACGGAGGTCTCGCGGGGCAGGCTGACGCCTCGAGAAAGCGGCTGGGCCAGTATCACTGCTGAGGCGGCTGCACCAGTCTCCGAACAGGAACCATCTGTATAAATGGGGACTGTGTCCGGGTGTTGAGTTGCGTGTTCACGGAAGAGTGACCTGTATACCGTAGCGCTCGTGGTATTCTTCGGGAGGGCACACAGGTCCCTGCAAAACTTGATAGGGGTGAGGAGCCAGGGGGGTAGATGCTGTATGAAATGGGGATAACTGAGGGGGCGGGCATGTTGGAAAGGTCAAGGAAAGAGCGGACCTAGTTAGTGAAGTGCCAGCTCCGTCCCTGGGGTAGAGTTCAGAAATCGCCGCGCATAGAAGCGAAGAGGGTAGTCTTTGTGCACGGAAGTATTTCCTTATGAGAAGCAGACCACGTCGGAGGGCGAGAGGGAGGTAATTGCAATCCACTTGAAGGCTGGAGGCTGGGGAAGAGCGGAAAGCACCGGTGGCGAAGCGGAGGCCCCTATTAAGGACCGGGTCCAAGATACTGAGGCAGGCGTTGGAGGCTGAACCGTATACTACACTACCATAGTCCAGCTCAACTAGACCATGGAAGTGTGTGTGTGTGTGTGTGTGTGTGTGTGTGTGTGTGTGTGTTATCGAATTAAGTTTCATAAATTAGTATACATATTCAGAACGTCAAAGTGAACAAAAACGTTCCTATGAACATAAATCCGTAATCGCTTCGTTTCCGAGATACATTACTTTTTTGTCGAGGACGATCCAATACGCATACGTTCGAAAACACCTACATAGTTGCGTATTGTTTCTGAACACTCTTGACACGTTGCCACAATTCATCTATGTTATTAACTTCTCTTGCATAAACAAGATTTTTTTGAATACCTTAACTTACAAGAAAGTCAATTGCATTTAGGTCAGAAGAGGTGGGTGGCCAAGCGACGGGACCATGCCGCCCATATATGTACTCTGATGCGGGGAAACCATTTTGAGCACTTGCTGTAAATAAACTTTGGTAAACTTTAATGACTCATTTTAATTGGATTGTCCTCGGCAAAAAAACACTATCTCGGAAACGAAGCAATTGAGGATTTTTCATAGGAACCTTTTTGTTCACTTTCACGTCCTGAATATGCCTACTAATTTATGAAATATAATTTGATAACACCCTGTATATACACACGTCACCTCAGTATATAAAATTTGTTTAAATTACAGAAAAAGAATCTTCTAATTTGAAACGAATTTACACATTGACTACAAATTACAAAAGCTTTCCATATACACATTAGAATAGCACCTTTTCAATTTTTAGAATTTTTTTTTTTAAGTTTACGAAAATGACAATAAAAATATAGTAACGCAGTTCACTTCGACCTTCAGTCAGTGGACATTGAAATCTATATTTATGTATATCTATAAACTGTTAATTGCACCGATGTTCACAGATATAAAATTGTCACTATGCCATTCCACACACAACTAAAAATAATAATTCATAAAATAAGGATAAAAAATAAACAGTGAAGTACGTGAAATAATGTATTGAACAAACTGTTGACTTTTCAGAACACAGACTATATTGCACCTTTATATTTCAGTGATGGCTAATTGGTTATCTCTTGAACCCCTCTCGGGAGAGCAGTCTTATCTCCCGATTTGAGGAAAACAAGATATATTTCACTGCAAAAATTAAAGTAATGAAAAAAAAAAATCAGGAACACACGGCTACATATTGGACTCCATGGAAGATACGAGAGCGTTCATTTGAAGTACCTAAGCCCAAATAATAAATCCTACAAGTACTATAATTAATAGAGATATAATAGTTTGTAAGTGAAAATGAACCGTTTCACTTGCTAAATTATTTCCCCTCAATGAACACTTTGTACATATTTTTAACTTAAAATTAAATAAACGTTCAAATGATAGAATATCCTAACAACTTTTATCACTTTTCCAATGACTAGATATAACATCTACTCGTACATGGAAAAACGTAAGTATAATTTTACGGTACGTGACGGGTTCTAAGTTTTTCAGCATTTAACACGAGCAGAAGTATCACAAATTGAAAGGATCCGATAATGAGAAATTCTGAAGCAAGATCTTCAAAATTTCCATTATTTGATAATTTCAAGGACGAATTTATTTAAAATATAAATTTAGTTAATATTAAATTATTTATGATTAAAAAATTTCGAGACGCGCTTCTTTTGATACTGTTATATGTAGTGTTGCAAAAATAACTTTTTTCTGGTTTGTTTTTTTAATCCTATTCAACGGGAAATCCGTTCACATAGAAAATAAAAACTAGCAATTAATTAACTAATAATAATATCTGTAAGGTCCAACATTAAGAGTAACAAAAGTAAATTATTTTTAAGGAAACGTATTAAGTAAAATTACAGTTTAGGTAAAAGTTTCGTTACAAGTTTTAAAAAATTACATCAACATTTTTGATTGCGGAGCACAAAATTAACAGATAAAACTGATAAATTAACTGCCTTAAGGCGCTTGGGGTTGCGCAACCCCCGCGATAATATTGAATTAATGAGAACAAAATTATAGAAATTATTTCATTTCTTAAAAAAAAAAAGTAAAAACGCCTTAATTTAAATAATTTTGGCATTTCACACACACACACACATCTCTGAAAGGCCATTCAGCAACTCACCAGTGGCGAGTTGAATATATGAACTGGTGAATGCATTCTGGAAATTTAAAAATGGTATTTAAATTGTTGTAAGCTAGTTGGCATCATCATCTTGGCGTGTGTGTGTGTGTGTGTGTGTGTGTGTGTGTGTGTTTTACATTCTTTACAGCTATATATACACTGTATACATAATATATACTGTCCATAAAATGACTAAATCCAATCACACAACAGCGTATTTTGTGACATACAAGCAAGAGGTAATAAGTTCCATACGGAAAACTTGCACCGCTTCCCACTCATTTACGCTTACAAAGGAGTAACCATACTATTAAAAATAAATGCTCTCAGAGATCATAAAGCGTGTCTTTGTATAGCTTTCACACTGATTAGAAGCGTATTAAAAAGTATAAAATTACAAACATTTTAAGCATTTTGGGGGATAGGGAGACCATATATATCCCAGAAGCCCCGCGCCGAAGGCATGTTGTACATTATGGGGCACCACATACATACATAAGAAATCTGTATTGTTAAAATATTTCTAATACTAAAAATGATAATTTTGTCACACGAAACCCAGTAACTATTGCTGTTGTTGAACGCGACACATTTTTTTTTTTTTTTAAATGAACTTCCAGCTAAAGTTCGAACTTAAGAATGTAGTCGGAGTTTGTTTGCACAATTTCACAACAAAATTACAAACGTAAAAAAACATTTAAAAATAATATTAAGAAATAAATTTAATACTCTAAACTATTATTTTCTCTCTTGTCTTTTTTAAATTTGTTTTTATTCTTCACAATCTCTTGTTGAATTGAGTGAAGCGGTTCCAATAAGCGTGGAAGGTTATTAATCTAGAAAATAAAATAAAAACTAAAAATCAAATAAAGTAATAAATAATATAATAATAAATGTAAGTAAAAGAAAACAAAAGTGAAATTAAATGTATAATTTTTTTTGTTAGTTTTTTTTTTTTTTACAAAGTTATTCTGAATTGGTCGAAAATGGGATTCCTTTGAGCTGATGTGACATCTCAATGCTCTCTGCTAATGAGACACTCATTCACGAAGAAAATAAATTTACAATTTATTTGTAACTTTTACGAGAGAGGAAGGGCGACAAGCTTCACCTTCGTGAAATGAGGAATCATCGCGAGGAACATTTGAAAGGTTGAAAGGTAATGAATGAATAAAGTATTACAAGATTTATATTGGTATTGGAAGAATGATTTTCAGTAGATATTAATCGTAATAATAAACAATACCAAATTTCATTCATCAAATTTGTCAATCTAGAATCGGATCATTTATTATAAAGAACGATCGATCTTGTAAATGATTAGTATGTACAATTTTGATACTAACCAATACCAATCTTCCAAAAAGTTAATTCTGCAGATAAAGTGAAAACAACAATTTGGGTGTTTTGCTCAAATTTGGTCAGTAGTTCCCCAAGTAAATTAAATAAATTTATAATACAGTACCAACTTTAAAAATTTTTCACTCGTGTTAATCTATAGATTAAATATGCATCGTAACACCACAAAGTATCTATATCACTTCATTCTTAAGCCATTACACAGCTCTGGTCATACCCATGTTCAATCCAAAATGTGATTATTATTATCTGTTCTCATTTGAGAGAATTCTCGTACCTTTTGCACATCTAAATTTAATTTCACTCATCGCTGTCTTGAGTATCAACAAGAATTTTTTTTCTGCGGCAATTTATCTGCATTCCTGAAAGAAGATGCTAGTAATCTAGGTAAAACGGATAAATATTGTCACATATATATATATATATTACACAAACACACACACAGACCATGCATGGAACAAAACTGAGAAAATTAAATCCACTAATATATACATATATATATATATATATATATATATATATATATATATATATATATATATATATATATATATATATATATATATATCACACAATCCCCCTCGATTAGGTACTCCGGCTTGCCGGGTCGAGGGGGCTCGCACACCTCGTGAGTTGTTGGGGTTTTCTCAACTCCTCGCGGGGTGTGGGCAAAGAGTTACCTAGTTGCGTTTCCCTCCCCTTCCTTTTCTTTTTTGCTCCCCTTTTTTCCCGTATCTTACGGAATTTCTCTTGTCTTGACTCGGTCTTGGGCCTCTGTCAATTGTAGTATTCCCCACCCCCCTCTGTTTGTTTTTGCCAGCAGTCTTGGGGTCATCGGGTGCACCCGCTGGGGGGCATCGCTCCGTGGCTGAGCCGTGCTCTGGGGATGGTATGGGCGCCCGGACCGCTGCTGCATCTGGATTGGGTTTTTGCTAGGCCCTTAACGGACAAAACTCCAGGAGAGCCAATCTGCTGTTTTTAAAACGACAGTCAGGTTGTGGGGCGGGCTACCCGGGACGTTGGGCCTGCGCCTTGAAGGATGCAGTGGCGGATTGGTGCATTGCCTTGGGTCCGAGGCTATCTTCCTTATAATTATATTATTTATGGGTAAAATTTCTAAAACTCAATCCCCTCCTGTTAATGACTCTGGCCTGTCCTTGGATAAGACTTCTACTTCTGGTCGTTCAGCGGCCTCTGCCTCCGCTGGATTGACCTTAAAGCCGTATGGCCCCCTCTCGTCCTTTGCGGCGTCTGGCTCTCGTGGCCGGGCTCGTGGTGGCCGTAGGGCGGGGTCTTCGCGGCCCTCATTCTCTCGCCCACTCTCGGTTACCGTCACACGTGGACCTGTCTCTGCTGTCAATTTCTGTCCGGTGGATAGGTTCCTTATTCTCCGCCCTTCCGCTGGCTCCCTTCCGGGCAACTCGGAACGGGTGTTTCAGCGTCTTAAGACGGTGGGGGTTCCCTGCCGTTATGATATCCGCCCTCTGAAGGATGGATCTCTTCTTTTGAAGTCCCGTTCTTCGGGGGTGACTGAGTCCCTTCTACAGTTGCAGGATGTTCTGGGTTGCAGAGTTTCTGTGACTCCTCATCCGCGACTGAATAGTTGTCAGGGCACCATTTTCGCTTCCCGTCTGCTGTCGATCCCGGTTGGCGAGTTGCAGGAGGATCTTGCCTCCCAGGGGGTCACGAAGGTCTTCCGCTTTTCGTCGCGCCGGGATGGTGCTCTTACTCCGTCTGCTCCTGACCTTTGACTCCCTTGTGCCTCCGGCCCAGGTGTTCTTGGGTATGGGTGATCGACGGTCTTGCGAGTTTTCGGTGCGGCCGTATGTGCCTGACCCGGTCCGCTGCTTTGACTGCAACCGGTTCGGTCATGTTAGTTCTGCGTGCCGCCGTGAGGGTGAGCTCTGTGTCCGCTGCGGTGGGCCTGCGCACCCTCCCCCGTGCACAAAACCCACGCAGTGCTCGAACTGCTCGGGGACCCACCCTTCCTCCTCGCGGGACTGCCCCGTTTTCAAGTTCGAATTCGAAGTGCAGTCCTTAAAGACTACCGAATTCCTCAGTGCGCGGGAGGTGCGCGATAGGGTCCGCGACCGGGAGCCGCGGCGGGGATTGTCCTATGCTGCGGCTCTTGGCTCCGGCGGGTCCTCGGGCCCCTCCCATGCTACTCCGGCGCCTACCGGAGTGGTGCCCCCCCTGGAAGTTCCGGGGGTTGGTGGTCCTCCTGGCACCGCAGGACCTTCTTGTCCCCCTGCCTCACCCTCAGTCGCCAAGACTGATTCCCTGCCTACAAGTGCCCCTTCTCCCTCTCCGGCCTTGGGGTCTGGATCCCTGCCTGCCCGTCTCTCGGGTGGGAGGGTGAGGCCCCGAAGGGGAGGAGGAAACGTCACCGTGGTCGGAGTCCTCCAGACCCGTCCACGACCACTGCTTGCTCTGCTTCCCCTTCTTCACCGGAGGGGAAGCGGCGCGCCGCCCCTACTCCGCTCGGGACTCCCTCCCCTATACGGAGGGCTGGTGGGGCGTCACCTCCCGGTGCCCCAACTAGTGTCCGGGTGTCGGTTGAGGTGCACCGCCCCATGACACCTTTGATTACTGACTCGGTTCCCACGGTGGACCCGGTCGAGAGGGGCTTGGCCCTTATTCATGGAGTCTCTCTCCATTCGGCTCCTGCCGAGAGTGGTCGGGTCTCTCTCCTGGATCTACCTTTCCCACCTGTGGTGGATCTTTCCTCCCCCCCCCCGTCAGCACTTGTCTGGTGTGGAGCCCCGACGTCTGGTTCTCCCTGCCTTACCCCTGGTGGGGAGTCGGGGGTTTCGGCTGGGCCCGTCTCATCGTCTCCTCTTCCCCCATCGGGAGAGCCCCCATCTGAACTCCCTGTTCCACTCCCCCACCCTCGTTCTACTACGGGTGGAGCAGCTGCGGAGTCTGTGGCTTCCAGTAATCGGGATCCTCGTCTCCGGGGCTTGCCTCCTGTGGCCCCTACTCTCCCCGCTCGGGGTGAGTCGGGGAAGCCGATTCCGTCCCTGGTTACGGACCGTTGAGTTTGCTGCTCAGCTTGGTCCGTGGATTTTTTGCTGTTTTCTCTGCCTCTTATTCTGCCTCTTCCCCTTACAGTTCCATTTTGCATTGGAACTGTAGGGGGCTTTTAGCTAACTGGGAGAACCCTCCCTGCTGGAGAGCGAGCGGCCTTCCTGCGTTTGTCTCCAGGAGACTATCCTGGCTGCGCGGGGGCTCCCTCGCCTCTCTGGCTATGTTGGTTTCCCTTGCACCCCGGATGAGCACACACCGGCGGGGTGCGGCGATTTATGTTCACCATTCGTTACCCTCGCGAGGTGTGCCTCTTCGTACTTCCTTGCAGGCTGTGGCTGTGCGGCTCTTTTAGATCGCCAGTACACTGCCTGCTCGATTACATTCCTCCCCATGACCCTCCTTCTCGCGACGCGGTTCGCGAGTTGGTGTGCAACTGCCTCGGCCGTTTCTCCTCCTCGGGGACTTTAACAGTCGCGACCCGGCTTGGGGAGATGTCCGGTCGACAAATGTGCTGGTATGTTGCTCTCCTTAATGGAGGAACTTTCCTTTACTTGCCTCAATTCTGGCGACCTACCTATTTCACGAACCCACGGGTTCATTCCTGTATTGATCTCTCCTTGGTGTCCCTCGATGCCTACTCGATTTTTCGTGGAGGGTGTTGGGGGACTCTTATGGCAGTGATCATTACCCAGTCTGTCTTGAGCCGGTCGGACCGCAGCCGGGTGTCTCGTCTCGACCGAGGTGGTGCCTGGCGCGGGCTGACTGGCCATCCTTCAGAGCTCGTTCCGTCATTGCCCGTTCGGTTTTGGACTTTGGCTCTGTGGATGAGAGCTTGGAGTTCTTCGAGCGGGTGGTGATGGGCGTAGCGGAGGACTGTATTCCTCGATCTTCCGGTAACCCGCGGACGCGTAGCGTCCCGTGGTGGACTCCAGCATGTCACCAGGCGGTGTGTGAGAGGAAGAGGGCAACGCGCCGCTTCCACCGCACCAGAACACTTGATTGAGATGCGGCGGGCGAAGGCTTTCGCCCGCCGGACTCTCAAGTTGGCCCGTCGGGCCTCTTGGCGTGCTTTTGTGTCTGGCATTTCCTCGTCTACCCCTTCTGCTGCTGTGTGGCGGAAGGTACGTAGTATCGAGGGGAAGCCGGTCCCTGCTCGTCGCCCTGTCCTTCAGGACGGGGACGGCTTCCTTTCGGATCCTACTGCTGTGGCCGATCGGCTGGCCGGGGCTTTTGCTGCGGTTTCCCGTTCGCCTTCAGTTGCGGATCGTCCGTTGTCGGATGTTACGTTCCCACCACCTGGGAACGAGCCCTATAACCGTCTCTTTACGATGCGGGAACTTCGGGCTGCTCTGGCAACCCATCGTTCTTCCGCCCCTGGCCCTGATGACATTCCTTATGACTTTATCCGGAATCTGCACCCGATGGCCTTACACTTCTTGCTGAATCTTTTCAACCGGATGTGGGTTGAGGGGTCGTTCCCTTCCCGTTGGAGGGAGGCGATTGTGGTCCCGATACCTAAACCGGGGAAGGATCCGGCGGAGGTGGCGGGCTATCGGCCTATTGCCCTAACGAGCTGCTTATGCAAGCTCCTTGAAAAATGGTGGCCGTCCGACTTTCATTTACACTGGAGTCGCTTGGGTTATACCCCCCGACCCAGTATGGCTTTCGTCGATTTCGGGGTACTCTGGACCCCCTTCTCCTCGGTCATGATGTACAGGAGGCCTTTCCCCGCCGGGATCTTGTTCTGGCCGTCTTTTTCGACGTCCAAAAGGCCTATGACACGACCCATCGGGGAGTTGTCATGGACCGTTTGAAGTCTCTTGGTTTCGTGGGCCTTTTGCCCACGTTTATTCGAAACTTCCTCTGCCGTCGCACTTTCCGCGTCCGTAATGGGGCGGCCCTATCTGACCTGTATGTTCAGGAGGAAGGGGTGCCTCAGGGGTGTGTCTTGAGCGTCTCCTGCTTCAATCTGG
This sequence comes from Bathynomus jamesi, assembly GCA_023014485.1. Lineage (NCBI taxonomy): Eukaryota > Metazoa > Arthropoda > Malacostraca > Isopoda > Cirolanidae > Bathynomus > Bathynomus jamesi. Next base: position 128,434 of record JAJOZX010006845.1, read on the forward strand.
TCATGTCTGCGCTACCGGAGGCCCTCCCGCCATCGGTGCCTTGTTCCGTCTACGCCGATGAACTGGCTGTCTATGCCGCGGGGACGAGCTTTACCCTCGTGGAGAGGCAAGTCCAACTCGCGGTCAATCGGGTTGAACGTTGGGCGTCGTCGGTGGGCCTTACGCTGTCTTCCCCGAAGACTTCGTACGTGGCCTTCCTTCCGTCGAGGAGACGGGGCTCCGGCGCCGTCCCGGCCTTTAATCTTACACTCGGGGGTCAGCCTCTGGCCCTCGTTCAATCAGTACGTTTTGGGTATGGTCTTCGATAGCCGTTTGAGCTGGGTTCCCCACCTTCGCAGGCTGCGCGAGACGTACCCTGGATTTGCTGGGACATTTGTCTCACTACATGGGGCGCGGATAGGCGGACACTCCTCCGTTTGTACGTGTCCCTGGTACAATCAAAATTAGACTATGGGAGTGTGGTGTATGGCTCCGCCTCCCGTACGGCCCTTCGGATACTGGACCCGGTCCTCTCTAGAGGACTGCGCATGTCATCTGGCGCCTTCCGCTCCTCTCCGGTTGATAGCCTGCAGGTTGAGTGCGACATCCCTCTTGGAGGATCGGAGGTCGTTCCTCATTGCCAAGCACTATCTCCGGATCTCCGTCTTCCCAACTCTCCTCTGTTCCAGGTGGTGAGAGGGCGTTCTGCCGGGATGGGGGTTGGTATTTCACCGACACGGTGACCTCCCTCCTCGATGGTATGGGCACTCCTCCTCCATCCGTCATACCGGTCTCTTTCGAGGGTGTTGCACCTTGGGAGAGCACCCCTGTTACTGTAGGGCGTTGCGCCCCGTTCGCAGGGCCGATTCTGACCTGCCTTGCTTCGGTCTCTGTTCCTTCAGCACAGCTTGTCACTCTGCATGTGTTGCGGTCTTCACAGATGGCTCGAGGTCGGCGGGGGGTTGGGGCTGCGGCTGTTCCCCAGTCGTCTGCCCTTGCTCCCCATGTACCCGCCTCCCTGATGGGGCTTCCGTTTTCACGGCGGAGCTCTATGCCATTCTGAGCGCTCTGGAGGTGGTGCGGGAGCATCCGGATGGGTCATTTGTCATTTATTCGGATTCCCGCAGTGCACTGGATGGCTTGGAGTATTTCAATCCCGTCCACCCACTGGTTCGGCGTATCCAGTTGCTTTGCCATTTCCTTGTCACTTCTGGTGGCAAGGTGGTGGTATTTTGCGGGGTCCCTGCACATGTTAACGTAGCTGGAAATGAGGCTGCCGATTAAGCTGCCCGTTCCGCGTGCCGACTACAGATTTCACCCATGCCCCTTCCCTTTTCAGACTATATCCCTAGTTTTCGTAGTTTTTTGCGCTCCAGGTGGCAGAGTCGCTGGGATGTCGCTACAACTAACAAACTCTGCAAAATCAAACCCAAATTAGGATGTTCGGTCTCTTCCTTCCATCGGTCGCGCCATAAGGTGGTTGTTCTGGCCCGTCTCCGTATTGGCCACACCCACCTGACCAATGGCTATTTGATGACCGGGGATCGTGTGCCCCGATGCCCTAATTGTAATATTCCGTTTACAGTTGCCCACCTCCTGGTGGAGTGTCCACTTTACTCTGAGCTGCGTGCAGAGTAGTTTCACTTTTTGGCGAACGTCGGGCCTTGTGATAGGCTTGGCACTATCCTGGCTGAAGGTCCCCACTTTTCGGTGACCGGATTGTTCTCATTTCTCTCTCGTTCCCAACTTCTTTACCGACTGTGATTTCGATACGATTTTTCTATATCCTTTTTCCCCCCCGGTCTATTCTTCGTCTCCGTTAGCTATCTTACAGTTTGTCCTGTGTTCGCTCTGCTATCCACCTTTATTTTGGTGGCCATGAGCGGTCATCCCTTGAAAAAAAAAAAAAAATATACGTATCGTATTTGTCGGCTTATAAGACGCACTTTTTTTTTCTTTATAAATACCTTAAAAAATCGCCCTGCGTCTTAGAAGCCGAAAGTGGCAATACAGCACATCAATTAATTAATTAATTAATTAATAACAAATAATAAGAGTAATAATCATATTATCTTTCTTTATTCGCTTTTGGGTTTTCTTTTTATTGAATTTTACATATCCACTGTATTAACAATAAAGTGCATCAAAAACTTTTTTTGAATTTACCTTTCCAAAATTAAGGTGAGGCTTTCACGGCGCAGCGTCTTGGAAGCCGTCAAATACGGTAATTATTTTTAAAAAAAAATTTTTTTTTTTTATATATATAAAACCCTCAAACAATATTTATCCGTTTTACCCAGATTACTAGCATCTTCCAGAACTGTAGACTGCGGATGTGCTCACTGAATATCTGTATAACCCGACAAAACTTGATTTACTGGCAGACCCCACTTGCTGTTCAGTGTGTCCACTGAGCATGCCTTTGTGATTTTCAAAAGCAGTTCTTTACACATTTTAAGCGGACACGCTTTGCTCGACAATGCTGCAGGATAATTTTGTTTCTTTTGCGTCGTGTCGATTGGAGTGATCTTGCCATTCAGTAGATTTTGTACGGAGTAACTTAGTCGGCAACTTATCCAAACTCTCTCCATATTTTGACACGTTACATTTAACAGTAAATTTTAAAAGAAAGTTCTGCCAAGTTGCGTATTGGCAGAAGGTTTCACTCCCTTTTCAACAAAACTCGGGCCACCACCATCACCATTGTCTTAATGCACCTTCTGAAAGACGGTCATGTGTATATATATGTGTGCGTATGCGACTGGGCATAAGTGTGGTTGAGTGTGATATTTCACAGATGTAGTGGTTTTTTTTTAAGGTAACACCTTTGGTACTTCGGAACATTAAAAATTTTATATAAAAATTCTAGAAAAGATAAGTTGGTTTTGATTCGGTTAGGCGAGATTAGAAGGTACCTAATTATTTAACGACTTGACAGAAAAAACGTTTCCTTCCTCAGCTGCGTTCAAAACACTTATCACGCCCTTCTCGTTCGGCGGCACCAAGGTTAGGTTTGGTTAATCAGTCTTTTAGATATATGGATTTAAAAAAGTTCCTAAGTACTTCCCTGTTCACCGTCTCAACCAAAATTGACTTCCAAACACAAAAATAAGGTAAAGCAAAGGCAAGCTCTGTTCTCAAATCCTCCAAGGACGAGTGTGGAACCTAATTTGAAGCAGGAGCAAACGAGTAACAAATTTTGTTTACTCTAGCAAAAGGCGACGCAGTCACGGTGTACCTGAGCATATTGGTTAAGTGCGTGCACTTTATGGATAGCCTCCGTGTCGGTCGGGGCGGACAGCTGGCGTTTCAGGGGCGAAGGTTTCTCTTCCGTTTGGGAGTGCCTCAGTCGCCACATTTTGAAGTCTTTCGCGGTGCCAGAGATACCTTTCGATTTCAGGGTATCGACATCGTCATGGCTTTCGTTTTTCATTTCGTTGCTGTAATCGTCTCTGCAATTGAAGAACATTTGACGTAACCTCATTTCAAATGAAAAACCTTTAGATTACTTATTTTTATTATTTATAATTCAGGAAGGAGGGGCCAAGAGCGAACGCCCGCAAAACTGCCTCCCTCCCCCAATAGGAAGAGGAAAAGAGCCAAAATAATTTTTTTTTTTTAAAATTTTGAAAAGATTATGTAGTGTGTAAGAGGCATGTACAGTGAGGAATAGAAGAAGCGTGTGTTTGAGAGCATGCTGGGACTGCTCACAGGATAGATGAGAGACAAAAAGATCAGCTAAGGAGGACAGTGACAGGAGACAGGGAGTGCTGGAACTCCTGTCTCCTGCCTAACGTCCCCCGAAGAAGTATTCCACTGGTCGATTGGTGTCTACAATATCTTCCTCTTATTAGCGACATATTGAGACAATCTTAATTCCTCTAAGAGTTAAACTAATCCAAAGCTCACGGATGGCGAGTTTATTCAAAATCTCATTATTTTTACAGTATGAATGATAATACAGATTTTAACTTGGAATTAATGAAACATCCGCTGTACTTCCATTTCGCTATAAAAACCGTCGAAAATTGTAAAGCTCCATTCAAAATTTCGTCCATTTAATAAAGTCGTGTATTTAATATTTAATTTTGAATTTTATGCAAAATTTTTATTTTCTCGGTTACAAAAAAGGGAATAGACTGATTAATACATTTAATTTGACGACCCCTCCCCCTTACCTCTCACAATTTGGACCTTCATTCTCAAAGACACTGAAGCTGGCCCTTCTATGCTCACTATCCACCTCTCCTGCGTGTTTTGACCAGATTGGCGGGGAAACGTCCATACCCCTCGAGCCGCTACTAGGCCCACTACTGTGCCTGCTCCGCAACTGCGTAGCGGATACAGAATGATTGAGCCCGTAGTTAGTGAATTCAGGGGTGGTGCTCCGAGATTGGTTCGCCCACCGTTGCTGTCGACGCTGGTGTGGTGGTGTCACGGAAATAGTGCTGAGGGAGGAAGCGCTTCCGTTTTGCGGTAGGGCGTCGCTCAGGTCACGAAGGCTACTCAGGGGCAAAGTGCTGATAAGAGGAAAAGATGCAATAACTGAAACAAGTTGACACATGGACTGAAACGTAACCAGTTAAAATCACCGATTTTCGCATGTAACGAACAACACAAGTAAAATTTATGCTCATCTCATTTCGATTTTAATCTTAAAGTATGACATTAAATGCAATCTGTTTTATTTATTTTTAAATCATTATAACAACACTGTAGGAAGTGTCGCGTGGCAAACGGACAGTGACCGAAAATAACAACACACGTCCGATGTGATGTCTAATCACATCGGACACTTTTAGCCTCCCTCTAGTTCAGGGGTTCTCAAATGGAGGTACGCGGCATCCTGCTTTGGAACGAATTTTCACATGGAAAAGTACTCTCAAAAGACGGTGTAGCGGCTACACCGTCTTTTGAGCAATTTTGAGTAGGGGGGTGGTACGGGGCACTTGCCGAAGCCATCGAGGGGTACCCAACCGAAAAAAGGTTGGGAACCCCTGCCATAGATAGACAGAAGACAGACTGCCTATTTGTAATGCTCAGACTCAGGTGACTGGGTTCACCCTTGCTCTCTGCAGAGAAAGTAAAAAATGAGTTTTGCTTATTAAGTTTTAATATATATTTGAAATTCTGAAATACAGGGTGTCAAAAATAATATCGAGGGGTTTTAAACGGCATAACATTAAAACCGTTATTTTCTGGGCACCCTCTATTTTAAAAAAGGATAATGAGATTTGGTCAAATTATCAAGCGTTTCCTCTGAAAGAGCTATATAAGTTCAATAACACCAACAACCAAAGTACATACATCTCTTCCATACCGTAGCTGTGGAAATAATTATGGAAAATTTTAACAACTCGTTTGAAGAGTCATTTAAATGTAATGATATATTTTACTTTTAATTTTGTGCCTTTACCCAATTTCATTACTTCATATAAATTATCGTACTATAAATGGCAATTAATTTTTCTATCATACTCGCTATGAATGTGAAGTTGAGGAAAATAGTTTGTCGGGGAATGTAGAAAAATTTATAAAACCTGGAAGTAATTTAAAATTGGTTTGGAAATGACGTCATACCACGTCTTTTCTTTTCTTTTTATGACTGGGTACTTCTTGGAAGTTATGAAAGAAGGGAAAATATGTTAAAGGAGAAAGGAAATGAGTCATTAAAAAAGTAATTTATGGTATAATTAAAAATGTAATTACGATTGAGGCCTCAGAATAGATAAGATATGCTCCCAAGTTTCTTAGTGGTGTAGTCAAATGAGACGTATTGACCCCCCCGCCCCAATGTTAAACTAAAAATGAAATAATTGTAAAAATAAGACAGTTTTAAAATTAGATGTAATAGTAAATTATAGTAGAGTATACAACTACAAGTTCGTTACAGTTTTAACTTTTAAACTATTCATACTACAGGGTCAGTATTGCCACCCCTCAACTAGGCTTGCCAACCCTCCCGGATTCGCCGGGAGACTCCCGAAACGTTATCCTAATCTTTGGGATATCTTACAATTTGAGAATAGTTTTCTTTAAATACATAATTTGGTATCACCTGATCATTTGCATATTATTAGCCTTCAAATAATTTTTTTTTTACTCTTGATATGAACACCACACATATATATATATATATAGGGTGAACCAAATGTAGGTGGACAGTAAATGATAACGTTTATTTTGAGAATACATATTTAATTTTTTTGTATACTATAATACAAAATAAAATTTAAATAAATTTAGTTATAATATTTAATATAATATAACACAAACACCAAAGTTATAATATAATATAACACAAACCGTATTCAACCTACTGTCCACCTACTTTTGGTTCACCGTATATATATATATATTATATATTATATATATATATATATATATACACACACACAGGGGCGTCGATTGACTTAATTGACCTTAGAATATGTCTTTATACCTCCTGCATATGGCCTCAAAATGCCCTTGAAATTGGTCATATTTACCCCCCCCCCCCCCCCCCCCCCCCCCCCCCCCGAACCCGCCAGCTGGATCGGCTCGCCCCTACCATCCTTTATGGCCTGTATTGCTGTATATATATATCATCTCCTGGAATTGTATTTCAGAAAGTGGCAAGCCTACCCCCAACACCCCGCCCAAAACGATAATTTTCTAGCCCTTCCAAATTTAGAAATTTAACTTCGCGGCCGAAATTAAAACTAAGAAACGAACGTCTAAAAGTGGCACAGCGCGCGGCTTCGAATAAATTTTTCTCTATTGTAAGTTCTGGGCCGTATTTACTTATTTTAATGCGTCATTAGATTTTGGGGGTCACAAAGAAATTTTAAAAAAAATGAAGAAACTATCATACAGCAGCCGAGTGACAAATTAAATGGAACATTTCATATCAGGGGCGGATCCAGGAATTTAAGCAGAGGGGAGTCCAGTCTTGGTGGGGCTCGTTACTGATATGTGCTCGGCCGAAGGCCGAGGACGCGCGAGCGAAGCGAGCGCCAGGGGGGTGCCCGAGGGGGGTCCCCCCCCCTCGGTAGAAAATTTTCATATTTGAAGATAGCTTTAGATGGATTTGAAGTATATTCCCGTTATCAAAATCCTGCTTGTTCACACACCCAGGCCAGGTCTGAAATGTCTCAGGATCGGACATAAACTTTTTTTTCTTTATTCTTTTTAAGGAAATTAATTTTGTGGCAACCGGGATACATGTACCTTAAGCCATTTTAAGTCTTCAGGTCTTATTTTTCATATATAGGAGCAAACAAACGCAATCGAAAAATCGTTGGTCACCGTGAGCAGGGGGGGGGTCCGGACCCCCTCGACCCCCCCCCTGGATCCGCGCCTGCATATCATAAGCGCAAAAAGCCTGCGAAAGTGTAGAGATGTAAAAATTATATCAGTAAGGATTAAGTTATCCAAACTTTTGTTTACATATCGAACTAATTTTAGTCATGTCATTTAAAATATAACGATTTAAACAACTTAAAAGCTTTTTTACCCTTATTATTTCTTGTCTCCAAACAAACTGATTAGAAAGTATCGTATTTGTATCGAGAAAAGTAGCTTAGATATTATCTTGTATCTCTATCGTGCCCGTTTCTTAAAAAATATCTTGCATCTTTTATACACAACTAGTACAGTTCCCGTCACTTCGCCTGACGGTTAGACAGGCTAAACTACAAAAAAAGAACCCAGCCGTGAAAATTTTGAGCTTCACATTGTCAACATTTCTGAATCTGGTATCTCCCAAAACCTCCTCACCCCCATTCATACAACTTGGGGGCTAACCCCCTCCCCCATTACCCCACCCATCCCCCATTACCCCCACCCCCACCCTTCCGCCCACCCCAACCCTTCCCCCCACCCTCACCCTTCCCCCATTGCTAAACTACAGAAAAGAACACAGTCATGAAAATCTTGAGCTTCACATTTCCGCCCGTAATACAATTTCTGAATTTTTTTCTCAATTTTTTCTCACAATTTCTGAGTGTGACGGACGGACGGACGGACAGACAGACAGACAGACAGCTCTCTTATTATAGTATAGATAAGTTAGTGTCTTGTATTTTGTATCTAAAATACATTTCTTAATTTATCTTCGTCATATATATATATATATATATATATATAATTTCTGAATTTTTTTCTCAATTTTTTCTCACAATTTCTGAAAGTGTGACGGACGGACAGACAGACAGACAGACAGACAGACAGACAGACCTCTTATTATAGTATAGATAAGTTAGTGTCTTGTATTTTGTATCTAAAATACATTTCTTAATTTATCTTCGTCGTACATATATATATATATATATATATATATATATATATATGTTAAACACAGACCGTGCATGGAACAAGGAACTCTTCTGGGAAAATTAAATCCACTATAGTCCGAATAAGTAATGGTAAATGACAAATGCCATAGTTTTTTTCCTTTTTCATGATTTTAGCCCGACGTGGGCAACGGGTCTCTCGCAAAGAGATCCCATAAATATAGCTTCCCTCACCAGCTATCTGCAAAGCAGACAGGATCCAGCTTTGGGACGTGGATCTAGGGTTTAAAGCAAGCCTAGACCCCTACACTCAGAACCTCTATATAAGTAAAGACTCGTTGCATTCACGTCGTGTTGAATAAATCAAAGAAAAAGGGGGTAACTATTGTATTTTTAGCCAAAAAAAAACAAAACTTAAACCTCAACCGGGACATTGAGCGTCCACTTTTCAAGGCACGAAACACGTCCGTTTAGTATACACAAAACTCAGAATGGTTCCCTGAGAACATTATATGTTAAACACAGACCGTGCATGGAACAAGGAACTCTTCTGGGAAAATTAAATCCACTATAGTCCGAATAAGTAATGGTAAATGACAAATGCCATAGTTTTTTTCCTTTTTCATGATTTTAGCCCGACGTGGGCAACGGGTCTCTCGCAAAGAGATCCCATAAATATAGCTTCCCTCACCAGCTATCTGCAAAGCAGACAGGATCCAGCTTTGGGACGTGGATCTAGGGTTTAAAGCAAGCCTAGACCCCTACACTCAGAACCTCTATATAAGTAAAAGACTCGTTGCATTCACGTCGTGTTGAATAAATCAAAGAAAAAGGGGGTAACTATTGTATTTTTAGCCAAAAAAAACAAAACTTAAACCTCAACCGGGACATTGAGCGTCCACTTTTCAAGGCACGAAACACGTCCGTTTAGTATACACAAACTCAGAATGGTTCCCTGAGAACATTATATGTTAAACACAGACCGTGCATGGAACAAGGAACTCTTCTGGGAAAATTAAATCCACTATAGTCCGAATAAGTAATGGTAAATGACAAATGCCATAGTTTTTTTCCTTTTTCATGATTTTAGCCCGACGTGGGCAACGGGTCTCTCGCAAAGAGATCCCATAAATATAGCTTCCCTCACCAGCTATCTGCAAAGCAGACAGGATCCAGCTTTGGGACGTGGATCTAGGTTAAAGCAAGCCTAGACCCCTACACTCAGAACCTCTATATAAGTAAAAGACTCGTTGCATTCACGTCGTGTTGAATAAATCAAAGAAAAAGGGGGTAACTATTGTATTTTTAGCCAAAAAAAAACAAAACTTAAACCTCAACCGGGACATTGAGCGTCCACTTTTCAAGGCACGAAACACGTCCGTTAGTATACACAAACTCAGAATGGTTCCCTGAGAACATTATATGTTAAACACAGACCGTGCATGAACAAGGAACTCTTCTGGGAAAATTAAATCCACTATAGTCCGAATAAGTAATGGTAAATGACAAATGCCATAGTTTTTTTCCTTTTTCATGATTTTAGCCCGACGTGGGCAACGGGTCTCTCGCAAAGAGATCCCATAAATATAGCTTCCCTCACCAGCTATCTGCAAAGCAGACAGGATCCAGCTTTGGGACGTGGATCTAGGGTTTAAAGCAAGCCTAGACCCCTACACTCAGAACCTCTATATAAGTAAAAGACTCGTTGCATTCACGTCGTGTTGAATAAATCAAAGAAAAAGGGGTAACTATTGTATTTTTAGCCAAAAAAAAAACAAAACTTAAACCTCAACCGGGACATTGAGCGTCCACTTTTCAAGGCACGAAACACGTCCGTTTAGTATACACAAACTCAGAATGGTTCCCTGAGAACATTATATGTTAAACACAGACCGTGCATGGAACAAGGAACTCTTCTGGGAAAATTAAATCCACTATAGTCCGAATAAGTAATGGTAAATGACAAATGCCATAGTTTTTTTCCTTTTTCATGATTTTAGCCCGACGTGGGCAACGGGTCTCTCGCAAAGAGATCCCATAAATATAGCTTCCCTCACCAGCTATCTGCAAAGCAGACAGGATCCAGCTTTGAAAAAAAACTATGGCATTTGTCATTTACCATTACTTATTCGGACTATAGTGGATTTAATTTTCCCAGAAGAGTTCCTTGTTCCATGCACGGTCTGTGTTTAACATATAATGTTCTCAGGGAACCATTCTGAGTTTGTGTATACTAAACGGACGTGTTTCGTGCCTTGAAAAGTGGACGCTCAATGTCCCGGTTGAGGTTTAAGTTTTGTTTTTTTTTGGCTAAAAATACAATAGTTACCCCCTTTTTCTTTGATTTATTCAACACGACGTGAATGCAACGAGTCTTTTACTTATATAGAGGTTCTGAGTGTAGGGGTCTAGGCTTGCTTTAAACCCTAGATCCACGTCCCAAAGCTGGATCCTGTCTGCTTTGCAGATAGCTGGTGAGGGAAGCTATATTTATGGATCTCTTTGCGAGAGACCCGTTGCCCACGTCGGGCTAAAATCATGAAAAAGGAAAAAAACTATGGCATTTGTCATTTACCATTACTTATTCGGACTATAGTGGATTTAATTTTCCCAGAAGAGTTCCTTGTTCCATGCACGGTCTGTGTTTAACATATAATGTTCTCAGGGAACCATTCTGAGTTTGTGTATACTAAACGGACGTGTTTCGTGCCTTGAAAAGCGGACGCTCAATGTCCCGGTTGAGGTTTAAGTTTTGTTTTTTTTGGCTAAAAATACAATAGTTACCCCCTTTTTCTTTGATTTATTCAACACGACGTGAATGCAACGAGTCTTTTACTTATATAGAGGTTCTGAGTGTAGGGGTCTAGGCTTGCTTTAAACCCTAGATCCACGTCCCAAAGCTGGATCCTGTCTGCTTTGCAGATAGCTGGTGAGGGAAGCTATATTTATGGGATCTCTTTGCGAGAGACCCGTTGCCCACGTCGGGCTAAATCATGAAAAAGGAAAAAAACTATGGCATTTGTCATTTACCATTACTTATTCGGACTATAGTGGATTTAATTTTCCCAGAAGAGTTCCTTGTTCCATGCACGGTCTGTGTTTAACATATAATGTTCTCAGGGAACCATTCTGAGTTTGTGTATACTAAACGGACGTGTTTCGTGCCTTGAAAAGTGGACGCTCAATGTCCCGGTTGAGGTTTAAGTTTTGTTTTTTTTTGGCTAAAAATACAATAGTTACCCCCTTTTCTTTGATTTATTCAACACGACGTGAATGCAACGAGTCTTTTACTTATATAGAGGTTCTGAGTGTAGGGGTCTAGGCTTGCTTTAAACCCTAGATCCACGTCCCAAAGCTGGATCCTGTCTGCTTGCAGATAGCTGGTGAGGGAAGCTATATTTATGGATCTCTTTGCGAGAGACCCGTTGCCCACGTCGGGCTAAAATCATGAAAAAGGAAAAAAACTATGGCATTTGTCATTTACCATTACTTATTCGGACTATAGTGGATTTAATTTCCCAGAAGAGTTCCTTGTTCCATGCACGGTCTGTGTTTAACATATAATGTTCTCAGGGAACCATTCTGAGTTTGTGTATATATATATATATATATATATAATACAGGGTGTACATAAAGTCAGGATCTATTTTTGTGAAGCACTTGGAAATTAAATGGAATTCAATCATAAAATGATAAAGTGGTAACATTTATTAAATAATTAATTAAGAGTAGGATTCGAAGTGACGCCCACAGTATCCCTGCACAGCTCAAATCGTTCCGCAGCATTTCTAAACACATTCTGGAGCATTTGCGGGGTTATGTTATCTGCAGCAGTTCGTATACGTAAGTTTTCAAGACTCGTAATCTTCGTCTGATAGACGTGCGATTTGATAAAGCCCCATGCAAAGAAATCTAAAGGGGTTAAATCTGGTGATCTCGCTGGCCAAGGTCTGTTGCTTCCGCGTCCGATCCAGCGATTTGGAAAACGTCCATTTAGATAATCCTGAACAATTTTGGCATAGTGACAAGGAGCACCATCATGTTGATAGACGACGGTACTAACAATCCTATCCCCGTTCCTCCTTGATAATGTGAATATATCACGAAAGCGCTCGGACTTTGTGTTTCCTTTTCCCTGTGGTTGTTTGCTTATTAATAAGATCACGTGTTATTTTGTGATTTTAGTGCATAATGCATATATATGTATATATTAAAAATCCCAAAGATAAAAGTTTAAGATGACCTAAGACTTTCGAAGAAGAAACACCATCTTCTAGGTCAGACTTGAAACTAATTGAAATGGAGAAGTTGAAGACATGGACGACTTGATGCGCATGCGCGAGCTACGTGGTTTACTTGGAATGTCTTTATAAATCTATTAAACTTGGGTCATTGAGTAAAACGCTGTTTGAAATATCGTTTATGTTAAAAGATACTTTATTATTAAAGTTCAGTACAGGGTGTCCCAGAATTAACTATCTTTTTCAATGAAATCGGACAAATTTTTTAAAAACACACTTTTATTTATGTTTATCATGTTTAATATGTGTTAAAAATGTATAAATTTCTAAATTTTTTTCATAATTTTATTTTCATAATTTTTTCATTATCTGGTCCAATGAAAGACCGTCTGAAGTCATAGAATGGCAAAGAGACTCTCCGAAAGTTAACGTGTGGCTTGGAATGACCAAATCCAAAATTTATGGCCCATTCTTTGCGGAAGCAACTGTAACAGGTACCGTCTACCTTGATATGCTTCAGCAGTTTCTCGAACCACAGCTTCTTGATGATGGCATTCTTGATAATGTTGTGTTTCAACAAGATGGAGCACCATGTCATTATGCTCTAATTGTTCGAGAATACCTCAACAGACGCCTTCCGAATCGGTGGATTGGACGTGGAGGACCTCGACCTTGGCCTCCGCGTTCTCCGGATTTGACACCCCTGGATTTCTTTGCATGGGGTTTCATAAAAACAAAGGTTTATCGCCAAAAGATCAATGCTTCTTGTTGAAACACAACATTATCAAGAATGCCATCATCAAGAAGCTGTGGTTCGAGAAACTGCTGAAGCATATCAAGGTAGACGGTACCTGTTACAGTTGCTTCCGCAAAGAAGAATGGGCCATAAATTTTGGATTTGGTCATTCCAAGCCACACGTTAACTTTTGGAGAGTCTCTTTGCCATTCTATGACTTCAGACGGTCTTTCATTGGACCAGATAATGAAAAAATTATGAAAATAAAATTATGAATTTTTTTTAGAAATTTATACATTTTTAACACATATTAAACATGATAAACATAAATAAAAGTGTGTTTTTAAAAAATTTGTCCGATTTCATTGAAATAGTTAATTCTGGGACACCCTGTATTTCTCGTAAAGAATCCTGTAATTTTCTTTTTTTCCTCTTCAGAAAGAGTTAAGAGAAGAGACGGAGTTCTTTAAATCTAATCTTTGGTTATATTCCACTTCATGAGAGTGAACAGAAGAGGAACCATCACCATTTCTCTTAGACTGTATTAGTGTTGATATTTTCTCCTTTAAAAATTATTCCTTTCCCCAACATAAAACCAATTACAACCACATTTTATTTTATATACTCGTGTTATTAGCGTTGTCTTTAAATTTAATTTCCCGTCAAAGATTCTTGGTAGTGCATGACACTAGGGAAAGTATGGATAATCCTTCACAATGCGGTTCGAATTACTTAAAATTAACGAGTTTAACATTTATTAAACGTGTGTTAAATTCGTGAAGTCGTGATATTTTCGTTAGTTTTAACGAAAATATCACGACTTAACCAAATTGTCAAGGGCGTACAGTTGACCTAACCGGGCATGATTGATAGGTTTATCAAAGTTTCATTATATTATATATATTAGGGTGTTTCACGGCAGTGTGGTTGATGGATGAAGTGGAAGGAAGTTCAAGAATTCTGTCCTGAGGAGCCCTTGGTGTTGCACTGGGACGGGAAAATGCTGCCTGAAATCACAGGTGACGGATCTGTGGACCGGATTGCTGTGCTGGTCACCGGGAACGGCCATGAGAAGCTGCTTGGAGTTCCGAAAGTTCCAGCTGGCACGGGAGCGGAGACGGCACGCGTCTGCATTGATCTTGTGCGGGAACACGACCTGTCCGAACGAATCAAGGGGTTATCATTCGACACAACGGCATCGAACACCGGGATTCACGTGGGAGCCTGCGTCAAGATTGAGGAGGGTCTCGGGAAGCAACTTCTTTACCTAGCATGCAGGCACCATATGTACGAAATCGTCCTGGCCCAAGTCTTCCGGTCTTCGATGGGCCCCACCTCTGGGCCCGAGACTGGGATCTTCAAAAGATTCCAAGAGCAGTGGGGTTTCATCGACCGATCTCTTATCACCACTGCTATTGATTCAGATAGCTGCAGCATCGCTGGACCTCTTCAGGGTCTCAAGGACCGAACTGTCCTTGTCGTGAGGGAAGCTCTGGCTTCTGGTCAGCCGCGGGATGACTACCAAGAACCTCTTCAACTGGTTATCCTCTTTCTCGGGAAGAGACTGTCGCCAATGTGCCACTGCGGAAGCCAGGAGCATACCACCATGCGCGGTGGATGGCGAAAGCCATTTACGGATTGAAGCTGTACCTCCTTCAGGACCAGTTCAGGATGACCGGGCGGGAGCTGAAAGGAGTCACAGAAATCTGCCTGTTCGTCGCCCTGGCCTACGCAAAGGCTTGGAGTCGTGCGACGAGAGCAGAGCAGGCCCCACGTGTGGATCTGTTCTTGCTGGACCTGGAAATACTGCAGGAAGATGCCGTGATCGTCGACGTCGCCAAGCAAGCGCAAGCGGCCATGAAACGACACCTCTGGTACTTCTCCGAGACGCTGGTCGGCTTGGCATTCTTCGATCAAGGGGTTCCTCAGGAAGAGAAACAAAGGATGCGAGAGAACCTCGCCAAGCCGGCATCGAGGAAAGCGTTGAAGCGTCTGGAGGGGAAGACCGTCCTCGGCTCCTTCAAAGGAAAGATGATTTCGGATTTCGTTACCTCGAGGACGAAGGATCTCTTCACCGCACTCGGGATCAACGGCGCCTTCGTCGAAAATCCCGCTTCGTCTTGGGAAAGCGACCCACACTACCAAGCAGGCCTAGCTAGGGTCCGCGTCCTGGCTGTGGTGAACGACTCGGCTGAACGGGGAATCGCTCTCATCGAGAAATTCAATACTGCCCTAACAACGAAGGAAGAAGACAAACAGTACCTGCTGAAAGCAGTTTTCAAGAACAGGAAGGATTTTCCGAAGAAGCAGAAGGGGGAAATGATGAAGTGATGAGTCTGTGCTCTCTGACGTAAGGCGTGATTTCTCGGGACCCCTTATTGTTGTCGAAGAATCTCATTTTTGGCCAGGAGTGATAAATATGTAAAACGAACACGGGCATCTATGTGGATTAAAAATATAATGTGTTCTCATTTATGAAACACCCTAAATTATATATATATATATATATATATATATATATATATATATATATATATATATATATATATACATTTTTTGATAAAAGTTGCTTACAATTAATCGAAACCTACTTGAAAATTATTGAATGCCCTGTTAGGTAAACTATACGCCCTTGACGATTGGTTAGGTTAAGTAGTAATATTTTTGTTAAAACTAACGAATATTTTAACGAAAATATCACGACTTAACCAACTGTCAAGGACGTACAGTTGACCTAACCGGGAAAGAAGAAATTGCGGGGTATAACGGAAAAGTACCAAGAGTTCCACAATAATTTTGGAATATTCAGTTCTTTTTCCGAACTTCTAATCAAATCATTAAGAATGACTCCTTTCAGACAGGTCAGGCCATCATGGTTTAAATCACACTTCTTAATAAAGTTAAGACAATAAAATCACCCAAATAGTCATTGAATTTGTCGATTCCAAAAGAAATACCATGTCCAAGAATAACTATCATAAAATGATAGTTATTCTTGAAAGATTAACTCCGAAGTCATGGTTATAAAATTTACACCATAAACTATTTTTAAAAAGGTTATCGAATTTATTGTAAAGTTTTCCCTTTAACTGAATTGTTTATCTTTGACAAAGGAATGACAAAAACCTAGACAAATGATAATTTAAATTGAGGTTTCTGAAGAGTTAAGAAAAATGAAGGCAAAATTCAAGAATTCAGAGGTACTTCAGAGACAGAGTCCACAGGCTTCATTACTAACTTAATGAACCTAACCAACCCTAATCAACCAACCCAACCTAGCCAAACCTAATCTAGTCTAGTCTAATACATTACCAAGCTGTTATGGACAGTCTCTGAACTGCATCTGGATTCTTGAAATTCACCGAAACAAGTTTCAAATTGGACACTCAGAATTTTCTCTTCTGGAATATCTTTATCGTAATCCGAGAATGGATTATTAAGCTTAACATTTATCACAACGTCAAATAGATTTCGGCACATTATCATACAGTAATTTTTTTTTCAAAAATGCTTTTCTCATTTTTAGATCATGCATACTCCTAAGCGAGTCCAAATAATTGTAAAACGGCTTTAGAAACTTACAATTACAGTAGTTAAAAAACAAAGATAAAGGTTTTAAAGAACCGGGGAACTATTTTATATAAGTAAAATCTAAAAGTAAAACCACAGTACTGTATAAATAATATTAAAATCCCTAATATAAAAGAAAAGAAAAAGTTTAAAATGACCTAAGCCCTTCAAAGGAGAACCACCACCTTCTTCTTGGCAGACTTAAAACTAATTAAAATGTAAAAGATAAAGACGGACGGACGACTGGAGGCGCATGCGCGAGCTATGTGGTTGTTTCTTGAAATTTCTTGAGAAATCTATTAAACTAAGGGTCTGAGTAAAATGTTGTTTAAAATGTAATTTGTTTATGTGAAAAGATCCTGTGTTATTATTAAAATACTCGGTATTCTTTGGAATGATTGTTAATTTTCTTTTTCTCTTCAGAAATGGTTGAAAGAACGGAAGAGTCTTTAACTCTAAGTATGGTTGTATTCGGCTCGATGTGAGTGAAGGGAAGAGGAACAATCACCATTTCTTAGACTATATTCCTGTTGATATTTCCTTCTTTAGTCATTACTTTCCCCAACATAAAACCTATTACAATTACATTTTATTCTATATACCTCAGTGTAACTTACTTTACTCTTCGATTACAGAACATTAAGAACCAATCTTCCCAAAAATATTAACATACTACGGGGACTAAATATATTTTGCCCCACCCTTTTTTCTGAGCTAAATAATAGGCTATGGGGCTGAAATGTCTTTTGGGCTGTAAGTTTGAACTTTCTGCGCTTCACATAACCGGATTTTTCCAGTTTGAACCTCCCCTCCTCGTATAAAACCGCTTTTAAACGCCCTTCTGTAAAACCGATGGTTAACGCAGTTTTCAAAATGGCGTCTGACAGTGATGTGCGTCGTAAACAGAGCTGTCATCGAGTTCTTAACCGCAGAGAAGGAAACAGTTGGAAATATTCACAAACGTCTACGGAGATGCTGTTGTTGATCGAAGCACAGTTGGACGCTGGTCTAAACGTGAGAGATCATCGGAGAGAGGGAGAGCCAGCCTCGATGAGCAACGCAGCGGTCGCCCGGCATCGGCTGTGACATCTCACACCGTGCAACGTGCATCATTCGATCAAATCGGCGCGTCACATACAAGGAGCTATCACTGGAGCTAGGAAGTGTGAATACGATAATTCAGCAACTGGGATACTCAAAAATGTGTTCACGGTTTGTTCCTCGCGAATTGACTGAAGATCACAAAGCCCAAAGAAAAGATATTGCTTCCGAGTCGTTGGGTCGATAACGAGACAGAAGGGGATGACTTCCTTTCACGAAGTGTGACTGGGGATGAGACTTGGGTACGCCACTTTGAACCTGAAACAAAACACCAATCCATGGAGTGGCATCACGCAGACTCCCCATGCAAGAAAAGTTCAAAATGGCTCCCTCCGCAGGAAAAGTTATGGCCACCATCTTCTGGGACATGAAAGGGGTGATTCTGGTGGACATTATGAAGAAAGGACAATCAACTCAGAAGCATATATTGCTACCCTACAAAGATTCCAGAGACGTATAAAGCGAGTTCGACTGGAGAGAAAACTGAAAGACGTTCTTCTTTTGCACGATAACGCAAGACCACAACAGTTTACAAACAAGAGAGGCCATCACAAAAATGCGCTTGACTGTGTTACCCGACCCTCCATACAGCCCGGATCTGGCACCTTCAGACTTCCATTTATTTGGGCCAATGAAGGATGCTATTCGTGGAAGAAAGAGGTGGCTCCAGCGGAATCCAGCGGACTTTTACAGGCAAGGAATAAAGGCTCTTGTTTCGAAGTGGAGGAAAACCGTCGAAAAGGATGGAGACTATGTAGAAAAATAAAAACTTGTAAAAAAGGTATGTAACTACTAGAGATGGAACCCGGTTTTAAAAAACCGGTTTTTAACCGGTGGTGAAAATTTTTAATCACTACCGAAACCGACGATAAGAACCGGTTTTCACATTTTTTGCGCAAGTCTCCGATCACTTTGGTCCATTTTCTATGAAATAAACGTTTCCAAACGTTTAAAAACATAGTAATTACGTTTTGCATCGTTTCGTATCGTTTTTTTGTTTGTTTAGAAGTGTAAATAATTGATGCTTCAGTCTTCAGTGTTATGTGGATGAAAGCACATTGATCAGTTAAAATTCTAAGATTTAATACTCCATCATGTCAAAGAAATCAAATGCTTGGCATCATTTCACTCGTAAGAATAAAGCAGCAGCAGAGTGTATGACATGTCACAAAGTTTTAAAGTGTTGTGGAGGTTCTACTTCAAGTTTATCATCCCACATGAAAAATATTCATGGCATAAACATCGACCAGATTAATCAGCCATTGAAGAAACAAACAGCAGTGGAAGAGTTTGTGCAAAAAAAGTCCATAGAGAGGAGGAAATTTCGAAACTTGCGTGTAGATGGACTGAGTTTCCAATCAATTGCTAAAAGTGAATTCGTTCAAGAAAGCCTAAGAAAGATAAAATACGACAAGCCTCATCCAACTTCCCATAATGGTCAGAAAAATGGTGCTTAGTTTTCACGAGAAAAAGAAACATGAATTGGTCAACTAATTCAAGAATCAGGTGAGACAAGGAATACTCTATTCATTAACGATGGATGAGTATACATCTTTGCAAAACCAAAGATATATTAAATATTAATATTAATGTTCATGATGAAAATCAACATGGGTCTCTTGGTCTCATGAAAATAAATGGTTCTCTTGATAGCACCAAAACTATTGCAATCGTTAGGAAAAGACTGGAAGACTTTGGCTTGGACCTAGATAAGCATATCGTGGGTTGCACCACCGACGGTGCCTCAGTAATGGTTAAATTTGGAAGAGAAATAGTACTTGATCACCAGCAATGCATTGCACATGTTGCACATCTCGCGGTTTCGGATATCTTGTATTAAAAAAAAAAAACTGCTGAAAATTCAGTTGAAGGGGTAAGTGACCCTACCCCTGAAGATGAAGCCATCGAAGAAGATGAACACTGCACATGAGTTAAGCGAAGATAAGTGAAATTTTATGCACTGATACAATTTTTTAGTCCGACATAGATGACGTAATTGTTCTTCCAAAACTTCGAGATGATTACTTAAAAGTAATAAATAAGGTGAGAAAAATCTGCCGCATATTTCGAAAGTCTCCTTTGAAAAATGAGAGATTGCAAGATTTTGTCAAAGATGAATTTAATGGAAAGGAAATGAAGCTTATCCTTGACTGTAGAACGAGGTGGAACAGTCTTTTGGCCATGATAGATTTTTGAAACTGAAAAATTGCATTCCAAAGGCCCTCAGAGTGATACGCTCAACAGAGACGATTTCAGATGAAGAATGGAATGCTCTGAAGAGCCTCTTTGACACGCTTCGTCCACTGGAAATTGTCTTGAAGGGACTCTGTTCCGAAGATGCAAATTTGCTCAAAGCTGAATCTTCTATGAAGTTCATTTTGGATAAATTTGAAAGCAAAAACAATCCTTTAGCTTTTGAGCTACGTCAGTGTCTAATTGATCGCTACTCATCGAGAAGACAAAAAGAAGCTGTCGCCTTGCTGAGTTTTCTCCACAATCCCGAGGTCTTGAAAAATGAATCATCAGCACCATTCCTCTTTCCTTCAAGACAAGCACGTAAGAAGTATGCGGATCATACATTTAAGAGGCTTTTTCCAGAAGCTTGCCGGATTTCAGAAACAGACGACCAAGTCCAATCAATTGCTTCGAAACTCGAAGATTCACAATGCAGCTCAGGTCGTGAAGTAAATGATGACGATCAACTTCTGAACCAGTACATGAGAGAGATGAACAAACTGAAAATGAAACCCAAGAAATATTCTTCTGAGACCTTTGACGTAAACAATGAATTCAAATATTTTGAAGCTACTTTGAATAGAAGCGAAAATTTGGATCGAATGTACGAAGCGTTGCTTACAATAAAAGCCACCAGCGTAGAGTCCGTGTGTGTGTTTTCAGCTGCTGGTTTATTCGTCACAAAGATTCGATCAAGAATGTCAGATCAGACACTTAATGCTCTTTGTTTTCTCAAGTGTTATTTCAAAAATCAAGTTCGATAATAAACTTTTTAATTCAAATGTTACATATACTTGATTGAATCAATTAAAACCTTATTTCTGTTTAATATTTTGATAATTTACCTCCCTAAAAAGAATACAGAATCCCATCGGTGAAAACCAGTAAAACCCGGCTTTAAGAATATAGCGACGGTGAAAACCGGTTTTACACTTTTCGGTTATTTTCCATCCCTAGTAACTACTTGTGTACAAAATTTCTGGAACTTACAAGGAAACTTGGAAAGAAAAAAAAAAGGTGGAGCAAAATATACTGAGTAGCTCTCGTAGTTCCCAGAGTGCCCTGCAACACTAAGAATCTTTTACAGTAAACTAAATTCGAAAACAACGCTAATAACACTGGAGTATATAAAATAAAATGCGATTGCAATAAGTTTTATGTTCGGATCGCACCTAAAGTCGGACTTACTCAAATTGAGTTTGTGATCGATACTGGTGCTAGTGTTTCTATTTTACTTCCGTATTATGTGCATAAGTATCAGCTCCATTCCTTTGCAGTGCGAATCTTCACCGCTAATGGGCAATCTTTGCATACTCACAGTGAAATTACCATCGAAATAGCACTTTTACAATTAAAATGAAGTTTCATTTGGATGTTCGTAGTGGCTGACGTGACGAGTCCCCTGCTTCGTACAGATTTGTCTAATTTAAGCTTTCTTGTTGACTAAGGGCATGTTGCATGATGGGCACGCCCATTTTAAAACAAAATTGTTCCCATGGTAATTAATCGTATTGAATCTCAGGGTCAAATAGGTACTTCCTAAAGAAATGCGTGTCCTTGCTGAACCCATAATGGCCGCAAGCGCCGATGGACCAGTCATTTCCTGTACCTGCAAATAATACCATTGACACTGGAAGTGCTCCTCCCACTTTCGTTCGTCCTCGACTCCTACCACCAGATAAACTTCAAACAGCCAAGGATACATTCAATGCCTTGCTGAAATATGGCGTTGAAATCTCTTCGTAAAAAACAACCCAGAGTGGCGTCCTTGTGGTGACTACCGCGCGTTGAATGCAATGACCACACCGGACAGATACCAGTTCATATCCAAGGTCGCTTCAGCAAAATTGATATTATGAGGGTTTACCACCAAATACCAAGGAATCCTTAGGATATCGGGATCTTTTCCGTTTGGGGGCTAGCAGCGAATTTTAATGAAAATCGGTATACTACTAATGTAGTTTTGGTCACTGATTTAAAAAATAACGTTCTTTTTTTGGAGAAATGAAAAACAAATATTAGAGCACTTTAAATAATTAGTGTGTTTTCAACGAAAATATCATGACAACCTAACCAATCGTCAAGGGCGTACAGTTGACCTAACCTGGCATTCAACTGACCTAACTGAGCATTAATTCTTGATTTTTTTTCTGCTACGTTCACAGATCTATTGGGATCCTTCAAAAAACGTATTCTTCGTAAAGTTGCACTTTTTACCGTTTGACCGACGCTTTTGGCAACGAAAGAACTGGCTATTTTATGAAAGGAACACTCTCCCACCTTAGGGCACTTTTTCATAAACAATAGCAGTTTGTGACTCTGGCTAAATTTAACACAATCCTCTGTAACTAGTTTAAGCTATGAAAATAAAAACCCACTCTAATAGACAGTTTATTTTCACAACAGTTTCGATGCCCACTGGCATCGAAACTGTTGTGGAAATAAACTCTGTCTATTAGAGTGGGTTTTTATTTTCATATTTTGACCTTCACGTAGAAAAAAGAAGTTATTTGCATTTAGTTTAAGCTAGTTAAAACACATTAATTATTTAAAATGCTCTAACTTTTTTTTTTTTTTTTTTTTTGAGAAATAAAACGGTTATTTTTGAAATCAGTGACTAAAACTACATTAGTATACCGATTTTCATAAAAATTTGCTGCTAGCCCCCAAACGGAAAAGACCCGGATATCGAAAAGATTTCGAATATGTTTATATGCATTTCGGTCTGCGAAATGCCAAAGCCACCTTCCAGATTTACGGATAACATCTTCCGCGACATCGACCGTCTTCATTTACCTCGACGATATTCTGGTCGCTTCAAAATTGACGAACAACATGCTCATGATTTGGAGACGATGTTTCGGATACTTCAGAAGTATACGAATACCTCCGTATTTCCTTGTATAAATGCGTGTTCCAACAGAGCATTCGAGCTTCTCAGACATCAAGTAATCGCACAGTCTTCGACCTCCTGTCAGGATGGTGTCTGAGATACAGTTAGTTGCTCATTCTACTAACTTCGCAGGCCTTCGACGATTTCTGGAAATGACGGGTCCTACCAAAGTAGCAATTCAAGCATTTGATGAAATTAAAAGTCCTCGACGAGGCCATAATTTTCTGCTATCCTCTCTTAAGTGATACAAACTGTTCTCAGAATGCAGTGGATGCTGCACCGCATCAAATGGTCAATGGTGAACCGCCTCAATCTCTCTTTTCTCTCGGAAGCTTTCTGCGGGTCAAGTCAAACTCAACTTATGACAGAGAGGCTCATAGTTGCATATCCAGCCGTTCTCCACTTTCGTCACTTTCCTGAAGGACGACAGTTGACCATAAAACCTTGGTCACTGCATACGCGTCAACTGAGAGGACGTCAGATCAGCAACAACGTCACTGGACTGTTATTACGGAGTACGTCACCGATATACAGTACATCCGCGGCGCAGACAACGTGGTGGCAGACTAACACTCTAAGGCTGTGAATGCAGTCACTATCGATACCTTTGATCTTTCATCCACAGCAGAGCATAAGAAGAAAGATTCAGAAACTCAATCTTTTTCGCCTCGTTTGAAGCCATATCCTTTCCCGGAGAGTGAAGAGCTCTTGTACGATACTTCCACTCCTTATCCACGCCCTTTTGTATCGATTCAGTGTCGTAAAGCCATTTTCAGGCAACTCCATGATGTTTCACATCCTGTTATTAATTCCACAGTACGCATGGTCAAATCCCATTACTTCTGGCCGGATATAGATCGTGATATACGAAAGTGGTCTAAAGAATGCCATCTTGCCAGTTAGCGAAGATTCATCGCCATACCAAATCAACAGTTACCCCCTTCATACTACCATGTACGCTTTCTTGAAGCTGTTCACATCGATATTGTCGGTTCCCTTCCGCCGTGTACGCTTCCTAGTCAGTTACCCTTACCTATATCTCTCACATGCATTGACAGAGCTCCGCACTAATTGAAGAAACTGCCTCACTGGATGTCTCAGCTTCGTCTGTTGCCTTGGACTTTCTCAGCACATGGATTTCTCGGTTTGGAATTCTGCTATACCGCTTTACTGATCATGGAGCCGTTTGAAGTTGAACTATTTAGAGAACTCTCACAACTCTTAAGTTTCCATAGCCTTCGGACCACGGCATACCACCCTCGAGCGAATGGTGCGACTGAGCGTTGTCATCACACTCTCAAGACTGCTATCATCGCTCGCCGCGATGGGAATCCATATTCTTCCTAATAAATCCGGATATTCTCCATTTACTGCAAATCTTATTGACAAATCTTCAACTAATTCCCGTTCCGATCAAAATTTCATTACTGAAGTAGCAAAAAAATATCCGAAATTGATTTCCCCCTTTAGTCGGAAGGCAGACTTCATTCCACACAAACTACTTATCTTCCCCTTGATCTTCGCAGCTCTACTCACGGTCGGGTTCGGGTTGATCGTATTCGACGACCGCCTTGAAGCCTTTTACGAAGGACCTTTGCGTGTCGTCAAACGAGATGAAAAATTCTGTTACTCAAACATGATGGCAAGCACGAATCTGTCTCGGTGGACCGTTTAAAACGGGATCGTTTGCCTGATACATTCCCAAAGTTCGGAAGGCCTCTATCAGACACCACCTCAGTGGTTCCGTCAACGATTTCGGCGCCGATTCCTTAATCATGCGCGTAGTCTCCCCGAGCAACTAATACAATGAGAAAACAGACATAGACAAGGTCCGGACGTAAAGCGAGATTCAATTTCAAACCAAATTTCTTTTGGGCTCCGCCCATTAGAAGGGGAGTAATATATGACAGAAGGTGTGTACAAAGAAAATTAAAAGTTACTCTAAATATTGTAAATTAAAATATAGTACTTACATAAATATACAACATAAATCGTAACAATGTAAAATTATAATTAATAGTAACATTTCTTAATAATATTTGTTTAAAACCAAAAGACAAACAACAACAACACTGCTAAAAGAAAATGAGAGCAGAACCAAATACTGTAGTTACTTGCTACATTTTATTTTTGGATCCTAAGTCTAGGTCGTATTTAATTGTTTTCCTTTATAGGTTCCTAAAAACTTATTACCTACAGACCTACGGCTTTACGTGGTATCCAAACCACGGTCGCTGCTACATTTGAAAGCAAAGGACAGTCACCCATCCAACTACTTATCAAATCTCATTGATCTGATAGGAAAGTGGTACTGCGATATGGTCACGAAGTAGTTGTAGTGTTAGTATTAAGCCACTTATTACATAAATGTTAGTATTAAATTACTTAAAATTAAGGATGAGGTTCGAAGTCGAGATTGAGTTTAGTTTTTGTTTTTCGGCTTTGTTGTTTATTAAAAGCAAATATGAAAGCGACAGCCAATATGCATTTTAATCATGCTGAAACGAGATATCTCTCTCTCTATCTATCTATAATTATAAAATATATTTCCTTCCATGCATCATCATGTACCAATAGCAGTGAAGCAAGTTGATAAAAAAAATTTAAGTTTCGCTTCCTTTATGAAAGGAGCGTTTTGGAAGGTTATTTCATTTTCATTAAGTACTCAATCATATAATAGTGAAGGTGTGGCATAAGACTACTTTTTAACCAATTATTAATATAAGTTTAGAGTATATATTTCATAGAATTTCTCTTAAGCAAACTTCTTATTTTTAACTAGCTATTGTACTTTATTTATATTCAATTAAAACTGGTCCTACATAGTAGGAGGTGAAGTTACGAACAGGCCAGTAGAAAAAGGTAGTAAATAACATTTAAAAAACAGTTTGTATAATACAGGTCTCCTGATTATGATTTTCACTGATACACGTGTTTACAGTTTTTTTAGTCTGATTATGATTTTTACTAAGAAATAAACGGCTAACTCTTACAAATTTTTCTTTACAATGTACTATAAAGCAATCATTTCCTTATTTTATTTACCGAAACTTTTAAATGCACAGGAAATTCGACAAACATTTTATTGGAATCGGAATCAAGATTTTTTTGTCAAGTTGGAATTGGAATTTGAGTCAATTTCATCTGAAGGATGAAATTGCAATTAAGAATCAGTTCCAGAAAAAGGTTGAAACGGCTAAAATTAACATACATATAAATTTGAAATTAATTTTTCCCCTTATTTCATACAAAAGTTAAAAACCCTTATTGAGAAATAGCCTCGCTATCAAAGCTGATTCCCTGGTCGGTATGAATACTTTAATAAAAACCTCTATCAAGTTTAAAAAAAAAAAAAACCTGAAAAGTTAAGGTCGATTAACACCACAGCAGTTTAAGCCGGACTAAGAGTAAACGCAATAATTCGTAAATATTACATACTTTAATTCTAAATACATCTCATAAACAGCAGAACTCTATTGCAAGATTAGTATTTTTACCATCTCAGTTTTCAGTGCCTCGAAAACAATCAACGTAATTGAGGGAAAAGAAAAAATGGGTTATTTTGCATATAATCATGTAAAAAATTATAAAAATTATATACGAATATATATAATAATAATCAACAAATTAATACTGTCCTATAAAAATACAAAATAGATAATTAAAAACTTTGTTATTCAGTAAAAACGAATACTAAAATACTGAGATCAATTATAATTATCGGTGTTTGATAACAAAAAAATACAAACAATTACCCGAAATTGTCACAAAATTAAATCAATTGATGTTAGTGCCGCGTTTGATTACATTTTCACGCGAACAAATCAGAATATTTCGCTCTAAATTTCGTGGGTAATCAAAAAAAAAAACTATGTATAATTTTAGTAAGATTTGTAAAGCATTATTACTCTCACTATTCTACGATCTAGTTTTAAATTATACAACAAAAATTTCTAGAGAAAATAATCAATTAACTTTGTTCAAAATACTTTTCATTTCTATACGATTTCTACTGTATTTTTATTCCAATTGCCATTGCAATTCGTCTCCATCGATCGACTTTCGAAAACTAAATATTTATGCGCGACACAAAAGACGAATTTTGAAAAAGGGACCCTTGGAGAGCAAATACAAGTTTTTAACGAGTTTTTACTAAATCTATGTTCACTCTGTGAAGTCGGTTTAGGTTTCTAGAATCAAAAGAGCTGATCGAATACCAATGATAAAACGCTTTATGAGTTACTAAATAACCAAATATCACTTAAAAAGAGGAGGTTAAATTTGGACCCCAAAATATCAGTAGTTTAAATAACGTAGTAGTTTAAATTCGTGCCCAATAAACCTAGTTTCTCAATCTATATCAAATGCATTCTTAAACCATTACCCTTAAAAGATTGACCCTATTTCCTTTAAGAAATAATACTAAAAGTCTGACCTGACCTTTAAAACAATGTTGTCATGGTAGAAAGTTCAATTCTTGACTAAATAAATTTTCGTACGAAGCTCAACCAAATAAGCTGTTATGAAACCTTATATTAAAAAGCAAATGTAATGAAACCTCTGCACCATAAAAAGCTTAATGTGAAATAATAATTTTTAACTAGAAAGAAGCCACGACACGAAACCCCAAACCTCCGCATGAAGAAATAATGTTAGAGCCCTAAACCATGCAAACTATGATATAGATGAAGCGAAATCCAGAACCAAAACTTAAAATGAACCTCAAGTTTTTTCACAAAGTTTCCTAACAAATTAAATAAAAAATCGTTGCCTACGGGTCCGACAGCGGCAATGGATTGAAATAGAAGTGCTTATCGAAACAGAATTGTCGACATTCGGGAACTTGCTTCCTGCCCTTATCCGAATACAAACTCTTCAATCTTCGAGAGACCTGAAATGTTAAAAACTGATGCAGTGAAGCCTAAACTTCGCCTTATTACATTTCTTAGGAAAGAACGCAGAAACATTTCACATTAATTATCATCAGAGTAGAATTTGTTTTACGGGACTTAAATGACTAATAAAAAAGCATTTTAAAACTTACTTTCTTCATGAGTGTATCAAGGTCGGTGTTGTACGCGTTATCCATGAATTCAAGGCAGATGGCTTCGATTAACCACGAACCCTTTCTAGGGTTCAGGTACGCAACGTAACCTTGAAAAATTAATTACGAAATACCTTTAACTTCCCTTTCTAACTAGAAAACTGTAATGTTAGGGGAGCTGACGAAAGACCTAAAGTTCAGCATGATAATACTTTCACGGATATAAAAATTAAAAGCGTAAAAAAAAAAGAAAAACCCGTCGTATTAATAATAATATAATAATAAAAAATAATTTTACCCCAAGATATCTTTTTTAAAAGTAATTCAAGAAGTTACGACCAGTAAAACAAGACGTTAATGCAGAAGAAATTGAAAAGTTTGAGCAGCTCAGATATCTTATGATTAACAAGAGTAGTTTGAATTTGAGTCATCTCATTTTAAAGGTAGACAAAATGGTGCAACACATACATACATATTCTATCATGTTACAAACTTGGATACTGAAATAATAATAAAATACCAGGTGTAGAGACGTTTCACACGCAATCTCTGGAAGAACTTTCTGTTAGCGGGGAGAGATGCTAATATAAAGTTAGTACAGTAAGGGTCTTAATTTATGCATTTGAATGCGCTGAATACAAATATAGCAACGAAAAATCTCTATTCAGCCATTAACCCCCGTGGACATGGGGTCTGAAGTTTGGGTTTCCTCGTTTATTGGAAAAATTACGTTCTTAGAGTTTCCCGGCAAATGAAGGGACAACATAACTTAAAAGTTGGTTAATCTCGTGAATCACATTTCGACCTCGCAGATTAAGAATAAAGCATTTATCTGACATTTCTTGACTTACTTTGATTTCGGATGCCATACATTTGACCTTATTAAGCATAAAATAAGAAATTTGTAATTTTTCCCATTCACTAACACATTTTTTCTTTTCGCCGTGAATTTAATTTTAACGAATTTCCTGCCATGGCACCATACATGCGTTATGCAAGAGGAATTGGTGATGTGTCGTATGTGGACAATATGTGCCTCACTTTCCGCTAGAGCACTACCGGTGGGAAAACGTAAACGTAAACAACCTGGAGCTCAGCAGCAGTATGTATGAGCCTATCTTATACTATCACCTTCCATATTATAATGTTCCTGTTTATGGATATTTGAGAAATATATAGCCATTTCCTTTTGACGTACATTTAATGGTTACGCATTTACTCAGATTTTTTTCCTTCCTTCACAGATCGATGGAGGATGCCGCGAGGATAATAGCCACCATCCTTATTGAGCACTGGGAGTTCTGCAACATCTACACAGTCTCGCAAGTGACAGTCGTAAGACGAATCATCAAGCTATACAAGTGCTTTCTGGAGATTTTGCGTTGGAAGAAACCAAGAACCCCATCAAAGAATGAGTGCAAAAAATTTCCTCAATAAGCGAGGGAAGATGATATTGTACGGGTAATTGGAAGTGATGACATTTTATATAAGGAGCTGCACAGTGAGGAAGGAGGAGGCTCCTGTTCTGAGTCGGAAGATGGAAATGGTAAGAAAAGAAGGAAAGTCAACCCAAGCACCGACAAAAAATGGTGACATGCCAGCAAAATTTCGACATATTAGACTGAGTGAGAAAAAAATTCTTCCAGAAGTTTACAAAAACAATGGACAAGCTTATATCATCATACCACATGATTAAGAGACAAGCTGCAGGCGCTATAGTTGAAGTTTCAAACAATATGTTTGGCAGAAACTTTAAAATTCATGAAGAGAATAAAGATATTGATCTTGATCTTGATCCTGCCAGCAAAGAGCAGCATGCGTAAGGCTGGGAATACCATTGAAGCACTCGCAATAGCGCAGATTGCTCACGAAGTAATGGATACTAACAGCGAAATTTCCAGAGTGTATTCAAATGATGGATCCAAAAAACGTGGTACTGGAAACTTTCTAATTCAGAACATAACCATCAATGGCAAGCATCGAGCGCTGCCGACTCTGGGTGTGGACACAGAAAACAGGGAAAATCTGGCAGACTTGAAGGTGGCAACATTTCACAAGCTAGAGGCGGCGAGTGGAATCCCGGCCAAGACTCTTTACTCACGCATAAGCTTTGTATTGACAGATCAAACTACTCACAATTTGAAGGCTGAGGAACTTGTTTGCAATATTTTGGATTTTGATGGTTAATATCCCAAGTTTCACTTGTTCTGCAACGTGCATCCTTCCCTGATGTAAAGTTTTGGATATCCATTAAACAAGAAATAGGACAGAATGAAATCTATGCAGCATTCTTGGTCGACTCTACTAACAAAGAACATTGCAACAGAGCAATTGATTGACTGCTTTACGAGAATCGTGAATCATGACATTGTTCACAAGTTATAGAACTACGCATGTGAATTCGGTGAAGCAATACAACCTAAGAAGAATCAGAGCCTCTCACTGAAGGACGAGCGATTTGATCGACTTAAAAGCTGTGCAGTAACGACGCTGCACCACTACGAAGATGGAAGAAATTCTTTGCAGGGATGAGTCATGTCACCAACTAGGAAATCGCATTTTTCCCCGTGTCCCTCTGTGCTGGTGCTCTCGTTGGCATTCACCTGATAAACCCTCTAACTGGACTAACGACGTCCAGCTCGACAACATATGGTGAACTGATTCCTCCATTTAAAATTCTGCATGAAGAGCTCAGAGAAACACCGGCTGAGTTTCTTCTGTCCGTGGATACGCCCGCTTTCAATTTCATCAGTGATCTAACTTTCCAAGAGAGCCTATATAAGCCTGAGGTTGTGCAGTTCATACGTAAATATAGTGAGCTGCACAAGGACCAGCTAATGAAGCCCCTGCTGAAGATGTTGGCGGACAGTTTTGAGCACCAAAAAGTCCACATTTTCGGATATGGTGATCTTGAAGGCCTAACAGAGCAGTACCGAGTTGACCTGGTTCCCTTAGAAAAGTTCCAGCATGTCCCTGCTCATAATCTCGCCGAAGAGCGCTCTGTGGGTTTTGTGGCGGTGATATTTTGTGGCTCGGTTCGTGGCGGCGGTCAGCTTGAGGCAGCATTATCTGTTAGTGAAGCGACAGAGTGCTAACCTGAT
Organism: Bathynomus jamesi; assembly: GCA_023014485.1. Lineage (NCBI taxonomy): Eukaryota > Metazoa > Arthropoda > Malacostraca > Isopoda > Cirolanidae > Bathynomus > Bathynomus jamesi. The sequence continues at coordinate 159,607 of JAJOZX010006845.1, forward strand.
GAGTCAGACACAACCAAGCACATTCAATACGTACCGAACAGCAGCAACTGAACTGAAAAAAAATGAGGCGGTACAAAAAACTCTGAAGAGGGATAAACTAAGTGAGAAAGAAATTGCTAACAATGCCATCGAACGACAGAAAAATGATCTTCAGAAATTCAAGGGCAGGGGAGGACCGTTCACTGTCCCAGCGAAAGTAGACCAGTTCCTTAACAGAAGATATCTGTAAGGAGGAGAAAGTGGATAGACTGCACACAAAGGTTATATACGCAAAAAAAACATCGCTCATATATCAAAAAGATCAGAATTTTTTTATCTGAGGGGGGACAGAAAGATTACTACATCAGAATATGTGAAAAACAAAAACCTATATGATCTTTTCAACATGGGTGAGAGAGCCAACATGGACGACTTCGAAGGGTCAATCAACAAAATGTTCGGATAAAGTCGATTCTGTGGGCACAGGGATGCTTTATTTGCTATTTTGTATTATAATAAAAATACTATCAGATATTGTTTGTGCATAAACGGTACATTATTACGCTTTTTAAGCGGATGGTCATTCTAGGGCACGCAGAAAGTCACAGATGGAGACATTTATTTAGAGTCCCTAATTTGAATCTACAGATAAAATATATTTTTTTTAAATTGGGGTTGTTTAACCTCCTTCGCAACACCTAAGGTCATATGACGGAGGGGACCTACAGCTTTACGTGGGATCCAAACCACGGGTCGCTACATAATCTGGGCGCAGAGGAGGGTCTCCCATCCAACTACTACCCGTGGTTAAATATCTATGACCAATTAAACGTTTAAATCATTATTCCGGATAAGGAACATGGGAATTTTCCATGAAAAAGGGGTTGGAAATATTCAGACCCCATGTCCAGGGTGCGAGACGTTGTTACTCCTGTTACTTCGTTATCCTCAGTATTGCAACACAGAATGGTAGGTTCTCAAAGAAAAATATTGTTTTAAATACTTACAGAAATGCATCTGTGGAGTCCTACAAAACCAATAGACCAGGAAAGTATAACAAATGAACTAGTGATCAGTATAATACTCATTTTTACCAAAGGCCCTCACCTTCCAACGTGGCATAAACGCAATATATGTCCGAAAAGGCAGGAGTGGTAGTAAGGGTGATTGTCTCCCCAATCGCCATTCCATCTGCTTCGAAAGTATCACCTTCCAACTCATTAGAGACGTTCTGCGGGAGTGGAGAAGAATCTACACCCAGGTCAGTTGTATCCCCTCTGGAGTTTAGGGAAGATGATGAATTAATAACATATGAAAATAAAATACTGTACACCTTTATACTGGATATGGAGAAGATCCCTAGACACTGGGGAAATACCGAGCATCTTGAAAAGAGCAAACATTGTCCCTATATATAAAGGAGGGGACAGATCTCAAGCAAAGAACTATAGACCAGTGTCATTGACGTCCCACCTCACCAAAGTATTTGAAAGAATAGTTAGAGAGAAAATTTATGATTTCCTGGAGACATGGGAAAGATTCAACGAAAATCAGCATGGATTCCGATCAGGTAGATCATGCCTATCACAACTAATAGAGCACTACAACAATATCCTAGATGCATTGGAAGGCAATGACAACTACGATGTTATATACACAGATTTTGCTAAAGCTTTCGATAAATGTGACCATGGTATAATAGGACATAAATTTAAAGACATGGGAATAACAGGCAAAGTGGGAAAATGGATCTACAACTTCCTTAGTGATCGTCTGCAGGTCGTCAAAATTCAAGGTATATCATCATCAGAATCGGAAGTACGCAGCTCAGTACCACAAGGGACAGTACTGGCCCCACTCCTGTTCATTATCATGCTAACAGACATAGACAGCGGAGTAAACAGCAATAGTATAGTAACATCCTTTGCAGACGATACAAAGATCAGCAGAAAAATCAGCGATGTACATGACGTGGAGGACTTGCAGAGGGACACGAACAAAATATACAAATGGTCAGAAGACAACAACATGTCATTCAACGCCGAGAAATTTCAGCTCTTGAGATATGGTAGAAAAGAAGAACTTAAACAGACTGCATATTATGCTCCAGATAGACAGGAAATTCAGAGAAGCATGAAAGCGATTGATCTCGGGATAATAATGACAGATGATGCGAAATTCGAAACACAAAATCAGATAGCGATAAATAAAGCAAAAAGAGTCGCCGGACAGGTTCTAAGAACGTTCAAGAGAAGGGACAGGACAGTAATGATTCCCCTGCTAAAAACACTGATTATACCAAAACTTGAATACTGCTCAGTTTTGACGTCCCCATATAAAAAGGAAGAAACTAATAAACTAGAAGAAACGCAAAGGCATTTCACAGCCAAGATTGATGGCTGCAAAGAACTCAACTACTGGGAAAGACTACGTAAACTAAATCTGTACTCACTGGAAAGAAGAGAGGGGTACATCATAATCGACATATGGAAAATGATCGAAAAACTGGTACCAAACCTAAAACTAAACCCAATTACCATTCAAACAACACTGGAAAATAGGAAAGGCAGAATGTGTAGTGTTCCCAAATTAAAAGCACGACAAGGGACCTCCTCAACCCTGAAGGAAAATAGCTTGGTTGTCAGGGGGCCAAGACTTTTCAACCAGCTTCCTAAGGACCTCAGAAACGTAACGGGGGTCAAAGTTGAAGTCTTCAAGAAAAGACTGGATGCCTGGCTCAGGACAGTACCAGATGAGCCGGGCGTGCCTGGCTATGTACGGTGGAGAGCCCAAGAAAGTAACTCGCTCCTCCACCAGGCCAGACCTAGAGGCGGGGCCACCAGCTTGACCTCCGTGTGAAGAGAGACCCACACACGAAACAACATAAGGTTCATAAGGTTCAAGGTAAGGTATCATTATCGATATTAAGGTATTATAGCAATACCATACAAAGAAATCAATATTATACACGAGAGATAAGAACTGAACAATCACAAGAAATGTGTCTTCAATACTAGATTACACACGAGAAATTAATGAACAATAGTAATGTACACTAATCCTACATTTTTATTAGTATGTCATTATTAAACAGGATTTCAGCTTGGTTTTAAACAAATTTACATTCACAATATTTTTTATATCAGCATTTAAATCATTCCATAGTTTTAATCCAATGAAAATGGGTAGTTTTTGAGATGAAGACAATCTAAATTGAGGTATAATAATCTAAACCAGGATTTATATACAGGTTTATAACAAAACAGAAGACACGATCTGAAATTTCAGATGTTCAAAATTGCATGAATAAGTCACTAAACCTGATGATGTTTCAGCGGTAATTTTTGACTTGACTGGTCAAAATCTAAAATTGATGTGTGTTTCTCAGCATCTGTAAGAATAAAAATAAAGGAAATCGAAAAGAGTTGAACAAAACCACGAATTAATCCTCTTTCCAATACCCTAATTACTCCTTTTATATATACAGGGTGTTTGAAAACTTTCTGTACAAATTGTAATGGGGGATAGGCAACACCAAGACAAACCCTTTTCGTCTATAAGTGTATGTCCGCTAACATCACCATTCGGCGCGAGAGGGCGCCGCTGCAATTGGCTAAAAGGTGAAGTGGGCTAGACTCGCGCTTGCGGCGGGCATTCTTAAATCGGACGTAGTACGCGTAACATGTTTATTTAAAGAAGGTGCTGAAAGTTGCGACCGGTAGCATCAATGCATGCCCGACAGCGTCGAAGTATTGACCGACGTACACGTTGAAAGATTCCCGGCATTTCGGGAACAGTTCCAGCGGCGACAGCGATTCTTGCTACGAGTTCTTCTTCTGAGTAAATGGGAGTCTCGTACACGAGGTTCTTCATGTGTCCCCACAGGAAGAAATCGAGGCATGTTAAATCGGGCGATCTCGGTGGCCAGGCTACGGGCCCACCCGGGCCTATCCATCGGTCCCCAAAAGTGGCGTTCAGATAATCCCGCACATAGTTGCTGGAGTGTGCTGGGGCCCCGTCGTGTTGAAACCACATTCGTCTACGAATAGCCACGGGAACATCTTCCAGCAGTTCCGGCAACGTTTCTTCAAGAAATATCCGATAAACCCGCCCGTCGAGTCGGGCAGGCAGCAGGTACGGCCCAATCAACTTGCCATGGACGATACCCGCCCAAACATTGACGGCGAACCGTTCTTGATGAGCATGCACCCGTGTAGCATGTGGATTTGCGTGCGCCCACACGTGAGAATTGTGCATGTTAAACACACCCTCACGTGTGTGAAACAGGCCTCATCTGAGAACAGCACATAAGCCGGAAAATTAGGCTGCACCGCTGTATGCTGCAGAAACCAGCGTGCGAATTCCACACGAAGAGGGTAATCCCGAGGTTGTAATGCCTGGACTCTCTGACGATGAAACGGATGTAACTGCTGCTTGTGCAACACACTCCAGACCAGGTCGTGGTTCACACCGAGGATACGTGCAACACCTCGCGTGCTTGCGCTTGGATTGTCCTCAAATCGCCGTAGGATTTCTTCTTCCATGTCAGGAGTGCGCACGTTTCTCTCCCGACCAGTGTCATGCATGTTTGCATGGAATGTTCCAGTTTCTCGCAGTCGCCGATGCAAATGCGCAAACGTTTGGTGGTTTGGCACACGTCTGTTTGGGAAGCGCTGTCGGTACAACCTCACAGCAGCTCTTCCGTTTCCATTGGCAGCCCCATACACCATATGCATGTCAGCCATCTCAGCAGTCGTGAAGCGCTCCATGTTACGCGTACTACGTCCGATTTAAGAATGCCCGCGGCAAGCGCGAGTCTAGCCCACTTCACCTTTTAGCCAATTGCAGCGGCACCCTCTCGCGCCGAATGGTGACGTCAGCGGACATACACTTATAGACGAAAAGGGTTTGTCTTGGTGTTGCCTATCCCCCATTACAATTTGTACAGAAAGTTTTCAAACACCCTGTATGTATGTATGTATGTATGTATATATATATATATATTATATATATAGGTATGATACACAGACCGTGCATGGAACAAGGAACTCTTCTGGGATAATTAAATCCACTATAGTCCGAATAAGTAATGGTAAATGACAAATACCATAGTTTTTCAGGGAGCCATTTCAGGGAACCATTCTGAGTTCATTCCCATCATGAAACGGACATGTTATGTGCCTTGAAAAGTGGATGCTCAATTCTGCCAGTTGAGGTTTAAGTTTTGGTTTTGGCTAAAAATATAATAGTTACCCCTTTTTCTTTGATTTATTCAATCCGACGTGAATGCAGCGAGTCTTTTACTTATATGAGGTTCTAAATGTAGTGGGGCTAGGCTGCTTTAAACCCTAGATCCATGTCCCAAAGCTGGATCCTGTCTGCTTTGCAGATAGCTGGTGAGGGAAGCTATATTTATGGGACCTCTTTGCGAGAGACCCGTTGCCCACGTCGGGCTTGCATCATGAAAAAGAAAAACTATGGTATTTGTCATTTACCATTACTTATTCGGACTATAGTGGATTTAATTATCCCAGAAGAGTTCCTTGTTCCATGCACAGTCTGTGTGTATCATAAAAAACTCAGGGAACCATTCTGAGTTCATTCCCATATATATATATATATATATATATATATATATTATATATATATATATATATATATATATATTATATATATATATATACAGGAAGGAGGGAGCGATAGGACTATTTTGAAAGATTTTAGACCTGGGGTCATATAAACCTCATGGTCCTAACAATCTAAGTAAACTGAAGGTTTCTGATGAGGGTTAAGAACCTTACTATTAAGGATAGATTAAAAACTTAAGAAAAGCAAGAAATTAAAGCAATTGGATAATAGTTCGAGGGTTGAGAACAGTCACCCTTCTTTGGAACAGGCTGAAAAAAGTGTGTGTGTGTGTGTGTGTATATATATTAACGTAGAGAACGACGCTTGTATAGGAGAACATTCCGCGCAAGATGAGGAGAGAGAACGAACAAATTAAAAAATGAGGTAACCACCCGGGAATCGAACCCGGGATCTTCCGATTGCCGGTCAGATATGATAACCACTACACCATGGTCCTCACTCGATCAGAAGTCGTAATTCTCCTACATACGCGCAGAAACCAATGCCCCGAGGGGGGCACCTCCCGCATGCCACACCTTATATACATTTTAACTGCGCGTTTGTAGGAGAATTACTTCTGATCGAGTGAGGACCATGGTGTAGTGGTTATCATATCTGACCGGCAATCGGAAGATCCCGGGTTCGATTCCTGGGTGGTTACCTCATTTTTTCATTTGTTCATTCTCTCTCCTCATCTTGCGCGGAATGTTCTCCTATACAAGCGTCGTTCTTTACGTTAATTATACTGCGTGTTCTTTGCAGTTAAAATATATATATTTTTTTTTTTTTTTTGTTCGGGAAGAACCGATTCGCCTCTATTTAAAGGGCATATCTCAGCGGAAAAACAAAGAAAAAGTGAGAGGAAAGACAGAGGAAAAAGAAAGGGTGGAGGGGACAGTCGAAGTGGAAAAAGACCAAGGATGACAAGGACTGCAGGGTCGAGCAGTTAAAATATATATATATATATATATATATTATATATATATATTATATATATATATATATATATATAGTGATTTTTTACACATCTGACACTTTAAAGGTTTTGTATTTTTTTTATTAACTGAACTAAGAAGTAAAAGTGTGAAATATTTACTGTACCTTCTCTACACATGGGGAATTAGTCCTCTAGTGCAAAACATGCTCTATGTGATGTCCTCTCAGCTCAATACTTACACGATACTTTTGATGGAGGAAAGTTCATGATAAAGTAATATCATGGTGAGCAACATCACCAGATCTAAACCCCCGTGACTTTTATCAGTGGAGTAATTTAAAAGTGTGTTTAAACAAAATTCACACACAATAGAAGAATTGAAAGTACCAACTGAACAAGACATTTCTTAGATTTCACCAGATACTGTGTCCAGAGTACTGCAAAATTTTGCTGTTTGTGTGCTGAGTTAATGAGCTGAGAGGACATCACATAAAGCATGTTGGGTGTGTACTCGCATTTCATCTGTATTAAGTCATGTGCCAAATTCAATAAAAATCAAAAGGGGTAATAAAATTTTTTCCCCAAATTTGATTGATTTAACATGAAAGTGGCATCTAACAAGGTTTTTAACATACTTTTCCTCTTATTTTTACTACAACACTTAACGTGGATAGTCAAGAACCACTGGCTACAATACCTGCAAAACTGGAAAATAAATATCTTTGGTTTGTCTTGCAGCAATGGACAATTCTGATTATTGAAGAACTCTATGATCTTCAGATCTCTAATCCGTTTGTTATCCGACATGATGATACTTCTATCATCAAAACCATGACTCATTATCACCACGATGCAAGAATGCACCTTCCTCAGTTTCTCATCTTCAGTGAACTCTGTTAATGCACTCAGCAATTCCTGATTGGGAGTGTGATCAATATTTAATGTATCATCAGCATTAATTCAGAAATCTTTTCTGAAAGGTAATCCCCAACAATTAAATTCTGAATCCAATATTTCCGAACTTTGAAAAGTTACAATGTAGAATTAGGTAAAACATGCTTAAAACAAATGCCAGAATTCTTAAAATATAATTAACAACACTATTGTTTATAGATATTCATCCTAACATCAGCACTAACACCAATTAATAAAGTAATATTAATTTTTTACACACAAAAGAATTTTTTTGTTTATAAAAAATTAGCATAAGGTCTATCAGAATGCCTTACATGTAGCATAACTCTTATGAGTCTTACCCCTTTTGTTGGGTTGCGGCACTCCTTCACTTTGTAACCCATTTGGGTGAATAAGTCATTGAGATTCTCAACATCAATAATGGAACCAGTTCTTGGCTTGTACATATTATTGTCAAATTCAACCACATTTGCTATGAAGACGTAACCTCTGGGATTAGTTTCATTTCTGTAAATCTTATAAAGAAAAAGAAAAAACATAAAAAATTAACCAAGTCACGTAAAAGACTTCAAGATGCATTTTCTGATTGAACCTACTTTACATTTCAGTTGAAAGGCAATGCTACTTTTTCTAATGGGCCAGCTCACCTTAAAAATTAACAATTTTTGTCTTGCACTGCATTTGCACCATCTTTCTTTCATGCATGCTCCTCTCTCCTTCAAGTCCACCATTACCCATCTTTACAATCCAACTACTACTTTCTTCCCAAAATATCACACAAATTAAAGTTTTCACAAAAATCTATGAATAATCACACGGTTAACAATCTATGATCCAATTACTTGTGAACTTCAGTTAACTATATGGTAACTAAGTCTTGATTGAAAATTAATTTTTTGAGAGCTATAAAAGCTAGTCTTATTTATCATTACATAGACACAATGTGTACAATATTTTTTCTCTCCCTTATTTACTATTTTTACATACAGTATTTTGTACAATTTCTAAAGACTTTTGTGTAATAAATAGTGGTGAATAGTTTTCAGTGTATTGCTCTCTGACTTATTCTAGTATGAAATTATAATTGCTTTCTCAGAAAATTACTTACATATTAAGAAAACTTTAGAAAAAGTTTGTAGTAAAATAAATGAATTATTATACTCAAATTAACATTTTACAAAACTTAGCTAATAAACAAGTCATTGAAAAGGTTATTCACAAAAATAAAAGTGTGAAGACCTATTTCCTAACAACAGTGCCAGAACAATAATGTGGCAGGGTTGGCTTGATTGGACCCAACCTAGTTGTCCCCATTAGGTTTAAAAAAAAGAAAAAACATGAAAAAAAACCCTTAAAACCCACCCACCTGTTTTTTATTTTAAAGTTGTATTTTATAAAACACTTAATTTGATATACAGTGAAACCCATTTAATCCAGACTCTTTTATCTGGAAATCTGCTTAATCCAGACTGGCTGACCACTCCGAACTATTTCTGGTTAATCTGGGCTGAGTCCAGATTAACCAGAAACAGTCCGGATGCAGTCTGGATCACCCACGTGTTGGCAAACTTAAAACACTTTTGAATCACAAACCTGGTACAGGGTGTGTGCTGCTACTTACCAGTGTTTCGAATAAATAAAGTTCATATTCTTTATGCAAATAGAATACATTTTAAAAAACTTATATTATAGGCAATTGTGACAAGCCTATATGACTTTATCGAGAATTAAGTTATTGTGATGGTTTTAATGCATAAAAAACATCACAAAAAAGTTCTAATTCTCGATAAAGTCCTTTCAAACATCAGAAATTTACTGACAGTGGAGAATGTATCAAAACCCAACTATACAGCACAAATACATGAACACACATGCTCACAGCTTGGGCAATGGTCTCAGGGAGGGACAAGTGGGTGTGCGACATGCGGGTGATCCAGACTCTGCTCTTATAATCCAGACTGAGTCCAGATTAACCCAAATTTGACGAGGCTTCATCCGGACTTCACTTTATCCAGAAATTTGCTTAATATGGACTGGATTTCCCCCCAGTCTGGATTAAATGGGTTTCACTGTACATGTTTATTTATATAGCCTTCTAAAAGTAAACTTTTGTTGTTTTACTATGATATCAGAATTGCTTTCTATTTCATTCAAGTAAAAAATGTAATTCACTTTACTACTCTCTTACTATTACTTCCCTACAAAACTATACCTACTACTAGAAGTTATTCAAGAAAAGAAAACATTGCACAATGGTATTAATTTATTAGATTACCTTTCTATTAAAAAAGTGAACTAAATGACCTTATACAGTACATATTTTTTGTGATACTGTTGACCTTGACTAAGAAGACAAGAATGTAAGAAAGTAACAAAAGATCTACATACAAAAACTTTAAAAATAAAAGATGCAAATGATAATGGAATCCTGTCTGGTACAGAATAACTTACAGCAGGTATGTATGTATGTATGTATGTATGTATGTATGTATGTATGTATGTATGTATATATGTGTATATATATATATATATATATATATATATATATTATATATTTTGTTTCAAAGTATGACTGCTCATGGCCACCAAAAGAAAGGTGGATAGCAGAGCGAACACAGGATGAAGACTATGAAACAGCTAATGGAAGTGAACAATAGACGGGGAGAGAAAAAAAAAATATATATATATATATATATGTCACAACTGGTAAAGAAGTCGGGAGCGAAGGTGGAAGAAGAACAACCCAGTTACCAAAAAGTAGGACCTTCTGATAGAATAGCGCCAAGCCTATCACAAGGCCCGATGCTCTCCAAACAGGGAAAATACTCTACGCGCAGCGTAAAGCGGACACTTTACCAGCAGGTGGGCAACTGTGAGTAAGATGTTACAATTGGGACATCGGGGCACCCGATCCCTGGCCATCAAATAGACATGGGTCAGGTGGGTGTGGCCAATACAGAGGCGGGCCAAAGCAACCTCCTTATGGCGCGACCGATGGAAGGAAGAGGCCCAACATCCCAATTTGGGTTTAATCTTGCAGTGTTTGTTATTTGTAGCGCCATCCCAGCGACTCTGCCACCGGGAGCGCAAAAACCTACGGAAGCCAGGAATATAATCGGAAAAGGGGAGGGACACGGGTGAAACCTGTAGTCAGCATGCGGAATGGGCAGCTCGATCGGCAGCCTCATTTCCAGCCACGTTAACATGTGCAGGAACCCAGCAAAATACCACCTCCTTGCCACCAGAAGTGACAAGGATATGGCACAGTAGCTGGATTCGTCTGACCAGTGGGTGGACAGGGTCAAAACACTCCAGGCCATCCAGGGCACTGCGGGAATCTGAATAGATGACAAACGACCCATCCGGATGCTCCAGCACCACCTCCAGAGCGCTCAGAATGGCATAGAGCTCCACCATGAAAACGGAAGCCTCATCAGGGAGACGGGTACATCGGGGAGCAAGGGCAAACGACTGGGGAACAGCCGCGGCCCCAACGACCTCGAGCCATCTGTGAAGACTGCAACACATGCAGAGTGACATGCTGCATGCTGAAGGAACAGATACCAAAGCAGGGCAGAGTCAGAATCGGCCCTGCGAACGGGGCGCAACGCCCTACAGCACACAACAGGGGTGCTCTCCCAAGGTGAAACACCCCTGAAAGAGACCGGTATAACGGATGGAGGAGGAGTGCCCATACCATCAAGGAGGGAAGTCACTGTGTTGGTGAAATACCAACCCCCATCCCGGCAGAACGCCCTCTCAACCACCTGGAACAGAGGAGAGGTGGGAAGATGGAGGATCCGGAGATAGTGCTTAGCAATGAGGAACGACCTCCGATCCTCCAAGGGAGGGATGTCGCACTCAACCTGCAGACTATCAACCAGAGAGGAGCGGAAGGCGCCAGATGACATGCCAGTCCTCTAGAGAGGACCGGATCCAGTATCCGAAGGGCCGTGCGGGAGGCGGAGCCATACACCACACTCCCATAGTCTAATTTTGACTGTACCAGGGACACGTACAAACGGAGGAGTGTCCGCCTATCCGCGCCCCATGTAGTATGCGACAGATGTCCCAAATCCAGGGTACGTCTCGCGGACTCGCGCAGCCGGCGAAGGTGGGGAACCCAGCTCAAACGGCTGTCGAAAACCATACCCAAGAAGCGTACTGATGGAAAGAGGGCCAGAGGCTGACCCCCGAGTGTAAGGTTAAAGGCCGGGATGGCGCCGGATCCCCGTCTCCTCGACGGAAGGAAGGCCACACACGAAGTCTTCGGGGAGGACAACCTAAGGCCCACCGACGACGCCCAGCGTTCAACCCGATTGACCGCGAGTTGGACTTGCCTCTCCACGAGGGGGGGACTCGTCCCCGCGGCATAGACAGCCAGATCATCTGCGTAGATGGAACAGCGCACCGAGGGCGGAAGGGCTCCCGGTAACGCAGACATAACCAGATTGAAGCAGGAGACGCTCAAAACACACCCCTGGGGCACCCCCTCCTCCTGAACATACAGGTTAGATAGGGCCGCCCCATTACGGACGCGGAAAGTGCGACGGCAGAGGAAGTTACGAAGAAACGTGGGCAAAAAGCCCACAAAACCAAGAGACTTCAAACGGTCCATGACAACTCCCCGATGGGTCATGTCATAGGCCTTTTGGACATCGAAAAAGACGGCCAGAACAAGATTCCGGCGGGAAAATGCCTCCCGTACATCATGGCCAAGGAGGAGAAGGGGGTCCAGAGTACCCCGAAATCGACGAAAACCATACTGGGTCGGGGGGTATAACCCAAGCGACTCCAGTGTAAATGAAAGTCAGACGGCCACCATCTTTTCAAGGGGCTTGCATAAGCAGCTCGTCAAGGCAATAGGCCGATAGCCCGCCACCTCCGCCGGATCCTTCCCCGGCTTAGGTATCGGGACCACAATCGCCTCCCTCCAACAGGAAGGGAACGACCCCTCAACCCACACCCAGTTGAAAAGATCCAGTAAGAAGTGCAGGGCCATCGGGTGCAGATTCCAAATAAAGTCATACGGAATGTCATCAGGGCCAGGGGTGGAAGAACGACGGGTTGCCAAGGCAGCCCAAAGTTCCCGCATCGTAAAGAGACGGTTATAGGGCTCGTTCCCAGGGGGCGGGAACGTGACCTCCGATAAAGGACGATCCGCAGTTGAAGGCGAATGGGAAACCGCAGCAAAAGCACCAGCCAGCTGATCGGCCACAGCAGCAGGATCCGAAAGGAAGCCGTCCCCATCCCGAAGGACAGGGCGACTAGCAGGGACTGGCTTCCCCTCGATACTACGTACCTTCCGCCGCACAGCAGCAGAAGGGGTAGATGAGGAAATGCTGGACACAAAAGCACGCCAAGCGGCCCGATGGGCCAACTTGAGAGTCTGGCGGGCGAAAGCCTTCGCCCGCCGCATCTCAATCAAGTGGTGCACGCGCCGGGTGCGGTGGAAGCGGCGCGTTGCCCTCTTCCTCTCGCACACCGCCTAGTGACATGCTGGAGTCCACCACGGGACGCTACGCATCCACGGGTTACCGGAAGATCGAGGAATACAGTCCTCCGCGACGCTCATCACCTGGGTAATGATCAATGCCATAAGAGTCCCCCAACACCTTCCACAAAAAATCGAGTAAGGCATCGAGGGACACCAAGGAGAGATCAATACAAGTAGATGAACCTGTGGGTTCGTGGAAGTAGGTAGGTTCGCCGGAATTGAGGCACGCGAAGGAAAGGTCCTCCATTAAGGAGAGCAACATACCAGCAACATTAGTCGACCAGACATCTCCCCAAGCCGGGTCGCGACTGTTAAAGTCCCCGGAGGAGGAGAAACGGTCGAGGTAGTTGCAACACCAACTCGCGAACCGCGTCGCGAGGAGGAGGGTCATGAGGAGGAATATAAATCGAGCAAGCAGTGTACTGGCGATCTAAAAATAGCCGCACAGCCTGCAAGGAAGTGCGAAGAGGCACACCTCGCGATGGTAACGAATTATGCACATAAATTGCCGCACCCCACCAGCGTGTGTGCTCATCGGGGGTGCAAGGGAGACCAACATAGCCAGAGAGACGAGGGAGTCCCCACGCAGCCAGGATAGTCTCCTGGAGACAAACACAGGAAGGCAAGGTTCTCCCAGTTAGCTAAAAGACCCCTACAGTTCCAATGCAAAATGGAACTGTAAGGGGAAGTGGCATTATAAGAGGCAGAGAAAACAGAGAAATAGCCACGGACCAAGCTGAGCAGCAAACTCAACGGTCCGCAACCAGGGACGGAATCGGCTTCCCCGGCTCACCCCGAACGGGGGGTAGGGGCCACCGACCCCGCAGCTGCTTCAGCCGTAGTAAAACGAGGTGGAGAGTGGAACAGGGAGTTCAGAGGGGGGCTCCCCTGGGGGGGAGACGACGAGACAGGCCCAGCCAAAACCCCCAACTCCCCACCAGAGGGGGGCCGGGGAGAACCAGATGTTCGAGGGCTCATCAAACCAGACAAGCACTGACGGGGGGGGGGGGGGGGGAGGAAAGGTCCACCACAGGTGGGAGAGGTAGATCCAGGAAGGAGAGAGACCCGCCCACTCGCAGCAGGAGCCGAAGGGAAAGAGACTCCATGAAGAAGGGCCAGGCTCCGCTCGACCGGGTCCACCATGGGAACAGAGTCAGTAATCGAGGGTGTCATGGGGCGGTGTACCTCAACCGACACCTGGACATTGGTCGGGGCACCGGGAGGTGACGCCTCACCAGCCCTCCGTATAAGGGGGGGGGGGGGGGGGGGGAGTCCCAAGTGGATCAGGAGCGGCGCGCCGCTTCCCCTCCAGTGAAGAAGGGGAAGCAGGGCGAGCAGCGGTCATGATCGGGTCTGGAGGACTCCGACCACGGCGACGCTTCCTCCTCCCCTTCGAGGCATCACCTTCCCCACCCGAGAGAAGAGTAGGCAAGGATCCAGACCCCAAGGCTGGAGAGGGAGAAGGGGCACTTGTAGGCAGGGAATCAGATGGGATGTCTGAAAGTGAGGCAGAGGAACAAGAAGGACCCGCGGCGCCAGGAGGACCACCAACCCCCGGAACTTCCAGGGGGGGCACCACTCCGGTAGACACTGGGGTAGCACGGGAGGGGCCCGAGGACCCGCCAGGGCCAAGAGCCGCAGCATAGGACAACCCCCGCCACGGCTCCCGGTCACGGACCCTATCGCCCACCTCCCGTGCACTAAGGAATTCGGTAGTCCTTAAGGACCGCACCTCGAATTCAAATTTGAAAATGGGGCAGTCCCGAGAGGAGGAAGGGTGGGCCCCCGAGCAGTTCGAGCACCGCGGGGGCTTCGTGCACGGGGTAGGGTGCGCAGGCCCACCACAGCGGACACATGGCTTACCCTCACGGCGGCACGCACGCAGAGCTAACATGGCCGAACCGGTTGCAGCCAAAGCAGCGAACCGGGTCAGGTACATATGGTTGCACTGAAAACTCACACGACCGGCGATCACCCACGCCCCAGAACACCTGGGCTGGAGGCACAAGGGAGTCAAAGGTCAGGAGCAGACAAGCGGACGGGGTAAGAGCACCATCCCAGCATGACGAAAAGCTGAAGACCTCCGTTACCCGCTGGGGTGCAAGATCCTCCTGCAACTCGCCAACCGGGATTGACAGCAGACGGGAAGCAAAAATGGTGCCCTGACAGCTATTCAATTGCGGATGGGGAGTCACAGAAACTCTGCAACCCAAGACATCCTGCAACTGTAGAAGGGACTCAGTCACCCCCAAAGAACAGGACTTCAAAAGAAGAGACCCATCCTTCAGAGGGTGGATATCATAATGACAGGAACCCCCACCGCCTTAAGGCACTGAAACACCCGTTCCGAGTTGCCCGGAAGGGAGCCAGCTTTAGGGCGGAGAACAAGGAACCTGTCCACCAGACAGAAATTGACAGCCGGGATAGGTCCATGTGTAACAGTAACCGAGAGTGGGTGAGAGAACAAGGGCCGCGAAGACCCCGCCCTACGGCCACCACGAGAGCCAGACGCCACAGAGGATGAGAGGGGGCCATACGGCTTGAAGGTCAATCCAGCGGAGGCAAAGGCCGCTGAATGACCAGTAGTAGTAGTAGTAGTAGTACTAGTCTTATCCAAATCCAAGGGCGGGCCAGAGTCGTCAACGGGAGGGGATTGAAGTTTAGAAATTGAACCCATAAACAATAGCTTTACAAAAAAGACAGCCTCAGACCCAAGGCAATGCACCATCCGCCGCTGCATCCTTTAAGGCGCAGGCCCAATGTCCTGGGTAGCCCGCCCCCCAACCTGACTGTCGTTTTAAAAACAGCAGATTGGCACTACAGAGATTTGTCTGTTAAGGGCCAAGCAAAGACCCAATTCAGACGCAGCAGCGGTCCGGGTGCCTGTACCATCCCCAGATCACAGCTCAGCCATGGAGCGATGCCCCCGGCGGGTGCACCCGATGACCCCAAGACTGCAAGATACAAACAGAGGGTGGGGGGGATACTACAATTAACAGAGGCACAAGACCGAGTCAAGACAAAAGAAATTCCGGGAGAGACAGAAAAAAAGGGGGAGCAAAAAGAAAGAAAAGGAAAAAAAAAAACGCAACTAGGTAACTCTTCACCCACACCCCGCAAGGAGTTGAGGAAACCCCAACAACTCACGAGGTGTACGAGCCCCCTTGGCCAGGCAAGCCGGAGTACCTAATCAAGGGGTGTATATATATATATATATATATATATATTATATATATATATATATATATATATATGCCCTAGCACCCAAGGATGATGGGGCTCGACCCTGCAGTCCTTGTCATCCTTTGGTCTTTTTCCACTTCGACTGTCCCCTCTACCCTTTCTTTTTCCTCTGTCTTTCCTCTCACTTTTTCTTTGTTTTTCCGCCGAGATATGCCCTTTTAAATAGAGACATTTTATTTGAATGATAAAAAGGCACCCCTCAGATGGCACTTCTTTTACATTAATGGATAATTAGAGCAAATATAAGACTGAACGAAAAATATGTTTTAAAACAAAGCGACTTAAATTCTATTTAAGACATATATTGATTAAGAATATAGGGATTTCAGTGGCTGAGGGACCTCCTTTCTCTGATTTTCAATGATTTGAAAGGCCAGTTCTCTCTCTTCCTCACTCTTTGTGAGCTTCTCATTAAACTCTGTAGCCAGTTTGACTCCTCTTTCAGCACAGTCGTTGATTACTTTGACTGCCATGACCCGATTACGGTGCTCCTCAATGTCTTCAAGTTTCTTGGGAATTTCTATTTTCAAACACTTGAAGAAGTCTTGTGTTTGAGTTGTGACAAAACTGGTAATCTTTAAGTCATTGGGGTTTTGCAACATTCGGGGGTCCACCTTTCTTGCCCTCACTTTTCGAGGAGGCGCGTGGTGAAGGTTGTGGAGCATTAGAACCTTATCATCTTCAGTCACGAGGTTTGAGAAAAAGCCAAATCCTACAAGATCCTCACTCAAGTACCAACCATGGTTCTGAAGTTTTTTGAGGGCTGTAGCACCCACTTCCTTATCAAC
Organism: Bathynomus jamesi; assembly: GCA_023014485.1. Classification (NCBI taxonomy): domain Eukaryota; kingdom Metazoa; phylum Arthropoda; class Malacostraca; order Isopoda; family Cirolanidae; genus Bathynomus; species Bathynomus jamesi. The sequence continues at coordinate 176,594 of JAJOZX010006845.1, forward strand.
CTGGATCTTGTAGATATGTAGCATCTTGAGGAGGGCCAAATCATTTGCTGGAGCATCAATTCCAACTGGAGATGTATACCAAGCTTGAAGATAAACTGTCACTGAAAAGGCATTTATTCGTATCAGAGCTTGTTTTTCATGAGGGGTGAGAAGGAATTGGTTCCTAAATAAGTAAATTTTTAAGGAATAGATGCCCTTTCCCATCCATCTAGCTCTGCTGTAAGCTCCTGGGTAGTGGAATCTGCTATCAGAGCCTTTATTTGTTTTAGGCATTGGACAACCAAGGAAGATAAGTGCAAGTTCTAAGTATTCCCTGTAGTCACCTCGAGTGTGGCCCTCTTGAAGTTTGGAGTTGATGAAAGAAATAAGCTTGTCTCTGTGCTTCAAGATCCAATGATCTAAAGATTCTGAGGTGAGATCATTGGGTTCATAGGGCTTGTAATTCTGCTGATCAATGTTATCCCAACAATATCTGAATCGATTGAATAAGGGAATTTGTGGACCCGAAGAAGAGAAAAACATGTCAAAAACTGCAGTGATAAGAAGCTCGTGGATATGGTGGCGGCATGCCAGAAAAAGGAGTGATCTCTGAAGGGCCTTTTGGATGATGGTACAAGCCCCAGCATGGATACCTGTATTGCTTGCAGTAGTACCAAAACAAAGGCTTGCTACCCACTCATTTACTTGTGGCCATTGCTTCAAGACATCTAAAACTGCTCCCCATATTTCTTCTCCCGTTCCAGAAATAAGCTTTGGAATAGACAGTAATTTTTCTAATTCGCCTGCACCAGTCACAACAATGGGCATTACATCAATCTTACCCCCATGCATGGATGGAAGAAGCTTTCCATCAAAATGAATTATTAAAGGGGTATTTGGTTGGAAACTGGCTTTAATGTCTTCTCCCATCTGCATCCGTGTTGATCGCCGAGACCTGTAGATAGAGGATGATGAAAGTGTGATCTCTTCAATTTCCACTCCAGCAGCTGAAAGGGCAGGTGCCACAATGTGCATAGCAGCTCTTGCAGATGTTCCAGTGCGGTCCAGAGCAGCCAAGAACTTTTTAGCCCTAACAATTACACCTGGTTCAAGCTTCTCCTTTTTTGAAGATGATGATGAGAGTGCTCTGTAGAACAATTCATCACCAGATGATTCTTCACTTCCTCCTGAACCGGAATTTTCACATTGGTTGAGATCCACAACCTTTGTCAATTGCCTCATTTCTTCCTTTGATTTCCTGTGAAGTTTTTCCATTCTTTCCATGCTTATCTGTCGTGCTTTTGCCTTTCTTGAAAACTCCTTGTCTTCTGGACCCATAATCATTTTCCGATCGTTCCTTTGATCCTTAAGAAAATCTTTATCCTCCTGCAATTTTATTTCTGTTTCCACTTCTGAATGAGCTACATCGAAAAGCTTCTTTAAGCTGGTGACAAATTCTGCTTCATTCTTCTCTTGGGTAGGAGTTTGTCGAGTTCGGTTCTTGACCAGCCCTTCATGCTTATTGTAAAGCCTTTTAAGCTTTGAGACAATATAAGGCTTCTGGGATGTAATTAAGGAGGCTTTTTCCCACATAGCAATAACTTCGTTGGCTACAGTTGCGCAAGCTACAGAGACATTTTGCTTTCCCACCTTAATGTGATAAAAAAGACGTTTAAGAACATCACTGTTAGTTGGAAGCTGCTTCTCAGAAAAACCCTCTTCCAGCACTTGTCCGACCAACCAGACTTCACACTTGTTTCTGGTTTTTGCCATAATTCTGAGGGAAAAAGTTTTGCCACCTGTTAGTCTTAATAATAATATAATATAATCATTAATCACTCACCTAAATTATATTATGACTTGATTACTGTAAGAAAGTTGTAAAGTAACCTTTCTAGAACAGTAAACTTGTGAAAATATCAGTAATTATAGATGAAAAAGCAAATAAAACATCATATAATCCATAAAGGGAAAAAATGGAAATTCTAGAATAGTTATCCTGAAGGAAGAATTTTCTAGAATTCTCTCTAAAGAATATAGGGGGGTTACTGGACCATTCCTGAAAATGACCTACTTATCTTCCAATTTTATTTATGAATTTTATACACCAAATTTAAGAGGACATCACAAAATAAATATATATTTGCCAGAAAAATGAAAATTTTCTCATGAGGGGTAAAATAGATATGCATTGAGGGGTGGGATAACAATAAGCTCTTGTCTTAATATTTTGCATGAAGTCTTTATTCATGACATATTACTTTTTTAGTATGTGCGCGTTGAGCCATCATAAATTTCGATTTTTCGAAACGGCCTAATATATATATATATATATATATATATATATATATATATATAATTGAACTCAGAATGGTCCCCTGAGGTTTTTTTCCATGATATACACAGACCATGCATGGAACAAAGAACTCTTCTGGGTAAATTAAATCCACTATACTCCAAATAAGTAATAGTAAATGACAAACAAACACTATTCCATCATGAAATGGACATGTTATGTGCCTTGAAAATTGGATGCTCAATTTTGCCAGTTGAGGTTTAAGTTTTGGTTGTTGGCTAAAAATACAATAGTTACCCCCTTTTTCTTTGATGTATTCAATCCAACGTGAATGCAACAAGTCTTTTGCATATATTGAGGTTCTGAATATAGTAGGCTAGGTGTAGCTGTAACCCCTAGATCCTGTCCCAAAGCTGGATCCTATCTGCTTTGCAGGTAGCTGGTTAAGGAAGCTATATTTTTGGGGCCTCTTTGCAAGTGACCCATTGCCCATGTTGGATGAAAAAGAAAAACTATAATGTTTGTCATTTACCATTATTGGATCTTTTCCATTTGGTGCCCACCACTAGAACTAAAATTAATAATTACCATCATGTGTACTTTTTTACACCGATTTTAAAAATATATAATTTTTTCTGAAAAATGAATAATAAAAATGTTACAGCCCTTTAACCCTAGAATGTATAACCCAGATAAATATAACACCCAGCAGGCCTCAGAGGCCCGGGTTATGCATTCTAGGGTTAATGTTTGAGTTTCATACATTTAATTTGTCTTCTTCAAAAATGTTAATAATAATTTGCATTGAAAATTGGACACAGGCTATAGGCCATCTTATTCTTAGTTTACATAAAGACCTAGGCTACACACACATTTGCGACACTTTTAAACCATAAAAGGAACAGAATGGAAGACTGGAATATTAAAAAAATAATTAAACTAAAATATCAAAACTTAACCTAACCAATTGTCAAGGATGTACAGTTGACCTAACCAGATGGTCAATTTTAATGTTAACATATGATATTTATATACAGGGTGTACATAAAGTCAGGATCTATTTTTGTGAAGCACTTGGAAATTATATGGAATTCAATCATAAAATGATAAAGTGGTAACATTTATTAAATAATTAAGAGTAGGATTCAACGTGATGCCCATCAGTATCCCCGCACAGCTCAAATCGTTCCGCAGCATTTCTAAACACATTCTGGAGCATTTGCGGGGTTATGTTATCTGCAGCAGTTCGTATACTTAAGTTTTTAAGACTCGTAATCTTCATCTGATAGACGTGTGATTTGATAAAGCCCCATGCAAAGAAATCTAAAGGGGTTAAATCTGGTGATTTCGCTGGCCAAGGTCTGTTGCTTCCGCATCCAATCCAGTGATTTGGAAAACGTCCATTTAGATAATCCTGAACAATTTTGGCATAGTGACAAGGAGCACCATCATGTTGATAGACGACGGGGATAGGATTGTTAGTACCGTCGTCTATCAACATGATGGTGCTCCTTGTCACTATGCCAAAATTGTTCAGGATTATCTAAATGGACGTTTTCCAAATCACTGGATCGGACACAGAAGCAACAGACCTTGGCCAGCGAGATCACCAGATTTAACCCCTTTAGATTTCTTTGTATGGGGCTTTATCAAATCGAACGTCTATCAGACGAAGATTACGAGTCTTGAAAACTTACGTACACGTATACGAACTGCTGCAGATAACATAACCCCGCAAATGCTCCAGAATGTGTTTAGAAATGCTGTGGAACGATTTGAGCTATGCAGGGATACTGATGGGCATCACGTCGAATCCTACTCTTAATTATTTAATAAATGTTACCACTTTATCATTTTATGATTGAATTCCATATAATTTCCAAGTGCTTCACAAAAATAGATCCTGACTTCAAGTACACCCTGTATATATATATATATATAAATATGTGACCTATTTTGCATAATAAATATCATGTAATCTATTTTGCATTTTTATTGCCCTAATATGCAAAATGTTTGCATTTCTCAACAAATTATTTTTATATTCAGAGACTACTGGTGCTATTTTCAAAGGAATCTTGTAGTAGGCTCCAAATGGAAAAGACCCCCATTATTTATTCAGACTATAATATGCATTTAATTTTCCCAGAAGAATTCCTTGTTCCATGTAGTGTGTATTATATAATGCTGCAAACCCACAAGGAAGAAAAATGATTCCAAGGCCTTTCATGTATTCATTCCCTGATGAGGTGTAGCTCTGAATACACAAAAGGTCTTGGAATTATTTTTCTTTTTCCTTTTGGATTCTGCAAGAGAGGCAGAGGAGAACTAAAGCAAGCTGTGTGTGTGTTTGCATTCTATTAGCGTCCTTGTGTGAAACAAGATAGGACATGTTCAACTAGAGTATAGGGGCAGTTCACAAGCAAAGACTGAGAGGTTTACAACCCCTACATGTATCAGTTGGTTTGAAGTTGGAGTTGAAAAGAAAATGATAAAATAAAAATTAAACAATTTGTTGTTGAGCAGCTTTCGCCCAATCCTTCCCGTTGTCGACGCATTCGCCCAATCCTTCCCGTTGTCGACGCATTCGCCCAATCCTTCCCGTTGTCGACGCATTCGCCCAATCCTTCCCGTTGTCGACGCATTCGCCCAATCCTTCCCGTTGTCGACGCATTCGCCCAATCCTTCCCGTTCTCGACGCATTCGCCCAATCCTTCCCGTTCTCGACGCATTCGCCCAATCCTTCCCGTTCTCGACGCATTCGCCCAATCCTTCCCGTTCTCGACGCATTCGCCCAATCCTTCCCGTTCTCGACGCATTCGCCCAATCCTTCCCGTTCTCGACGCATTCGCCCAATCCTTCCCGTTCTCGACGCATTCGCCCAATCCTTCCCGTTGTCGACGCATTCGCCCAATCCTTCCCGTTGTCGACGCATTCGCCCAATCCTTCCCGTTGTCGACGCATTCGCCCAATCCTTCCCGTTGTCGACGCATTCGCCCAATCCTTCCCGTTGTCGACGCATTCGCATAATCCTTCCCGTTGTCGACGCATTCGCCCAATCCTTCCCGTTGTCGACGCATTCGCCCAATCCTTCCGTTGTCGACGCATTCGCCCAATCCTTCCCGTTGTCGACGCATTCGCCCAAGCCTTCCCGTTCTCGACGCATTCGCCCAAGCCTTCCCGTTCTCGACGCATTCGCCCAATCCTTCCCGTTCTCGACGCATTCGCCCAATCCTTCCCGTTCTCGACGCATTCGCCCAATCCTTCCCGTTCTCGACGCATTCGCCCAATCCTTCCCGTTGTCGACGCATTCGCCCAATCCTTCCCGTTCTCGACGCATTCGCCCAATCCTTCCCGTTCTCGACGCATTCGCCCAATCGTTCCCGTTCTCGACGCATTCGCCCAATCCTTCCCGTTGTCGACGCATTCGCCCAATCCTTCCCGTTGTCGACGCATTCGCCCAATCCTTCCCGTTGTCGACGCATTCGCCCAATCCTTCCCGTTGTCGACGCATTCGCCCAATCCTTCCCGTTGTCGACGCATTCGCCCAATCCTTCCCGTTGTCGACGCATTCGCCCAATCCTTCCCGTTGTCGACGCATTCGCCCAATCCTTCCCGTTGTCGACGCATTCGCCCAATCCTTCCCGTTGTCGACGCATTCGCCCAATCCTTCCCGTTGTCGACGCATTCGCCCAATCCTTCCCGTTGTCGACGCATTCGCCCAATCCTTCCCGTTGTCGACGCATTCGCCCAATCCTTCCCGTTGTCGACGCATTCGCCCAATCCTTCCCGTTGTCGACGCATTCGCCCAATCCTTCCCGTTGTCGACGCATTCGCCCAATCCTTCCCGTTGTCGACGCATTCGCCCAATCCTTCCCGTTGTCGCGCATTCGCCCAATCCTTCCCGTTGTCGACGCATTCGCCCAATCCTTCCCGTTCTCGACGCATTCGCCCAATCCTTCCCGTTCTCGACGCATTCGCCCAATCCTTCCCGTTCTCGACGCATTCGCCCAATCCTTCCCGTTCTCGACGCATTCGCCCAATCCTTCCCGTTCTCGACGCATTCGCCCAATCCTTCCCGTTCTCGACGCATTCGCCCAATCCTTCCCGTTGTCGACGCATTCGCCCAATCCTTCCCGTTGTCGACGCATTCGCCCAATCCTTCCCGTTGTCGACGCATTCGCCCAATCCTTCCCGTTCTCGACGCATTCGCCCAATCCTTCCCGTTCTCGACGCATTCGCCCAATCCTTCCCGTTGTCGACGCATTCGCCCAATCCTTCCCGTTGTCGACGCATTCGCCCAATCCTTCCCGTTCTCGACGCATTCGCCCAATCGTTCCCGTTCTCGACGCATTCGCCCAATCGTTCCCGTTCTCGACGCATTCGCCCAATCCTTCCCGTTCTCGACGCATTCGCCCAATCCTTCCCGTTCTCGACGCATTCGCCCAATCCTTCCCGTTCTCGACGCATTCGCCCAATCCTTCCCGTTCTCGACGCATTCGCCCAATCCTTCCCGTTCTCGACGCATTCGCCCAATCCTTCCCGTTCTCGACGCATTCGCCCAATCCTTCCCGTTCTCGACGCATTCGCCCAATCCTTCCCGTTGTCGACGCATTCGCCCAATCCTTCCCGTTGTCGACGCATTCGCCCAATCCTTCCCGTTGTCGACGCATTCGCCCAATCCTTCCCGTTGTCGACGCATTCGCCCAATCCTTCCCGTTCTCGACGCATTCGCCCAATCCTTCCCGTTCTCGACGCATTCGCCCAATCCTTCCCGTTGTCGACGCATTCGCCCAATCCTTCCCGTTGTCGACGCATTCGCCCAATCCTTCCCGTTCTCGACGCATTCGCCCAATCGTTCCCGTTCTCGACGCATTCGCCCAATCGTTCCCGTTCTCGACGCATTCGCCCAATCGTTCCCGTTCTCGACGCATTCGCCCAATCGTTCCCGTTCTCGACGCATTCGCCCAATCGTTCCCGTTCTCGACGCATTCGCCCAAACGTTCCCGTTCTCGACGCATTCGCCCAAACGTTCCCGTTCTCGACGCATTCGCCCAAACGTTCCCGTTCTCGACGCATTCGCCCAAACGTTCCCGTTCTCGACGCATTCGCCCAAACTTTCCCGTTCTCGACGCATTTGCCCAAACGTTCCCGTTCATGATGTATTTACCAAATGTTCCTGTTCATGATGTATTTACCAAATCTAACTTTTTTTTAAACTTTCTTATTTATTTTTCAGTTATACTTTATTCATAAGATGATAAAAGCTGAAAAAAATGGAAAAGACAGGTTCCCCCCCCCCCCCCCCCCCCAACCCCGAATAAAACCAAGGTTTTTGCTAAGCCTGCAATGTGGCAAATTTGAGAAATACACATGATGCTGGGTTCTGGAGAAAATTGCCACAGTGAAAATACAAAATTTTAATTTTTTTAATTAAATTGTGCTGAATTTTGGAATGTTCGAGTATTGATGTTCACCTGTACTCAAAATTCCTGAAAATACTTGCTATCTCCACAACAATATGATTTTGGCTTGCAGACAATTTTGTTAAGTTAAATGACTATAAGGCCATTTATTGCTGTATTTAGAGGGACAAGAGGAAGCTTCAAAGACCTATTAATCCACTCTGGAAGGTTTCTATTTATAAACTAATGCATTTTTTTAATTGTTCTAGCAGGAGTAGAATACTGCTCAGAAAAGCATTAGCCTCTCTCCCCCCTATCTCCCTGCCAGAGGCATGGAAAAAGGTTAAGAAAGTACCTTGACCCTGGAAAAATAGCCAAGGTAATTTTATAGGAAAGAGGAAAATAGAAAACTAGCTTTAGAATTATGATATGCAGGCACAGAAATCATATACTAGTTAGTACCCATGTATAAACTATAATAATATACAGGGTGTACATAAAGTCAGGATCTATTTTGTGAAATAATTATTTTTTTCTATTTTTCTTTTCAGAAGCCCTTAGAATGAATACAGAAGTGTGTGTAGCAATAGTAATTTGGCGAATCAAGGAAAAGAAATACAATGACATCAGAGAGAAGTTTAGAAGGAGATTTCATAAGCCGGGGCCAATAGACAAGACAATACAAAAATTGGTGAACAAATTTAAATGAATGGGATCTGTAAATGATGAAGCAAGATCAGGACGACCGTGTATGTCAGATCTTACCGTGAATGCAGTACGCGGAATTATCACTGAGGAGCCATGTACGTCCATTCGTGCTGCATCACACAGACTCAGCCTCCTGACGTCATCTGTGCACAAAATTCTGAAAGTTAATTTGCATAAGAAAAGCTATCATTTGCAGGTTTTACATGATTTACATGAGGAAGATTTCCCTCAATGAAGTGCTGTGTGTGCTGATATCATAGAACAAATCTGGAGTGATAATTTAATGGACAACATTCTCTTTAGTGATGAAGCCACTTTCCATACGTGTGGAAAAGTAAATCGCCATAACTGTCGAATTTGGGCAGATGAAAGACCGAATGATTTCGTCCAAAATTGGGAAAGAGACTCGCCTAAAGTTAATGTCTGGATGGGTTTAACAAAATCTAAGGTTTATGGTCCTTTTTTCTTTGCTGAAGCTACAGTTACAGGGCTTATTTATCTGGACATGTTGTAGCATTTCCTTGAACCTCAGCTGATTGGGGATAGGATTGTTAGTACCGTCGTCTATCAACATGATGGTGCTCCTTGTCACTATGCCAAAATTGTTCAGGATTATCTAAATGGACATTTTCCAAATCGCTGGATTGGACGCGGAAGCAACAGACCTTGGCCAGCGAAATCACCAGATTTAACCCCTTTAGATTTCTTTGCATGGGGCTTTATCAAATCGCATGTCTATCAGACAAAGATTATGAGTCTTGAAAACTTACGTACACGAACTGCTGCAGATAACATAACCCCACAAATGCTCCAGAATGTGTTTAGAAATGCTGCGGAACAATTTGAGCTGTGCAGGGATACTCTTAATTATTTAATAAATGTTACCACTTTATCATTTTATGATAAAATTCCATATAATTTCCAAGTGCTTCACAAAAATAGATCCTGACTTTATGTACACCCTGTATTTGTACTTATAATATATCAACTATTCGGTATCATCACAAAAATGTTGAACATATGGTTTTGATTTTATACAAATTATTTACAGCTCTAATTACCAAAGCATCAGCCAACAAAGACTCCATGGTACGCTACAGGATAGCTCAGAAAGGATAAAAAGAAAATGTCAAATTCCCTATGGTTACATTTATGTGTAAAACTATCATGCAGAAAAAGAAGTAAAGATCTTTGTGTGGGCTACTACTGCCAACAGTGATGAAATGCTGTGTGTGTGTGTGTGTGTGTGTGTGTGTGGTGTGTGTGTGTGTGTGTGTGTGTGTCAGCAAAAAATGCAGACAATTTTTAGGGATTTGGCTTAAAAAGCCAAATATTTATATACTTCAGGTTTTACAGGACATGTGGAAACTTGAACTATCCCTTACAGTTCAATGTCAAGTGGAATTATAGAGAATAAGTTGAACTTTAAACCAGTTCTTGAGTATAGTTACTTGTTTGAAGGCCAGTAAGTGGGTTCAGGATTTAGGAACTGGGGGCTTTTGCAAGGTAAAACTTTGGAGCAATAGAACCAATTGTTAAGACATTTTTGAGGAATTTTTCTTGAACAAAAAATTCTCCATGAAATGGAGAAACCAAAACATAATATGATCAAGTCTAACCTAACCAAATGTGATTTAACCTAACCATCCTGAATCCATGTTTTTGAAAACTACTCTTTGAAATTTGCTAGAGAATTAAAATCCAATGCTGTAGAATATTTCTCTATACCACTTCAAGAAACATTCTAGTCTAACTTTTGTTCTGTCTAAATATAATATTTCCTGTATTTACTTAATGCAGTTTCTTGTGTAAGTATTTTTCATTCAGAAAATCGTATGTCATCCAGTAAGTGTTTAAGACTGTCTCATAACCTTTAAACTTCTCTGGTTATTTCAACAGAAATGAATGGATTTCAGAATGATGATAATCCCAGGTTCATTCCCTACAAAGTTGGAGATAGAGCTGCTAGGAAGGATTGTGCTTCAAGAGAATCTTGTAAGTAATAAATGTGAGTCAGTTTCAGAGACCATACAAGGTAGCACAAAGAAACCTTAATGCCCTTATTAATGCAACTCAAAAAGAGCTGAACAGAGAATCTCCCTCATTACGAGCTGATTATTATAGACACTGCTGAAGGTAGGTCAATCTGCTAAAATATTTAAAATACACAAAAGTTCACTTTTTCTTCTTAAATACTGCTAAAATTGTAACTGCAGTCTTCACTGCCACTGCTCCCCTTATTATTTATAGAAAAACTAATACTGATATTGGCTGGTTCATGTCCAGTAATTAGCCCAAAATGATATCTATAAATTATCTAACTAGGAGGGAGGTATTATTAGGAGGGGCTTTATGCAAAGCTGGGCACAAACCATTAATCCATTAATCGTTAATTAACGAAGTTAACTTTTTCGTTAACGATTTAACTTTTAAGTTAACTTTGAAAAGCATTATCGGACTAATTAACTTCCATTACATTTAACTTCCATTAACTCAAGTCCGTTAACCCAAAAAATTCATAAATAAACGTTTAAAGTTTTATTATTTTCAGTGCTGAGCAGGTGCGCAATTAATCGGTCACTGTTAATAGTGATGAACGAATTTCCATTTCCGCAGTGCAAAATCAGGCGATATATTTGTTTCCGTCGCCACAATTTGTGTCTTACCAAATATGGTAGTTATTTATGGCATTGGTTTGAGCAAAACATGGTCGACTGTAAAATCAGGCGGAAAGATTTGCCATTTGAGTTGAATGTTTCAACTTCTTTCAAGAAATATCACGAGCATTTTAAGGCACTTTCAATAATATATATGTAACAATTACAACAAATAACTACATTCGTTTCATTTGCAGTCTGTCTCTTGCGCAACATGTTTGTGCTAGTGAATATTTAAAAATAATCGTTGTCAAGTAAGTCATGTATATTTATAATATGTCTGAGAGTACCTTATTAGTAGTCTCCTTGATACATTTCAAGAACCATAAAACTGATCAGGTAAGATTTCAATTCTCATGTCACTTTGATGACATAAATTAAGTCAATTGATGTCTTACAATGGAGCGTTTTCACCTTAACCCTTTATGTCCTGGCAGTACTTCTAGGTACCACATCTTTAAAATCTCCATAATTATTTTTCTACCCGGTTGATCCTGCCGGTACTTTCAAGTCCCACTGTGAATTAGTTTCTTTATGAGATAATAGATGGTGTTGAGAAGTAAATGTGAGCGTGTGGCGCCAGAGGCTGTTTACTCTTTAGTATCTCTGCTGTGAAGACCGAAGAAATTTCAGTGCAATTACTTCCCGAAAACTTTGATATGCTAATTTTCATGAAGGGCAACATGCATCTCATGGACAAAATGGAGAACGAGAAGAAGAGGGAAAATTAAATTATATATATATTGTGTTTTTCATTTTTTTATAATAAAAGTTAACGTTAACGGTTTATCGGTAACTTCCGTTACATGTTTAACGAATTAACGGATTAACAGTTAACGAAGTTAACTTTTTGGTTAACGGATTAGCGGTTAACGAAGTTAACTTTTTGGTTAACGGTGCCCACCACTGGCTTTATGGTAACCAATCTCTTGAATCAGTCAGCAGCAATTCATACAAATTGACTACCATAGGCAGAGACAAATTATACAAACTGTAGGCATAAACTAATTCAACAGTTATCAGCTTTAACCTTTCAACTATAAAGTTAAACTTAAACCAATATAACAAACAAGAGGTATATAAATATAACTATGTAAATTAATCCCACCCTACAACAGTATTACAGGGACAGCATAAATCAAAGGGCAAAAATTCAAATGTAACAAATTAAACTAGTGGAGTCTTGCTTTTAAAAAGCTTCTTTACACTAATTTAAACTATCAAATGTCAGCCAAAATGAACATTAATGATCAACAAATCTCAAATAAATCTAGAAACTATATTCAATTCAAATCAAATTTAAATTAATAAGTAAGTAACAATGAAATATAATTCTAATCAATAGCTAAATCAAGAAGAAAACAAATGCAACAAGTCTTAAGTTGTCATTAGTATCATGATATAATAGCGCATAAAATGAAACATATGGGAATAACAGACAAAGTTAGAAAATGGATCTACAACTTCTTCAGAGAATGTGCTCAGGTCATTAAAATCCAAGGTATATCATCATCAGAATTGGAAGTACACAGCTCAGTACCACAAGGAACAGTATTGGCCTTGCTGCTTTTCGTTATCATGCTAACAGACATAGACAATGAAGTAAACAGCAATAGTATAGTAACATCCTTTGCAGACAACACAAAAATCAGCAGAAAAATCAGTGATATAAAAGGGGTGGAGGCTTTGCAGAGGAACACAAACAGAATATACAAATGGTCAGAAGACATGACATTTAACACCCAAGAAATTTCAGCCCTTGAGATATGGTAGAAATGACAAACTTAGACAGCATATTATGCTCCAGACAGAGAGGAATTTCAGAGAAGCATGAAAGTGATAGATTTGGGGGTTATAATGACCAATGATATGAAATTTGAGACACGAAATCAGATAGCAATAAACAAAGCAAAAAGAGTCGAGGGACAGGTACCAAGAACCTTTAAAAGAAAGGGCAAGACAGTAATGATTCCCCTGCTGAAAACACTGACCATACCAAAACTTTAATACTACTCAGCCTTGACATTCCCATACAAGAAAAAATGAATAAATAGAAGATATTCAGACACATTTCACAGCCAAGATCAATGGCTGCAAAGAACTCAGCTATTGGGAAAGACTATGTAAACTAAGTCTGTACTCCCTGGAAAGAAGAAGGGAGAGGTACACCATAATATATACATGGAAAATGATTGAAAAACTAGTACCAAACCTCAAACTAAACCCAGTTACCACCCAAACACTGGAAAATAGGAAAGGCAGAATGTGTAGTGTTCCGAAACTAAAGGCCCAGCAAGGGACCTCCTCAACACAGAAAACATCTTGGTTGTCAGGGGGCCAAGACTTTTTAACCAGCTTCCAAAAGACCTCAGAAACATGACAGGGGTCAAAGTTGGTCTTCAAAACAAGACTAGATGCCTGGCTCAGGATGGTACCAGATGAGCTAGGTGTACCTGGGTACGTGCAGTGGAGAGCAACTCACTCTTCCATCAAGCCAGGCCTAGAGGCAGGGCCACCAGCTTGACCTGTGTGTGAAGAGAGACCCACACATAAAACTAGAGTCAGTCATTGTCTAGATTCCATACACCTGGTAGTAGAGTATCAAATTAATCAAATGACAAACAAATCATACCTTTGGCTTCTCCCAAAGGTGTGTAAAACTTCTACTATGCTAAAGAAATTTTCTCATACAAAAGCTAAAACACACACACAGTATATGTGGGGGTAAAATTATTAAAATTATCTTACCCATTCAAATTTGGAAAAAGTTTCCACACAGTACTGTAGTTTGATTTTAAGTGACACACAGGTTTAAGTAATTTCATTTTCATCTCTGTAAAATCTACAAAAATTTGGATGACGACAACAATTTGGAACTTGAAACAGTTTATCTTTCTCCACTAAAGTTGAATTCTCATTGAAATTCATTCAAAGAATGTTTAATTTGAAGGGAAAATTGTCTGAAACTCCCAAGATTTCAATACATTCCTATTACAGTACTACTACACATATACAAAGAACAAACAGTGCTTCCACAGGACCTCCTGTCCCCTTTTCCATGTTCATCAATCATTAGTTCCACCTTATGGCAGTCTCCTTTAGCTACATTGTTACTCTCCAAAATAATAGAAACCATCAGATTTTGAAATCCCTTTACTGCCACACAGCTGAATTCATCCACCTTACAAACTAAATTAAGCACAGATAATTCTAATTTCTCTTATGATTAGAACCTGAAAACACCAATTAATAATATATTGTCAGTCCAAACATACAGGGTGACTCTGAACAGTCTTGAATTTTTTATTTTTATAAATTGTACTGTAACTTAATTAAACATTGCAAAAACAAAACTGGCAAAATTTAGGAGGAAATTTGAGATCTTTCGGCAAGCAAATATAATAAAGTGATAGTTTTCTTTATGAATTTTAAAACTGTTCAAATTAATAAAGTTGGATTAAATACATGCTTATTAACTCAATGCAAGTTAACTCATACCAAGCTAACCTGTTAATTTGTGAGAGACACTGACCTCATCATTTAAATCACCCCCAAATATGTTTTCAGCACAAGTGACCTTGATTTCAATATTTTCATTTTTCATCCTATTCAGATCTGGGTAGCTTAGGCACGCGTCTGGAAGTTGGGGTGAATAGGGTATTGTAGACAAGGCTGGAAGGCTAGCTGAAGATGGGATGCGAGGCAATTCATGTAGTGCTCTTCCAAATTCAGAATTTGAGTCCCTAAGATAAGATTTAAAGACAAACATATGGAACTACACAAAATGGATGAATGAACTGGGGAATTATATATATATATATATATATATATATATATATATATATATATATATATATATATAAGGGTATTCCTTAGTTATATAGGGGAAAATTCAAGTTAACTATGAAATTTAACTGCACTACCCCTCAGGGGCATCCGCAGGATTTTTCGCAAGGGGGGGCAAAACTAACTTATTAGTTCTTAGTTCTTATTAGTTCTTTATTAGGTAGAAAAAAAATGCACTGCGATCACTATGAGTAAAAACCGTCATCTCCCCTTATCATAGCCTGCTTTCGGTGCTAATTTTATGTACTTAGTAATACTAAGCCACACATTAAGATAGTAATACTAAGTACATAAATTTAGCACCGAAAGCAGGCTATGATAAGGGGAGATGACAGTTTTTACTCGTAGTGCATTTTTTTTTCTACCAGTCAAGTCCATTTTTTATATGTTATATGATACTATGATTAACTATAATCGTGTAAGTTTCAGTGAAATTGACCAAAAGGTTTTCGAGAGAAAAAAATAAATAAAACACTCAATATAATGATCTTTGCAAATAATTCCATTACTATATCTTTCAGTATAGTTTATTTAACACTTCTAAGTTCAACGACATGGCACTTCGGTAAAGTAAAGGTAAAGTAAACAACATTTCCTTGAATGTGGAAACACTGACTGAGCTGCAGTAGAATTATAGAAGTCGTTGCGTGGGCAAACACAAATTTCCAAGGGAGGGCAACTGCCCCCTCTTGCCCCCCCTCCGGACGCCCATGCTACCCCTGGATTTCATTAGAAATATTGAAAAATGGTTGCAGACAAAATTTCGCATGAATCAGAGAATATTTACTGGTGCCACACATTAAGATGGTCCTTATTTTTGAACTAGTCTCAAAAAAGTTCTGTAAGCAAAAATTTTAGCTCAATTGGCTTATATTATCTTAATGTGTTTCCCCCATAAGGGGGAAAATTCAATGACATTCAATGACCATCAGTCATCAACAAGTGCAATTATTTGCACTTCCAGTGTTTGCTTGTCTCCTCCTGCACATTTGGGTTCAGAACATTGTATCTCTAATATTCTCTCTTGGTTGCTGCTGTTTTGTGTGTTAAAAAGAGTGTTACTACTTCTTCGGGTGAATCTTGAGAATGGCATCAACAAAGACATATACTGAAGTGTGCTTTGTTCACCAGCCAAGAAAGGAATTGATTGGAGGGAAGCTTCCTTCTTTGGGAGAAGTACTCCAGCACCTGTTCCACAAGCTCTGAAAGGAGGAAATGTCCCTCCATGAGACTGCAACAACTGTTTGCCGAGATATGGGAGACTTTTGGGAGAGGGCCAGGATTCCAACCACGGCAAATAGAAACATCATCCCAAAGATCAAGAATCTGTATGAAGAGTGTCAGGGTCTTGGAAAGATGAAGAGTAGGAAGTCAGAGGCAGAAAAAAAGGAAGAGGGAGGCTTTTTTAGAAATTGGAGGAACTCTTTGAGGTTGCCCATGCCAACAACTGATCAAAAATGAAGAGGACAAGGAGTTCCTGATGGCACAGAGGGAGAAAGGAAGGCAGGGCTGCATGATAGGAGTGGACAAGAAGCTGGTGGAGGAGTCCTGGAAGTTGAGCCAAAGCCACGCTGAGACAGCACATCAGGAACAGGACATGAAATGCCACCAAGAAACCAACATGGTGGTGTTGGGGTTGTGAAGTTTCTCACAAACCCCCCTGGGGGGATGTGAAATTTTTCACAAAACCCCCACCCTAATTTTCAAGTCCTATCTGGTTCTTCTCAAGTTTTTCTCTCCCCACAGGAGTCGAGTTAGTAAGCCTGTTAACTGTAAAAATACTATAAGTGTGCTAGCCTGTATTTGATCTTGGAAGCCTATTAAAAGGTTATGAAACTTGAATAGATTGCCAGATAGACAGGCTGAGATTAATACAGACATGTCCTTTTGGAAGCCAAGGGAGTTTGGAAAGCCTTTAAAAGGTATGATATTAAGTGCTCTAGCTTGTAATCCTTGGCCAGTATACAATAGGAATAAAGACTTGTTCATAATTCTTATTCCTAGTTATTGTAGTGTTGTCATTCATATTTCACCATCATTATTAGCATTAATTATTATTATTAAAAGTAGACTTATATACTGTATAGGTTTTTTGAAACTGTGACTGAGTATAGATAGGTGTAATAAATCCAGCCAGGTTAGAATCAGACATCAGACCTTTACTTATTGCCCAGTTTGCAGTGCATGCTGGAGCCCTGGAGTTTCCTTTAGCCAAATCCAGTCATGTAACTAGCTAGAGAACCTATCATCATTATTATAGGACACCAGTCACATTATTCCAGAGTTAGGGTTTTGGCCCATGCTTGTTTGGCACTGATTATAGGTTGATTAACTCATGTGAGATAGGTTTGTCATAATTGTCAATGTTTGTAGTTATTATTTTTATGTTGGTTATTTATTGTGTGTGTTTTGATTTCATGAGTAAATTATGTTTTTCAATGATCAATTATGAAGGCATGATTCCAGTTAATGTTTGTTGATTAATTGTCTGTTATGTTATTATTGTGATTAATGGTGCCTGGTGCATGTAACTAATAATCTTATGTTGTCTAGGAATCCAGTTGGGACTCAACTCACATGGTACAGATTCATCAGGCTTGGATTGTGGATCCAATCCAGTGGGAGCTACACAGTCCATTGAGGTTGTGTCAACCACTTTTGGCTACTAGGATCTGCCCTGGACTCAGGTCTGTGACCCTAACCCTGCTAACTAGCCAGTGTGTAAAGTGTATAAGTGTATAAGTGTATAAAGAAAAAACCTCAGGTCATAGGGGGGATGTCAAGTTTGGAGGGTAGCTAGGCTGGGACAAGGGTTCACATTCTGTGCAAGTCATTTCCAGTGCTTGTCTCCCACTTGCTTTCTATCCTTTCTGCCGAATCTCACTAAGTGTTATTTGTTTTCCAGAGGTTTTGTTAATTGTGATTCATTGCCAGTCTTTTTTGTTAGGTATATTTATACTTTTATACTGAATAATTGTGTATTTCAGATATAATAAAGAGAAAAAAACAGTAGTTTACTTCCATTAGGTTCACCTTTACATTACAGCCCTTTCTTGGACAGAGTGGTTGGTTCTCCCACTCATTGGGGAGTCGGATTTAGTCACCTGAACTTGGGGGAAGTCCTTAGCAGTTAACATGCAAGTCAGACCTGAATAATCTCCTGGAAATAAACCACTGACAAGAGAGGCATTCCTAGATACCTGAGGAGACTACCTCTTTGCCCAGTCTCTTGACTATCATGAACCCAGAAACGTGAAAAGGTGGTGGGTGGTTTGATGACAGATACTTGGGGACTACGGCCTACACAGCCACTGCAGCAGTGGAGCTGGAGAGCTCTTCCAGTAGCAGCACCCATGAGATAGTGAGCAATGATGACTCTACAGCAGTGGGTCATTCTACCTCCATGGTGGCACCTCTTAAGTCATGATGAGCCTCCAGAGCCCCACTGACTAGTAATAGCCACAGCATTGGATCAGACCAAGACCACCAATCACAATGCTGCATACATCCTGACAGTGGCTGCTTCTGCATATGGATGAGACCCATTGATGGTGGCCCTGAACCATCAGCAAATCCACTGAGCCTCCATGAAGTTGTATCAGGAGACAGCTGAGGTCTTGAAGGAGTCCTTCAAAATCATTAATAAAATTGATAAATTTTGACAAATTTTAATTTTTTATAATAGCAATACTCATAATAATGAATTTAAATTATGTGGCAGACATTTCATTAACATCACTAAAAACTTTATGTTTAAAGTAATTGATAAATGGAATAATCTTCCTGTGTCAATCGTGAACTCTACCAGCATTAATATGTTTAAAGACCATTTAGATAAACAATGTTAATATTTTTAAAATGCCTAAGATAAAACAATTAGCAACAGGAGCTCTGGGGGTAATGGTCAAGGTTTGAGTCTGTTGATGATTAATGCCAGCGTGTGATATGCCAGCAATTATTAAAAAAAAAAAATTAGACTAACATGAACTCAGATGTAGCTCATAGCATAAGCTAACCCACTTTTTATATTCTTCATACTTTTTTTTTTTATATATATATATATCTTCTTTTTACCTGCATGTCTGTAAATTGCATGGTATAACCAGTGTTTGTAAGCACTCTCTCTCTCTCTCTCTCAATGAATGAATGTTAACCCACAAATGATAGGTTTTGCTACTTACTTAACCTTATTCTCTTCTTTTAACCCCTACTCTCTTCTTTCTCTTGGGCTAACCTTAGAGTGGATCTTAGGGTCTTTGTTAGCCTTAGTTTCTGTAGATCTGTAGATTATCCACTGGGATGGTAAGATCATTCCCAATCTCATTGGTGGTGATGCCACTGAGTGTCTTCTGATCCTTGTTTCTGGTGATGGAGTGTTGAAGCTGCTATGCGTGCCCAAACTGCCTTCTGGTATGGGAAAAGCCATAGCAAATGCCGCCATCAAGGCTGTGGATGAGTTGGGTATTTCAGATTATGTCAGAGGCATGTCCTTCAATATGACAGCAAGCAACACAGGAGTTCATAGAGGAACTTGCACACTCATCCAACAAAGGCTTGAAGTTAACCTCCTCCATCTTGCCTGCCATCACCACATGCTGGAAATTGTGGCCAAGCAAGACTTCACTATCTGCTTCAGGCTTCCTCTGGTCCAGACATCCCCCTCTTCAAGAGGTTCAAGCAGAGGTGGTTTGTTTTTTACTCAAATGACTTCAAACTAATGAAACGACTCTGGGGCTGATGACATCATTGGCTTCTGCAAGTGCCAACTCCAGGAGGCACACCTGTGGGACAACTACTGCGAGTTGCTGGAGCTCACCATCAGTCATGGGGGCATTTTCCCTCATGGTATCTGGTTCATCCGTCCCAGTGCTTACCACCATGCCCAATGCATGGCTTGGGTCATATACACCAAGATCTTCCTCTTCCACAACCAGTTTGAGCTCAGTCCATAAGAGAAGCAAAACCTTAGCTGTTTTGTCCCATTCATAGTGACAACATTCTTATGAAGACAGGGAGATTGCCACTGTGGGGTCCAAGGCATTCAGCCAGCATCTGTAGTATCTGTCAGAAGAGCTGACTGGACTGGCATTCTTTGATAAAGGTCACTACCGAAGAAAAGAAAAATAATTGCTGCTCTCCAAGATGAAGGATTTGAGGACCCACCAAAGCATGTGTGTCCCTGCAGATGCCACCCTGAAGGACAAGATGGTGACCAACTCTGTCACTTTGTGGTCTCAGTGCCTCTTTGCAGGCTCTCAACCTCCACGATGGGTTCCTCAATGTGGACCCCACTGAGTGGGAAGGCCAAGAGGATTACAAGGCTGCTTCCCGCCTGCATCCAAAGCCTCTATGTGATAAATGACTGCACAGAGCAAGGAGTGAAGCCGATTCAGGAGTTCAATCCTGTCATTACTAGGAATGAGAATGAGCACCAGTTCCTCCTCCAAGCCATTGAGGAGCATTGGAGGCATTTTCTGGATATGTGGCAGAGCACTCTTGCCCAGAAATAGGCAACAATGAGTGGGAATTGGGCTGCCATGAGAGTAATATTGTACCTCTCTTAATATACTGTATATTGTTGTTGCACTTCCTGGACTTTGTTTATCTCCATATTTTTTTTTTTTTTTTTTTTTAAACTATATAATTGATTGATGTTTGAAATATATTTCATAGGAAAAAATTTTGTTTTTAGTTCTAAGGTTCCATCCTATCATCCCCAAATATGGGGTTTCACACCATAGACTACAGTATATAACGATATCTGCATACTAGTAGCATACTGACAACCAATGTGGCATCAAATAATGTAAGCTGATTAAACTAAAATTTTGCTTACAGCATTTTTTCAAGACTAGTAACAATATCCAAGGGCAGCTGCATTGAATTTTGAAAGTTCAAAAATAAGGACCTCCCTAATATATATCACATTTTACAATTAAACATATGAAATAAATAAATGATGCACACCCATAAGGAAAAATGAAAAGTAATTCCAAGGTTTTTTCTGTATTCAACAGTATACCTATTAAGGAATACCCTGATCAGGTATACCAATATTGCTGAATACAAAAAGGCCATGAATTACTTTTCATTTTCATTCTCCTTGTGGGTGTGCATTATATATATATATATATATATATATATATATATATATATATATATATATATGCACCTCGGTGGTGTAGTGGTTAGTGTCGCTGACTACGAATCCATCGGTCCCGGGTTCGAGACCCAACGGCAGCCGGTGCGCAGCAAAACCCAGCTGTTCATCCTTCCACACAATAAAGAAAGTGGTTGGTAGATAAATGGGTACCCTAGGTGGCCTAGTGGTTAAGACGCTGGGCTGCTGATGGGGCATGGTTCGGATTCCACGTTAAACTGTAGGTCTAAGGTGGAGTGAAAAGCTTGACCTTCATCAGAATGAACAATTCGGGGGGAAGCCAACCAAAGGTATATGAAAATTACTTCACGAAAGTAACACGTGAAAAATATTTATGATGAATAAAACCACGAAGGAAAGGAAACACAGAATGGTGCTCAAGCGCTTTCGTCTAATGACATCCTCAGGAACACTGAAGTACATAAAGGGTTACAGCCTATATATAGGTTACAGAAAAAAAAAAAAAAAAACTATACAGACACATACATACATATACATATTAGGGTGGTCCAAAAAGTTAAAGCATCGACTAAGTTCTCTCCACAAGGTTGGTTTTATGCCTCTTGGTGTGGACAGTATTTGTGCAAAGTTTCACGTTATTCGGTTAATATTTAGGGGTCGCCCCACTTGCCCCCTTTTTGAAAATTTGGGAAAATATATAGACAACTGAATAACTAAATTTTTTTTGGTTCTCAAAGAATATGAAAGAAAACAGTAAGACAATAGGACATGATAATGGGTGTATCTTCATTATTTCTTCTGCATCAGAGTCGCCTTGGATGGTATTGGTATCTGTTTTCGGTGGGCGGCTACGAGTTGTAGGAGGTACTGCTTCTGGTCCTCGTTTCGTGTCAAAGTGTCATTGTAGCGTTGTGCGAGAGCAATACCTCGCTCGGCAGCATCATTGACGACTTTCATCTTTAAGGCGCGATCTCTAAGTTCCCTGTAGTTCTTGTCATTTGGCCATTCCCGTGGATCTTTTTGAAGTAACTGGCGCGCTTCCTCCTTACCTCCAACTTTCAAGGCATCAAAGAGGGTCAATGTCCTTTTCGTGACGAAGGATGCCACATCATTTTCAACACCAGCTTCCGCCATGTCGATTCGTCGGGGGCAGCCATTCTTTTGGGGATGTTGGAGGTGTTGAACCATTCTCCTTTTGTTATCAGGATCGATCCTATTATCGAAGAAGGCCAGTCCAATCAGATGCTCCGACAAGTACCACAGGTGGCGTCTTAGAGCTGTCTTCGCCGCTTGTGCAGCTCCTCCGTGTGGATATTTTTCCAGAAGATGCAGCATTTTGAGATCATTGAGAGGAGCTTGTGTCCCCATTGGCGCTTGACGTAAATCAGACTGACAAATAAAGCCAGCTGAGTCACGTTTCGTTCTTCGCGTGCTGTGAGCTTGAATTGATAGTGAAAGAGGTAGATTTTGAGCGCATAAATCGCCTTCGCCATCCATCTCGCGTGGTGCATGGGACCCGGAGCTCAGATAAAGAGTTGACCACCAGTCTTTCCCCCAGGAAGAGCAAAGATAGTTCAAGGAACTCCTTGTAGTCGTCACGAGGTTGGCTTGCCTGAAGAGCGTTAGGTAAGTAAGTGAGCATCTCTTTTCTCATCTCTTGGAGTTGAGGGTTCTCGAACAAGCTGTCCGATGCTGAGACAAATGCTTCGTGGGAGAGAGATGGCCATTCCTTTTGAAATCGCTTAAAAAGGCCTGTTTCAGGACTTCCTGTTGAGCCAAATATTGAGGCAAAGACATCAGCAAGTACGACTTCAAGTATATGATGTCAACAACCGATCCAAACTAGCTCGTGACCCAATGCTTCTTCAATCCTGACACAGGCTCCGCGATGTAAACCCGTGTTTGACGCAGTGGTATCGAAGACGAGACCTCTCACATGCTGTTCCACGTTCCATAATTTCATAGTTTGAAGGCATGCCTGGGCCTGTGCTTCTCCAGTTCCTTGTTTCATCTTTGGGACACCAAGCAGCTTCTCCTGTCCATTGAATGTTGTAAGGATTGCTATCCGATGCACATTCGTCTTCTTCCCTTCAATGCCGGGGAGAAGCTTTCCGTCCCAATGGAGGAGGACAGGGTCTTCTAGAGAGAATGATTCTAGGTCTTCTCGAGCTGCCTGTTCTCGCCCACTTTCTCTGTAGCGATGAATAGAGCTCCGAGAGCACATCATCCCAGACAGATCATGCCCCGCGGCCTGTAATACAGCTCCAGTTACGAAAACAGCATTCCGGTCAGAAAGATTGGTGCGATCCATTGCTCCAATGACTTCTGGAGATTGGAAAATGTTCGTAACCTTGTTCTTGGGACGCTTTGGTGCCGGAGCTTCAGACGAAGAAGGAATCGGAACCGATGGTCTATAGTCGTCGTCGTCTTGCGAAAAAAGGGAAGAAGAAGAAGAGGAAAGATCAATTGACACTCCTGCTTCTTCCAAATCTTTCTGTGTTGCTTCATGCCTTGCCTTCCTCTTGGCTTCCTTCTCCATTCTGGATCGCTTTCTGTCCTCTTGTGTAGTCGTTTCCTTATCAATGCCAGCCATGCTGCAAGAATTGACGTCCTTGCGCTGCATGGACAGGAAATTTCGGTCCTCAACGTTGACGATTGTGCTCATGGCATCACTGGTTGCGATGTCAAACAGTTCCTGGATGTCCGCTTTGAAGATGTCTTCATTCATTCTATCGCTGGCACGTTGCCTGGTCCTGTGCTTCTTGAGTGTTTTGTAGCGGTCTAAAAGCTTTGAAAGCTTACGGACACAGGAGTCGATCCGTTGAGTTGGGATCCGCACTCGGGTCCAGACTTCAATCACCCTCTGGCATGCCTGGTTCAGACTGTCGGAGGTGGTTTGCTTTTGATTGATGTGGTGGTATTGCCCCAAGAGGAGGGCATCAAGGCATGTAGGGAGCCTTGATGTGGATAAAGTTCCAGTTGCCATCCCTAGAAGCCAAACTTTTGGAATTGATCGAGTTTGAGCCATCGGACCTACGGAAGAAAAAGTACATTATATAATATATATATTCAGAGTGGGGCGACCTCTAAATATTCACCAATCACGCTGCAATTTTGCACAGACCATGTGGACACTAAATGGACAAAAACCACACTTGTGGAGACTATCTAAGACAATTTTGAAATTTCCCCCTATGGATATGGACCACCCTAATACATATATATATACATATATACCTATATACAGCGTGTCCCAAAGAAATGTATACCCACTTTGTTCGATAATACCAGCTATGAGGTTAATAAATATATTACTTTTTACATGTTTTTTAATAAAGAATTTTCTCCTGAATCTAAATATGTAATTATTTTTATTAAAAATTGAAAAAACAAAAACGTTACAGATGTTTAAATTATAATTATTATTTTCGAGACTTCATGTGCGATATTTTCTAATATTTTTGCACGTATACGAGGTAAGTTTGAAACCGACAGCACTGTGCAAAACTTACAAAAACAACGTTCTGGAAGACGTCGAACATCTTAGATAAAGTGTCATTTAACCATGGAATTTGTAAATTTTTTGAATTAACTAATAATTACAACATTTATGCTTCAATATCAACACTAAACATAAGTGTCTCAAAACAGTCGGTTAAAATATTAGAAAATATCGCACATGAAGTCTCGAAAATAATAATTATAATTTAAACATCTGTAACTTTTTTGTTCTTCAATTTTTAATAAAAATAATTACATATTTAGATTCAGGAGAAAATTCTTTATTCAAAAACATATAAAAAGTAATATATTTATTATCCTCATAGCTGGTATTATCGAACAAAGTGGGTATACATTTCTTTGGGACACGCTGTATATATACAATAAATGGAGAGAAAAAAATAAAAAAATAAAAAATTATTAAACATTAAAGGATTGTGGGAGGAGCATACAAATTTGTAAGGAAAAACTACCGATTTTTAGCACAAGATCAAATTAATTGTTTCCAACCAATGTTATAGAAAAAAAAAATTAAAAAATACAAATTTATACTGGAAATCAGCCTGGGTTTTAGCACTTTGCCCTTCTTTAGGTTCAATATATATAAAAATAAATTTAAAAAAATACAAGTTATTTGAGTAGCATACAAGTTTACCAAAGATTTAGCGTTCTACCCTTATCTAAATCTGTTTTGAAGGAATTCAAAACAACAGGATCGAGTTGAAAAAGACCTTTGCTTATGTTGAAGTTATTTGTGAGTTGGATAATGGCAGACTCAAGAATATTTCTATTAACAATGTTGCTAGAGTGAAATAAAACTGAAGCATTATTCCAATCAATACAGTGGGATAACTCTGACAAATGGATAAAAAGGGCACTGGATGACTGTCCTGTTCTAACGGAATATTGATGCTGTTTTATACGTGTGCAAATCCTTTCCCGTCTGACCTATGTAAAAGGAATCACATTGTTTACAACCAATTTATAGATAATGCCTGAATTATTGGTAGGGCTATTTTTCACTATGATATTTTTCACAATATTGTTATATGAAAATACTACATTAATATCCAAAAGTTTAAGTACATTAGCAATGCCTAAAAAGCCCGGGAAAAATGGAAGTACTAAAATATTTTTTGACAAAGTATGTGTTATTATTCACACGATAGAAAGTTCGTTTTGCCTTGTTGAGACAAGATTCCATAAACGCAGATGGATAACACAGACCACTTCCAATACCGTTGATTTTTTCCAATTCGGAATCGATGTATTCCGGACTGGCGATCCTAAGGGCGCGGAGAAACATTGAAAAAAATGGCCTTCTTAGTGGGGGTGTCATGTCCCAAGTAAAAATGTACGTAGGACAAATTGTTTATTTTTTTCCGATAGATACTAAACTTAAAACCTGGGCTTTCCCTATGTACACGCACATCCAAAAATGGGATTGAGTTGTCTTGTTCCACTTCTAAAGTAAACTTAATGGAGGGGACTTGATCATTTAACTGAAGGAGGAAGTTATCCAGGTCACGATTCATGGGCCAGATACACAAAATATAGTCGATGTACCGCAACCAAGGGATGCCAACCTCCAGGATTCTAGGAATGTAAGTAATTTCAAAAAACTCCATATAAATATTGGAGAGGAGGGGCGACAAGGGGTTGCCCATGGCCATCCCAAAAACTTGTTGATAATACTCGTTATTGAAAGTGAATTTACAGTCTTTGATGCAAAGCTTAATAAGTTCCAAAACAATGTGTGAAGGTAGTGGCAGGTCATACTTATGTAATTCTCGGGAGAGAAAGTCAAGCATATCGTCAATTGGCACTTTTGTAAACAATGAACAAATGTCAAAACTGATCAATCTATCGTTGATATATATATGTATATATGTATATGTGTGTATATATATTATATATATACTGAGTTTGTGTATATATATATATATGTATATGTATGTATGTGTATGTATAGTTTTTTTTTTTTTTCTGTAACCTATATATAGGCTGTAACCCTTTATGTACTTCAGTGTTCCTGAGGATGTCATTAGACAAAAGCGCTTGAGCACCATTCTGTGTTTCCTTTCCTTCGTGGTTTTATTCATCATATATATATATATATATATATATATATATCACACACCGGTATATATTTATTTATATATATATTACTCTGAGGTTATTATATGAATGATTCTCCAAGAGGGTATGATACTGATACTCCTGGGATGGTGGGACCCAGGGCCATAACTAGGGTTTAGAAATTAGTGAGGTCTAGATTTTTTTCGAGCGCGGCGGGATGAGCAAAATTCAGACCAAAATGACATCTACAAACACAACCCAAGCTATACACTAAACACAAAATGCTCGACGCTCCCTCTTTTCAAAAGAAAAGCGGTAATATGTGTTTCATACACGGAGAATGGTTCAGTCTCTTTTTTTTTTTAGGAAATAATTACCGAGGTCTGGACCTCGGTGACCTCATAGGTAGTTACGGCCATGGTGGGACCTTCTCCATGTCCTGCCTGACCATGAACCACAGAGCGGGCAAATTTAAGAGGCCAGAGGTTTCAATTGTCAAAGAAACAAGTCAGCTAATATTCCTTTAATTAGTTTCAGCAATTAAATTATTCTTCACAACATTAATGAATTAAGTACAGTTTAAAGAATCAAATAAAAGTTAACTTCTAGTTCTAAAAATATTGAAATGCATAAGTCAAATGTTACCCAAGTCTACTGCCTTTCCTACAGTCAAACTCCAAGCCCAAATTTTCCTTATACACAACTTCAAAACCAATACCAAATTCCAATATAAAACTGGATTACCACAATCCTAGCCTGGAGACCTGTTCCCCTGAATCTGATTCTTAAGCTTCAGTTCCTCCTTATATACTGGAGGACCATATGTCAAAGGGTGCATCATAGGCAATGTTCCCTCTAATTTTTTTTAGTCCGTGTGCGCAAGAAATTTTCGTTGTGCATACATTTAGATTCATGGTAAAAAATTGTGCAAACTTTTCTGAGTGCTATTATCTTCAAAATGAAATATATATAAATATTAAATACTTAATAAATATTATTTCCATAAGGTGATAGCTCGATCATTACGGTACTATTAAATGGATATTAAAAAAACTGTTTACGATATTATATATTCTTAAAAAGAAAACATTTTATCCATTCTAAAAATATGAATAAAATAAAAAATAGTAAAATAAAATTTAGCAAATAAAGAAATAAAATAAAAATAACATTAATTGAAAATTACTATTTTAGTTATCATTTCTCAAAACAATTTTTATCATTTAACAATTTAAAATAGACTATCAAGATTAATACATGATTTTATCCATTCACAAAATAGGAATAAAATATTTTATTTTTTATTTTTTATGAATTATGAGATAATTACTATTCGTTTTTATGCAAAAATAAGAAAGAGAAGTTTATATTCAATGCTTTAATGTATAAAATAAAAAAAAAATGCAAATACATATAGTAAAAAAAATCCGTATTGCGCAATTGCGTGGATGTCGGTGAAGTCGGTCGGAAAGGGTTAATACTTAAAAGAGCGACTACAGAGTATGTTGATGCAAATGGTCAGACCTTGTGTGACGGTACATTTTTTAAATTACTTCATTTACTGTCGTGACTCATGATACGCTTGAGCCTGTGCGCATTTTATTTTGCTGTGTGCGCGGGTTTCACAACGCGTGTGCGCACGCACACGCGCACACCTTAGAGGGAACATTGATCATAGGTATAGGAAGGTTCTCATGAGAAGTAGGAGCAAGTTTCAATCTCAAGGTTGCACCACAAAGGGTCATCCAGTGTCTAGCCAGAGGACAGTGGCATTGGGGTGCTGTCATTAGGTGCTTCTCCATTTTCTAGATAAAGAGCATACCCTGGCCTCATGTTTCCATCATTGCTGCTTTTAGTGTCCCTTTCACTCCTTATCTTCAGACAGGATTGTTTTAATGGAACTGGAATTACTAAAGAATCCTCTATGACCTCTAGGAATTGATTCCTGAGAGTACTCCCTGACCCCTGGCAATACACTGTGTATAACATATATATATATATATATATATATATATATATATATATATATACACGGCAATCGAAAAGTCTCTCTGCAGTAGTAATAAAATATTTACTTTGAAATTTTACGAAAGGAGATATAAGAATTCTATAAATGTAATGACATATCATTGTTACCTGTTTAGAGTAAGTAACGTAGCAAGACTTAGCTTAGACTAGCCTAGACATCGCCAATATTTTGTTGAAGATTTCATGATATCGTACAATTTTCATTAAAATATCTAACTTCAATAAAGTAAATATCTTATTACTACTGCAGAGAGACTTTTCAATCACCCTATATTATATATATATAAAATTTTATTATGCATATATACACAGTGTGTGTATATATATAATTTTATTATGCAAGAATTTTCAAGAAATACCAATGATATAAACTATAATAAATTATGACCTTGGTACAGTAGTAATAGTACGGTACTTACTAAATCTGGATGATGGGGTGGACACTGGATACAGTATATATATTT
Source organism: Bathynomus jamesi (assembly GCA_023014485.1). Lineage (NCBI taxonomy): Eukaryota > Metazoa > Arthropoda > Malacostraca > Isopoda > Cirolanidae > Bathynomus > Bathynomus jamesi. The sequence goes on from JAJOZX010006845.1 coordinate 205,678, forward strand.
AACTATTTATATGTGACAGCGTGAATTTTATTGATATTTCAGATTGACTATGATTTTTAGTGGAATATTCATCTATTACTGAATCGTAGAATGATGGGTCAGATTTCATTTGGACAAAACTCATTTTCAATGCTCATAAGGGCTAAGTATGACAGCCTTTCTTCACCCATTGTACTTCCTAGATACATTTTAATTCTCCTCAAAGCCAAAAATTATCTTTCTACTGATGAAGTTGTAGAGGGAATGGTTAGTACTAGCTCCACGAGTTTTTGAAGTTCAGGCATGCTTTTACTAAAGTTGTTCAGGCTCAAGAATTTTGCAATATGGCAGGGATATTTTCTTTGAAATTCTTCAGATGAGTATAGGACACTTAGTTCATTTTTCAGTCTTATAAAATCAAAAGAGCCACTGTGTAACTCTGCAAAGGTTTAAAGAATTTCATCAGGGAATGCTTGGCTAAATTTTAGAAAATTATCAGGATTCAGAAGTTCAAAAAATTTCAACTAACAGATTTCCAAACCAAGCAGTAAGTTGCATGCAAACCGTATCTATGATTTCTAAAAGTCTTTTCATTTCCAAATCTGGCTGATCAGTCTGTGCTAGCCTTATTCGTTTTGGTTCTGCATCAGCAGTCAATGGCATGCAATATTTTGCCTTTACCACACAATCATCAAAGCCACTCCGCATTTTCTGAAACTACGCTGAAACATTCCAGCGTATCCCAGGACATTTTTCAGCCAATATTAAGGCAGTATTTGTTAAGCCCCACCCCACTTAAAGATCATATTCCTACGCAAGTACATTCTATGGTCAGAGTGTACCTTGTAAGAAGGCACATGAAAAAACAAGTAAGTTGCTTAGTATACTGAACAAATTATAAAATTTATTGGTATTTATAATAGCATTTTACCAATATTTAAAACAATTTAAATTTTTAAATTTAATAAAAAAAAATTGGGTATGCACTGTGTACCTAGCATACCCAGTTTCCATGTCAGTTCAACAGAATTTTGGGTCGAAAAAACGTGACCATCACTGATTCTTTTTTTTAAATTGGCACACTTATAGATCTCAGTGAGAAAAACAGAATGGCACTTGTTTCAACACTCTAGGTCATATGGTTCTGGATATGGCTCTTCGAATTTTGTAAAAAAAGGTCAATTTCCAAGGTCATACCATATTTAAACATGAAATATCTCGGCTCCTATTGCACTTACAGAGACCATTTAAACACCATTTTAAAGCTTTTAAGCAGATCTACAACTTTGTTTCTATTCACATTTTACCTCGGTGGTCAAAAAAAAAGTTGATCTTATTTTTTACCTTTGACCTTGTATAGGTCATTTGATGTCACAACTGACTTTTTTTCTTTCACCCAATTTTGGGTAAACATGTCTACCTTAACCTAGAACAAGATTTTTAGTGTTGATTAAGTTAGTATAGAGTCATTCCAGCTCAACTGGTACAGATTTCAGAAAGTTGGTCGGGTGACCATCTCCGATTTTCTTCAAATTTTCAGGGTTGATTCATACACCATTCAATAGCTTAAATCTAAAATTTTAGCTTCCTCAGTCAAAAACTTTTAATTTTATGGTCGCTTAAATGGCCCCCACCTTTGACAAAAAATGCCCATGTTGGGCTTGATCAGCCAACGCCTTCATTTTGAGAGGCCTTGAAAAGTGTCTTTTAATAAGAGTAGAAGCTTCAAATTTGTCATGCCAATACAACTTCTGGTGGGCTTTTCAATTTTGCAAGCTAAAAGGCTGTGGAACAAATAGTTTCTAGTTACAAGGGCTTAAGCATAGCTCCATTTTGAAGCTTGCATCAATTCCTCCCACTTTTACGACTACCATTTTCAAAAGTTTTAGTTCTACATCAATTACAGCTGTTTTAATACTCCTAATAGTCTCTATGAGTTTAAATTTATGAGTGAAATAAAAAAATAACCAAAAAGGATTTATTTTTATTTTTAAAAATTCCAAAAGTTGATATTTTCACAAAATTTGCAAAATTAACATCAACTTTGGGGCTTAATATAAAGGTGTCCAAAATTAGTCAGGGAGTTGATACTTCCAGTAAAGAAAGATACATATGTGTACAAAAACATATATTAAGAAATAGATCTCAACTCAACTCCTTCATATAGTTTTGGCTATTCAAAGAAAAGTAGTGTGTGTGAAAAATTCTGAATTTTTTTCAAAATTTTGAAATGTTTAAATTTCTTTTTACAACATTGAATTGTAATTTTACTTCCATTTTATTACTTGGGTAAGTTAATTCACAAATGTTAAATTATCTAAAGTTTTACTCATAAAAAAGACAATATATACCTTGATTATTACTACATTTGCAGTTAACACAACAGATGGACCAGCTTGTAGGCTCAATACTTGGATCTACCAAAGTAAATCATGTAGAACCATGTTCTACTGCTCTTTAAGCACTTCCTAGTAATTTAAATTATGCAGTTAGTACAGATAAACTAGCAGTAACCACCATTTTCAGTACAAAACCTTAAATTTAAGTAGCTTTGTTGTATTACTTCCCTTAATACAAGTGTACAGTACTTAGCTATATACAATAATGAATTCCTGAGTTTTTAAATATGTGAATTATTGGCTATAAGTTCATATTCTTTTTTAGTGTGTGTGTTGTTTTATGTAAATTCGTATGTAAACTTATATATAGCTAATAACTCTTATGTTTAGACACTGACTCAGGAATTTATTATTGTACTCAGGCTTTAAGTCTGATTGTCTTCAACACTCCATGGCCTCACAGCCATAAATTGGCAATTTATTATTCAGCTTGATACAGGTCTGTAGTTACTTAAGCTTTTTTTTAAAATACTCCTCAATTTTAGATAAACAATCATTTGATAACTTGTACTGTCTCCCCATTTTCCCAGCAACTGTAGGTGGTTCAATTGAACACAAAACATGTTGGAATGGAATCCAGCAAACGTCCTCTTGTTCAGGCCATTTAAAGGATTCTTTTTCATGAAATTTACTAATAGATCCTTCTCAGTATCACACACTTCAACTATGTTTCCAACAAACCAGTCACCTTCATAGAAACAGGCCACATATGTACCAGGTTTATATTGGTAAGCCACATTTTCTTGTGTAGCATTGAGGAAGGAAAGTTGTACGTTAAAGAAATTTTCATCACTAGAAATTTTGTACAGTTTAATGCCTGTTGATGAAGGTCTAAAGCAGTGATATGAACGGGTTCCTGGGATTGTCTTAATTAAGGAATACCTTTTTTCTAACTCAAATAAATTAGCATTTTCCTCAATTTTAGCTGAATCAATGTACAGAAATTGCATACCATTAATATTAGATTTGCACCAATCAAACATCTCTTTTGGATTGGTGATGTGACCTTTACTTGTTGCTTGTAGACTTGCCCGGGCAACTAACCTTTTGACGGTGCCACCAACACCATCACAGGGGCTCTTTCCGTGAGAGGTGGCAAAAAAGTTCCATTCACATGTTAGTTGGAAATCTTTTTCATGTAACACTGAATTAATGATGTTTTTTTAGTTTTTATATTGACTTGCTGCACCATCGCTAAAGTAACAAATATGTTTTAGTTTAGGATTCTGACTTTTAAGTAATTTCAAGGCTTCACATAAAAAGAATGAACTGCAGTTATGTTGTGTGTAAGTGATCTGATATTACACAAAAATTTGTAACTTTTAGTTCATCATCAACTTTTTGATAGCAGACTACCGGATGCAAGGTAGCCTGGGTATTGTCCCAGTGATGCCCTTGTACAGCATCCTGAATTATAAAACTATAGTTTTCAGAGAAGTCAACAAGCACTAATGCTGTAGAATCATTGAGGTTTTCTTTACAGTCGGACAAATATTTTGATTGGGCTTTTGCTATGAAATGGTGTACTTTCAACTTTTTTGCACTTTCACACACGTCTTCTTCTACATTCGAAACACTTTTTGTCATTGTGACCAGTTGGGTATGGTCTGTATGAAGCCACTGCTTAAAGGAAACCTCATCATCCATGTCATAATCATTGTTTTCAAAAATGGTAAGAAGCCAATCCTATAATTCATTTAAACCAGGACATGTTTTGCAGTTATTAATCATGCAGTTTCTGGTTTCAGTGTTGCAGACTATTTTCCCTAGTAACTCTCTTAATTCTACTTTGACACCTTGCTACTCTTTTTATTTCTCATTATAGGAAGGATACCTTCTTTTCTCTTTAAGGCCCTCACAGCATTAACCATTCTGGCTGACACTTCAAATTCTTTCATAATTCTTTCTCTGGACCAGGTTTTACCAATTGGAAAGTGTGTTAGAATTTGTATCTTTTCTTGTCTGGTACTAGTTTTACACTTTTCTTTCAGTTCCTCTATCATATGCTGATAACACTTTTCTTCCTCACTCTCTATAGGTTTCTCCGCTTCCTCATCCAAAATGCTAGGCTTCATATGAAGTACTTCTGACAGCTTTGATTTTGTTGATGTTTCAATTTGCTTTAGTTTCCTTTTCGTGTAAAACTTTCGATCTGTTGCTCTTACATACTTAATGGGTGAGCATTCTAGTGAACCTAATGTTTCATCAAATGTCTCCTTAACTATTTCTTCTGGAACATATTCATCACTACCTGAGTCTTTTTCATCTTCAATCGTCTTGGCTCTAGAGAAGCATGTTGAGCAAAGTTTCTGTCCTGGTTTCAGATTCAGTCTAGTTGCTATGTCTTTGTCAATAATTTGTAGTGATTCTGCAAATAAAGTAGGGTAATGTAAACTCTAAACACAATGGAAAATAATTTTAAAACCTCAACATTTGGTTATTGGCTATTTGTATAAAATATTCAAAACATATGCATTCAGTAGCACAGTATATAGCCTACCCTATTAAAATTAAATAGCTAATTTATGTTACAATTTACAATATAAACTTCTTTATGAAATATAAATATATTAGTACCTATATTTACTTGTTATCTTCTTCCGATGATTTCTCCATGGATCTTGGCAGCTACATTGCATTTGTTGGTAATGCATTCCAAACATTTTTTCATGGTGGTAGCATACAGTAGCACTATTTGGGTTGATTACAGTTGCTTTTGTTCTCCACAATAGCAGTTTCCTTGTTTCATCTGTCAGCTCATGTAAGGTATACATACCCACCTTCCTGGTGAGTCTGTGTTCATGACATGGATCATCCAAGTACATACCAAAGCTGCACTTTGATTCTTGATTAGAATAAGCCATTATTACAGGCAGTAAAATTAAGTTAATTGCTCTAGTTAAATTTTCTGAAAATAAAAGATCATGATCTATAAAATAGGCCTGGACATTAATGATTAACCATCATGTTTTACATTTATAAGAATATACAAAGCGAAATGAGCTACCCAGAGCCCTTCGAGTCGCTGGTTGTTTTGACAGACATATTAAATTTCTTGTATGTTTTAGACTTATTTACATATTATTACAATTGTAAATCAACTTAATAAGTAATAAAATGGAAGTAAAATTACAATTCAATGTCATAAATAGAAATTTAAAAATTTACAAAAATTTGATTTTTCACAAAAAGCACTTCTTTGAATCACCAAAACTATATAGAGGAGTTGAGTCGAGATCTATTCCTTAATATATGTTTTTTTACACACATGTATTAGGGTGTGACCGTTGCCCTCCAAAAATCAAAAAATGGTCCTACAACACTGTTCAAAGTTTTAGTGTTGTGTATTTATCTAGGAAACACCCCTGTAAATTTTCTTGGAGATCGGTGCATGTTTGAGCTAGCACTGTCGTACCAGCAAGTATTGCTATTTCAGCTTATGAACTTCATAAATAAGTGTGAAAATAGCACATTTTATCAGATTTTCATTTCCGGGTCTGGAACACTGACCCATAAATTTTCCACGTATTATTTCATTGCATTTAATTTTAATGATGCTCTTTTCTTTTCCCTTGACAGTGATTTGATGTTGTGAATAGAGAATTTAATCATGGACACACAGCAAGATGATGAGTATGTCAGAATGTTATTGGGCACCGTACCCCGAGAAGAAGAAAAGGAAATAAAGGGCTGCAAACTGCCAACTAATAGGCAGGTCTTACTACCGTAAGATGGGGTAACTGGGCACTACTAAGTTTAAGGTACATTTCGTTATTATTTTTTCATTTTAGGTACCTATACCTATTACATAGGTAGATACTTACAATTTATGGAAAAAATTCATAGTTATATAACGAAATTTACCTTAAACTTAGTAGTGCCCAGTTACCCCTGCAGGTGCACAGTTACCCCATCTTACAGTATGTCTGTTAGCAAACCTTCGGGATATGCATTGGGACCAGGCTTTATCTGCCACCATTGACAATGTGCTTTTGCATTACCAGAAGGCGAATGTCCCAACCATTACAGGCAGGAACAATATTGGCCGAGTGATTAAAACTTACTATGACAAAGACTACATGATGCTTATGAAAAAGAATGAGGATAGAAGACGGGCTGATGATCCTGGAATTATGAAGTTTAAATCAGAATTGAGCCTGACGATGAAATTTTATAAGAACACAGTATTGAAAGACATGGCAGCTGCGAAAAAGGGGAAAACTCAGGCCGAACAAGATGCCATCGATACTGACATACTCTTTATGAAAAGCATGCTAAGTGACAGAGTAGCTACCTACTCTGGGGTAAACAAAGTACTCACAGAAAAGGTTCAGAAGCGACAGAAAAGGCAGATGCGAGAAGAGAAGCGACAAGAGAGAGAGCAATGTGATCATGCTGAGAATGTACAGGCTGATATTGATTCACCTATTAGCTCTGATGAGGATGACATTGATGAGGCCAGCACTGCTGAACCAAAGAGAAAACATCGGAGAACAGTGAAAGAGGGAGTTTCAATTTTTGTGCCCGATTATTCTGAAGTCGGCAGAACTTGTTTCATGCAGTGTTCGAAACAACATCTCGCCGACCCAGCTGAGTGCAATTGTGTACTCCCTTGTATCTGCATGTGGTGGAGATACATCAAAGCTGAGTCTAAATGCAAGGATGGCCCACCGATACCGAGCTTCCATCGTGTCAGAAATAAGTTTAAAAATCATGGATGAATGGCAACCATCAGACAAATTACTGGTGCACTGGGATGGTAAACTTATGGACACGCTGGATTCCAAAGGCACTGATGACCGCCTGCCCATTCTTGTGTCTGGTGTCAATGGCACAAAGCTTCTTGGAGTCCCACCTCTTCCGCATTTGACTCAAAAAGCTGGCCTGGTTCAAGGAGACTTGATATCAACAACAACCAAACAACTTCTGGTCGATTGGGAGTGTGAACAGAATGTCATTGGTATGGTTTTCGACAACTTCATCCAATACAGGTAAACCTATTTCAAACATCAGCGTGAATTTATCACTACATTAATACCAAAATAGTGAATGATTTAACAGAAATCTGCAAAAAGCACATGCCTGAAATGGTGGCCTTAAACTACAATTACATTTTTTTTTCAGGACAAAAACAGCTGCTTGCGTCTCCCTCCAAAAGGAATTAGAGCGTGCCATATTCTGGTGCGCCTGTCGCAGGCATGTGGGCGAAGTCATCCTAGGTGTTTGCTGGGATTGCTTGAAAGTGGAGGGCTCTTCAAGTCCAAACATAATGGTTTTCCAGAGGTGAGTCATAAGCTTTACAAAATACCTAATTGGGCCTGACTCAAGCCGGTTCTTCACCATTTTAGGCATGCCCTATCAGTTTCTCCACAGTCCAGCCAGTGAATGGGCGGATCATGATGACTACCTGAACATGAAACGGGTTATGGACAAGCTTCAGGTCGTCAATGAGGCTGCAGAGCATGGTGTAAAACTTTGCCATGACTTTCTTAATGTTGTCAGGGATGAGGAGCACTTTCAAGAAGTCCTTCAAGTAGTTGAAAATGACAGACTCCGCGTTCCTAATCAGCGCAAACGATCATCTGTTTCCGAACAGAAATCATGGTTTCTTGCTCTAGAGAAATAATACCTTGTGAATATATGATAAAACCCCTTAATGTACCATGAGAGAATAAGAATGATTAACTTTTTGTGTTAGTGATAACAGCTTTTAATTAAGACAGGCAAATGATTTGTGTTAATATCCCTTATGATGGTTGTGTAATCTCATATATAGGCGCGTATGCCGTATAAGCAAAATCGCTATTTTTCAAATTGCTGGTGCTCACTCAAATATGCATGAATCTTCAAAAAATTGCACGTGGGTATTTTTTATGTCAATATGCAACACCAAAATTTTGAACAGCATTGTACGACAAAGTTGGGGCAACTGTCACACCCTAATATGTATCTTTCTTTACTAGAAGTATCAACTCCCTGACTAATTTCGGACACCTTTATATTAAGTCCCAAAGTTGATGTTAATTTTGCAAATTGTGAAAATATCAACTTTTGGAAATTTTTAAAAATAGAAATAAATCCTTTTTTGGTTATTTTTTTATTTCACTCATAAATTTACAACCCATAGAGACTATTAGGAGTATTAAAACAGCTGTGATTGATGTAGAACTAAAACTTTTGAAAATGGTAGTCGTAAAAGTGGAGGAATTGATGCAAGCTTCAAAATGGAGCCATATTTAGCCCTTGTAACTTAGAAACTATTTGTTCCACAGCCTTTTTGCTTGCAAAATTGAAAAGCCCACCAGAAGTTGTATTGGCATGACAAATTTGAAGCTTCTACTCCTATTAGAAGACACTTTTCAAGGCCTCTCAAAATGAAGGCGTTGGCCGATCAAGCCCAACATGGGCATTTTTTGTCGAAGGTGGGGGCCATTTAAGCAACCATAAAATTAAAAGTTTTTGACTGAGGAAGCTACATTTTAGATTTAAGCTATTGAATGGTGTATGAATCAACCCTGAAAATTTGAAGAAAATCGGAGATGGTCACCCGACCACCCCTGTACCAATTGAGCTGGAATGACCCTATAGACGCTACAGCCATTTCAGTGGACCATACCTACCTCCATGACTCCAGATTTGAAAAAATTTACTGGAGCACAGCTCTGAATTTACTTTTTTTCCACAACAGCTTGGTGAGTTTCTTTTGTTAGGCGCAAAATTGCATTCAATGTCTTCTGGATTTGGGAATTTTCAAATTCCTCTAAAGCAGTTTTGTTAGTCTGATGCGCAGATTCCTCACTTACCTTTTGTTTCTTAGGTGGAGGAGAAGCACTTTCTTCAGTCTGTGAAACATCCAGTGAAAAGTTTCATTTTCTAGATTAGCAGTTGATGAAGTTGGTTTCATTTTCTGAGGTCTAGCACTAGCACATTTTGTGAACAAACTAAATGACTGCTTTGCCGTATCTCTTTGCTGCACTTCATCCTGGTATTTCTTTACTGCAATATCTAAGCTGTGGGCCCAAACTCTGGGACCTCTTGTATTGTAACAAATATTTTTTGGGAATTAAAATGTTCCTCCCAGTTTTGCTTCTTTGAATATTTGTTCTTGCATTGACCACAAAAGTAACCCCTTTTAACACCCTCACTTTTCTCTCCAACTTCATCAATATTAGGATCCATTATTGATTATTGACTACCTGAAAAAATACAAAATAAGTAAAAGTTAGTAAATATAGTACCTATGGTAAAAGTGAGTAAAAGTAAGTAAATATAGTACAATGAAAGTAAGTGCTTTAAACTTAGTAAAAGTAAGGAAGAGTAAGTAAAAGTAGGTAAGTTAAAGTAAGTAAAAGTAAGTTTAAACTTAACTAAACTTTTCAATTCTAGAGTCATGGTGGATTATTTAAAACTGCACAAGTAATTATCTGGCCAATTTATCAAACCTGGCCAAGATCAATGGAACATAGTCCAATCCTGATAATTTTATATTAAAAAAATATACGTTTTAATAAAATTTTAATTATCAAAACATTGAAGCTTAACAAAAAATAAAAATAATTGTTAAATATGGAATTACCAACTAAATTTAAAATAACTAAATTTGTAATTTAAAAAAATTGGTTTGTACAAGAACGTATACGCAAAAAAATTGCATAACGTCTAGCGGATGAACAAAACCCAAACCCAAATTTACTTTTTCTCATGGTCAAATTTACTGGAGCAATGCTCCCAAGATCCCAGGAATCTGGAGTCATGCCTACCTCCATTTTGACCAAGTACCTTTTTCCACCAAACTTTGGAGCACCATTTCTTTGGAGCTGTTTGAGCTAGAGTGTTGAGAAAAGTACCATTAGATTTGTCTCACTGAAATCTATAATGTCTGCTACTTTTAAGACAATTTGCCTTTTAATATGTATATTAAAATAACCTATTCCTTTATTTCTACCATCAGCTCCTTTTACAGAAACAGTCTTTCAACCCTGGCATTTGTTTACTCACATCTGGCAAATGATAGAAGTCAATTACTTTGGCAGCAGTTTCACTATTCAGGCATTTCCCCAAACGTGGATTAGGAGTTGGAAGCACTCCCTTCTCCCTCACCAAACTCTCTGCAGTTTGCTTGCCTAGCCATGTAATCTGAGCACTTAAATTCTTCTCTGATCTTTACTTGTGTCCATCTTTTTGGTAGGATAAGAATAATTGTCAGTTTTTTTCACTTCGACTTGTCACTTGATTAAATTTCCTTTAGTTGTTGAAGAATCTCCAGTTCTGTATCATCTGAGTCACTGCATGAAATTGGTTGTTTAGTTGAAAGTTCAAGCTTTCTTTTCATAACTACTACCACTTTCCTCAACTTTCTCTTTGTGTAACCAGCACTGTCAGAGAGTTCACATGGTTTTATTGGGGTATCATCAAGTGTGGCCAATGAAGCATTGAATTTATTAAGCTCATACTGCATTTCAACTCCATCTCCAACAGTTTCTAGCTCAGATGGGGCACTTGAGGTGGATGGTGGTTCACATTCAAGCATTGGGGATGAACAATTTGCTAGTATATTTCGACATGTTGCACATGCTTTATGATTATTTGTTAGTTTCAATTCAGGATTTTCATCAATCAAATTTTTAGTCAATGCACCACTTTTCCTTTGTGTTTTTTAAATGGGTCACAACCAAACCTGCCCATATTCAAACTGCTAAAATCCATGTTTATCTAAAAAGAAAAAAAAAACAAACGTAGCTTAAAAGCCAGGGTTGTGTTCAATTATACAAAATGGAAACAATTACAATTTTTTAAATTTTTCTTCAAATTAATTAGTTAGTATTGTACTTAACAATTTCAAGATCAATTGCAATTACAATTAATTTGGTCTGAATCAATTACAATTACATAAATATAACTATCTATTCTATATATATATATCTATATCTAAATATAACTAAATAAACTATCAAAGGTTTATTTTCATTGGATGATGTATGACTGCCAGATCTAGGGGTATAATTTTTAACAATTGACATTAATTGATCAATTACATCAGTTATAGCTCAAAAATCAATTACAATTACCTTTATTTTATTTTGAATCAATTACAATTAATGGAAATTAGGATCAATTAATTAAAAATACAATTATAATTATTCATTGTATCCAACCCTGTTAAAAGCTATTTTTGCTTAGATGGCACAAATAAAATTTGGGACCTACTGATCTTGTGTCAGAGGTCTGCAACAAGAAAAAATGTGCAGTTTGATTTACAGATTGGAATAAATACTGATGCCAAAAAAATCCTTGCTCCAAGGTTTAAATAAGTATATTTTCACATGGGTACATACTGTTGTACACAATGAATAAATACACAAAGTTAAGTAATTCTATTAAAACTCATCTAACTCTTAAAACTGAACTTATTCTATAGGGTAGTACCTATAGCCGAGTATAAGGTACTTACATATGGACATAGCTTTACCTTTAACCCTTTACTGCCCAAAAGGACAAATTTGTAACCTTTCAAATACACGCATTCATAACTTAACCATACAAAATATTTGGGCAGTAAAGGGTTAAACAGGATAGCAGGTTCAAAGTTCTTCACACTTTTGAATGTCCATATAAATTAATTATGTAATTTAAATTACCTATATTACATAATTCTCTGAAATATACAAAAAAAATTAAATTTTATAATAGGGCTGGATACTTATTCGACCAAATAACTGGGTTAGGTTAGGTTAGATAATTACTAATTTTTTTGAAAATTAGCAGACATTATATATCTCAGTAAGAAAAATTTAATGTTATTTTTCAACACTCTAGCTCAAACAGTTCCAAAGATACGGTCCTCCAAAGTTTGGTGGAAAAAGGTACTTGGTCAAAATGGAGGTGGGTGTGATCCACTGAAATGGCTGTAGCATCTATACTAACTTAACACTAAAAATCTTGTTCTAGGTTAAGGTAGAAATGTGTACCCAAAATTGGGTGAAAGGAGAAAAAAATTGGTTGTAACATCAAATGACCTACACAAGGTCAAATGTCAAAAATAAGATCAACTTTTTTTTTTACCACTGAGGTAAAATGTGAACAGAAACAAAGTTGTAGATCTGCTTAAAAGCTTTAAAATGGTGTTTAAATGGTCTCTGTAAGTGCAATAGGAGCCGAGATATTTCATGTTTAAATATGGTATGACCTTGGAAATTGACCTTTTTTTACAAAATTCGAAGGGCCATCTCTCTAGAACCATATGACCTAGAGTGTTGAAACCAGCATCATTCTGTTTTTCTCAGAGATCTATAAGTATGCCAATTTTCAAAAAAAAATTGGTGATGGTCACATTTTTTCACCACTAAACTGACATGGAATGACTCCATACACTTAAAATAGCTACCACCATTAGATTTACAGAATGTGCATGTATTTAACTTGCCATTGGCAAGCGAGTTTATATAAATATATATAGATAATATAAAAAATAATGTATAGTAAATAACGACAGTTTTATTGGCAGAATGTAAATCCCATAAAATAGTACAATATTCTTGAAGGTAAAAAATAATAAGAAAAATGGAATAAAATTTTTCCTGCATAATAATTGCTTCAATATCCAATCATTCACCATCTGAACAGTTCTCCAGGAACATAACCCAATCAGATGTTGAAGGATGCCTGTACACTGCAATTCTGTCTAAAACTATAGCCATTTAACTTGAACTCTGGTTAGTAAAGCAATGCAACTTAATACCTTTCACTTACCGTTTTCAATAAAACACTTATTCTCACCTTGTACTAAACTTGGCAGCAAGTTGTGGGTGGATATGTTCTGCAATTTCTTTCAGACCCCTTTTGTAGAATATTTCCACTACATTCTCAATCATGACAGTTTGACTTTGTCTGAATAAGTAATAAGTCACTTCCTTTGCCTTATACATCCTTGTCAGTTCCCCATTCTAAAAAAGGAGGAAAATTTTTTTTGGCTAAGTACAGTAAGACTTCGCTCATTTAATGCCAAGCTGAACTTTTCATTCTAAATTCTAGCAATAAAATAATATTCTGTGGTTTGATAATCCTACTTAAATACAAGCTTAAATGACTAAATTTCAATAAAGTCTTTACAGAGGAACAGTCAAGTAAACCACCACCTTCTCTCCTTCATTCCTAACAAGCATTTAAAACCACATTAAATCGATGTTCTAATTTTATTCAGGTTTTGAAAATATACCATAGTTATCATTTTTAAACAATTGTTACATTATGACCACTTAGAAATAATTGATTTTATTTACTATAATGTAATATAATAATTTACCATTTATATTTTTTTTTGAGGATGGGGTGCTCAAGTACAAAACTAGGCACAAATAGTAATATTGATGATGCAATTTCTGAACCAGTAACAGTCTTCTTGTTATAATTATGAAATAATTATTGCTCATAAGTCTAAAACTGCTTTTTTTAATTTGTCCAATTGATTTTGGTAAACAACTATAAGTTATGTGCTACAATTTTTTTCTTTCCTCCCTAAATGTGTTGCCACACTCTCCATATCAAATACAGCTATGTTCTATATGAGGGCCATTCCATGTTAATGTCAAACTCAACATCATAATTCAAAGTTTATCCAATACAGACACATGATATACCAGTAACCATGGCTGGCTAAACCAGAATGGTGTATGGATACTTGGTCATTGGCCAGGTAATTCACCAGATCTCAACCCCATTCAGAACTGTTCAGTATTTTTGAAAAGGAAAGTAGCTGCTAGGAATACTACATCAAAAACTGCTTTAAAAGGAGCCATTAAAGTAGTTTGGGTAGAAGAAATTACTGTAGACTTTTGCAAAAGACTGTTTATCAATGCCTCGCAGAATTGCTGCAGTGATAAAAAATAAAGGCAAACATACAAAATACTAGGTGTATATGACATTTTTGCATTCAGTTGTGTCTAGTTATTTTTTTACTGTATTTCTGCCTCTGATGCATCCACATTCTGGCCATTACAATATATGAACCTTATGTTGTTTCGTGCGTTGGTCTCTCTTCACACGGAGGTCAAGCTGGTGGCCCCGCCTCTAGGTCTGGCCTGGTGGAGGAGCGAGTTGCTTTCTTGCGCTCTCCACCGTACATAGCCAGGCACACCCGGCTCATCTGGTACTGTCCTGAGCCAGGCATCCAGTCTTTTCTTGAAGACTTCAACTTTGACCCCTGTTACGTTTCTGAGGTCCTTAGGAAGCTGGTTGAAAAGTTCATGTAGTCTTTCCCAGTAGTTGAGTTCTTTGCAGCCATCAATCTTGGCTGTGAAATGCCTTTGCGTTTCTTCTAGTTTATTAGTTTCTTCCTTTTTATATGGGGACGTCAAAACTGAGCAGTATTCAAGTTTTGGTATAATCAGTGTTTTTAGCAGGGGAATCATTACTGTCCTGTCCCTTCTCTTGAACGTTCTTAGAACCTGTCCGGCGACTCTTTTTGTTTTATTTATCGCTATCTGATTTTGTGTTTCGAATTTCGCATCATCTGTCATTATTATCCCGAGATCAATCGCTTTCATGCTTCTCTGAATTTCCTGTCTATCCAGAGCATAATATGCAGTCTGTTTAAGTTCTTCTTTTCTACCATATCTCAAGAGCTGAAATTTCTCGGCGTTGAATGACATGTTGTTGTCTTCTGACCATTTGTATATTTTGTTCGTGTCCCTCTGCAAAGGCCTCCACATCATGTACATCGCTGATTTTTCTGCTGATCTTTGTATCGTCTGCAAAGGATGTTACTATACTATTGCTGTTTACTCCGCTGTCTATGTCTGTTAGCATGATAATGAACAGGAGTGGGGCCAGTACTGTCCCTTGTGGTACTGAGCTGCGTACTTCCGATTCTGATGATGATATACCTTGAATTTTGACGACCTGCAGACGATCACTAAGGAAGTTGTAGATCCATTTTCCCACTTTGCCTGTTATTCCCATGTCTTTAATTTTATGTGCTATTATACCATGGTCACATTTATCAAAAGCTTTAGCAAAATCTGTGTATATAACATCGTAGTTGTCATTGCCTTCCAATGCATCTAGGATATTGTTGTAGTGCTCTATTAGTTGTGATAGGCATGATCTACCTGACTGGAATCCATGCTGATTTTCGTTGAATCTTTCCTGTCTCAAGGAAATCATAAATTTTCTCTAACTATTCTTTCAAATACTTTGGGGAGATGGGACATCAATGACACTGGTCTATAGTTCTTCACTTGAGATCTGTCCCCTCCTTTATATATAGGGACAATGTTTGCTCTTTTCAAGATGCTCGGTATTTCCCCAGTGTCTAGGGATCGTCTCCATATCCAGTATAAAGGTGTAGCTATTTCATTTTTACAGTTTTTAATCAATAATGCGTTCCAATTGTCTGGACCTGCAGCTGAATGTAGTTTCATTTGTCCTATAGCTCTCGCTACATCTTCTGGTGTAAACTCAAAGTCTGTTATATACTCTCCTTGCAATTCCTCTTCAAAGAATGCATTTATGTCAGGTATCGCTTTGTCACTTTTTGGGGTACTGAAAACTGATTCATATTGAGCTCTCAATGTATCAGATATTTCTTTTGGATCGTCGGTTAGTTCATTATTTCCCGTCCTTAAGGGCCCAATAGCGGTGCGCGTTTTTGTTTTCCTTTTTGCATAGCTATAGAAGTATTTTGGATTTTCCTTTATTGCTTCTACCGCCTTTTCCTCTTCCCTCTCTGTATGGTCCTTAATCAGGGCTTGTATTTCCCTATCGATACCCTCCAGTTTTTCTTTTATTGTTTTCCTGTCATTATCTCCGCAGTTTCCTAACTTCGCCTCCACTCTCTTTCTTTTGCAGAATAGTCTTCTCTTTTGCCTTTCTAGCAAGCTCCTCTTTCCTTTTGGCTGTGATTTCGGAGCATATTTTTCTAAAATTCTCAGCGTTTTTTCCTCCAAGGTTGTTAGCATTTCTTCAGTTGTTTTTTCTTGAAAATTGTTCTCCATTCTATTTGGGCCATGTGCGATCTGATTGCTTCCCAATTTATAGTCTTCGAGTTTAAGTTAAAGGCCCCAAATTTACTTCTTTCCACAATATGTGTAGTCTTCTAATGCTGCCCTCATATTTGTTGATATCTCGATTAAGTTGTGGTCTGAGATAATGGTTGGGGTTATTTTTATATCAGCAATCAAGTTCGTGTTATTCGTGAATACCAGATGCAGGCAGTTATTTTTTCTGGTATTTTCTGTTATCTCCTGTGTCAGCATAAACTCGTTTGAGAGAGCCATCAACATTTTTGCTTGTTCCTGATCTTCTCTTGTGCCCCCCTTGTCCTGGTGAATATGTATATCCCTATTCACCATTTTGTATTTTATAAATGGGAAGTTAAAGTCTCCACAGATCATTATATTGGGGGATGGAGGGTTTATGGCCTTTATTACCTTTCTAATGTCATCAATGGCCTCCGAGAATTTTTCAGTTGGGGTGCTTGGAGGTCTATAGATGACTATTACTATCAAGTTTAGTTTTTCTATTTTCACTGCTAGGAGTTCCACATAGCTGTTTGATTTACTTATCATCATCTCTGTCATATGACCTTCCTGTACATATATAGCACAGCCACCTTTCCGTCTCGTCATTCTATCCGCTCTTAGTAAGTTGAAGCCCTCTATATTTATCTCTTTCTTATCAATACAATGTCCGCAGTTTTCACAATTTCCTTGGCAATCTTTAAGATGAGTTTCTGTGAGGCATGCGATGTCCACCCTTGTTTCGTCCATAAATCCTTTCAGGTACGAAACCTTATTGAGTGATAGGTTTGGTCTTATTCCTTGAATACACTAGGGAACAACATTTTTGTTTCTTGAAAACTGTTTGGTGTTTCTTATAGAACTTTTGATGCTGATTTTAATAAAAAGAAATTTTTTTTCAAGTTTTGCTCAAATTTTAAAATTTTTCATAGTAGAAAAAATTGGCTTTTCATTCCAAAAAGTTTTCCGTGATTTCAATAATTTTCCGCCAGCATGAATCGAAACTGTATTAATCCCAGAGATACATTTTGCTACGTATGTGGAGAACTGACCATAATGGCACAGAGGAAGACAATGACCCCACTCGTGAAGAAGGCTTACAAACTTTATTTTGGATGTAAGGTAGGCAACCAAGACAAATCCTGGGCACCTCATATCTCATGCATTTTCTGTGCCGTCACTCTTAGGGGTTGGATTAAAGGTACCCACAAATCTATGCCATTTGCCATACCAATGATTTGGAGAGAGCCCAAGGATCACCTAACAGATTGCTATTTTCGTATGACTAACGTTTCAGGATTCTCTGCCAAAAATAAACATAAAATTCAATACCAAAATCTTGCATCTGCCATGAGACCAGTACTACATGACGATGATAACCCAATTCCAACTCCCCCAAAGTCATGGACACTGGATGAAGAGTCTGAAGTTGAACCAATGGAAATTGATGACACTAAAGATACAGACTTTCAGCAACCTGAATCAAATAAACCATGTATGATAACACAGGTTATGCTGAATGATCTCGTGAGAGATTTGGACCTTCCGAAAAAGAAAGCGGAATTATTGGGCTCCAGGTTACGTGAATGGAATTTGCTGGCAAAAGATACAAGCATATCGGCATTCCGCACTCGCCAAAAAGATCTGATGCAGTATTTCTCCTCGTCAGGTGGTTTATGCTACTGTAATAATGTAAATGGACTGCTGTTAGCTCTCGGTCATGAGCACAAATCTGAAGATTGGCGTTTATTTATTGACTCTTCAAAGCTAAGCCTCAAGGTTGTACTACTTCACAATGGAAATAAATACCCTTCCATTCCTGTAGGCACACTGCCCACATGAAGGAATCTTACGAAAATATGAAACTCATCCTTCAGCAGATTAATTATGACCAGTTTCGTTGGTATATATGGGGGATTTAAAAGTCATCGCGCTTCTTCTGGGAATGCAGCTCAGTATACGATAGTTCTGCTGCTTCCTTGTGAATGGGACAGCAGAGCCAGAGATTCTCATTATTTTGTAAAGGATTGGCCACTTCGTCAAAAAATGTATCCCAGGACTGAAGAATGTGTCTCATGAACCTTAGTTGACCCCAAGAAAATATACTTACTGCCACTTCACATCAAATTTGGCATCATGAAAAATTTTGTCAAAGCAATGAACAAGGAATGAGGCATTCAAATATTTGAAGAAAAAGTGTTCAGACTTAGCGATGCAAAGATAAAAGAAGGGATCTTTGTTGGTCCCCAAATCAGAGAGCTCATGAAAGATCAAAAGTTTGATGATGCCTTGAGAGGAAAAGAAAAAGGGCATGGAGAGGACATGAAGAATGTTGTCACAAATTTTCTAGGGAACATCCAAAGCCTCAACTATGAAAAAATAGTGGCAGGACATGATTGAAGCATATAGGTTATTGGGATGTAATATGTCACTAAAAAATCCATTTCTTGCACTCCCATTTAGATTTCTCCCTAAAAACCTCGCGACGTAACGATGAGCATGGAGAAAGGTTCCACCAAGATATAGCTACTATGGAGAAACGCTACCAAGGGAGGTGGGATCCGGCAATGTTAGCTAGATTACGCTGGACATTGATGCGAGAAGCTCCTAATGAAAACTACAAGAGAAAATCAGTGACAAAGTTAAGAATATTTTAAAAGCCAATCTGCCACTAATATAATTTTTATGAAGTATTTTTACTAACTTCTATACATTTTGAATAAATATTAAAATACAAATTTCTCAGTAACCTTGGGGTGATAGAGAAATTCTACGGGCTATATTCGGAATCAGCGGAAAAAATCCTATAAGACCGATCTGTTCACGTACAAGAATACTCCAAGAAACAAAAAAAAAAAGTTAAAATTTGTTCCCCAGTGATATTAGCAGGACAATTTATGTTCTCTGTTTTTCGTTGCCCTTTGTGCATT